>CM023096.1:27534418-27858138 GCA_013103745.1 Gardenia jasminoides
TTTTACGCATTGCTAATTAGTTTTCTACTGATTGAGAAATTGAAGGAAAATGTATGCTTTGCCAAACCCATACCGGTGATTCTCAATGGTTTGATTTGAAATGTCGTGAATGTTCTCGGCGGTTTTACATTTTGAAAAAAAAAAATGTGTATATTGTTCAAATCTGCGACAGATATGAAAGTGGAGTGAGCGTTTAGTATCTAAAAGGTAAAAGTGTAGTTTTCATGAAATGGAGAAAAAGTGCTACCTAGACCTAATTTTGATAATGACTATACTTTGACTAAAACTGGGATTCTGAATAATAGCCTAACTGGTATAAAATGGTTTGTGCTAATATAAGTTTTGATTAAAAGTGAACGTCGATCGGTTGGTAATGAACGGTATGTTGATAAGGTGAGACCTCTCACTTAATGCTGTTTTACATACTCTAACGGCCAGAAATAAACCGAAAGATATCGTGTATAAGTTTTCTTTAAAATGAGAAAGTGATTTTCCAAGGGAATTTATTTGGAAATTGAGCTATGTGAAATGAATACTTTTCCTCGGTAAGTTTTGAAAAAGATTATCATTTGAAACTAAAAAGTGAGGATTGACTGGGATAGTAAATGGAAAAGATTGAAGAATCTATTGTTTGTTTTAAATTATTTTAGTGGGAGGTGTAAGGTGGTGATTTGAACCTTTACGTGGTTCTAACCTCTACTTCTCGTGGAGAGTTTCCATGTTTGTTTCGTGATTGCGGCAAATGATTGTGGTATATGAATGCAATGAAGGAATGTTATGTGGAATTGGTTTTAACCCTCTAATGGAAATGGTGTGTACTTTATCGCACCTTACCCATTTGGAGGAAAAGGACTTGAAGGATTCACTGTGCGCGGTTTTAAAAAAAAGGCATTGCAGGACTCCCATGTGGTTGAAGCACTGCAACCGAGACCCATAGGGTGAACCCCTTCACCAGTTGGGGCTAGGCCTAGGGTCATAGCGGTCGGCTTGCTAGGGGTGGCTTTGTGCCGTCACAAAATATGGACTCAGACCTGATTTATACCGGAACTTGGTTTTGAACCGCCTATAAGAGCAACAACCCAAAGAATTGAAAATGAAAAGTACTGGACTGGACGATGGACTTGTCCCTAATAAGAAAATCACCTAAATAGCCAGTGGTTTTAAAGTATGAAAAGTGTTTGGCGGCGGGTCCGGTGGGGGTTTGAGAGCAAGGAAAGAAACATGGTAATAGTGACAAGCTGACGGAGTGCCAACCACCATCTTCGTATCTGGGTAAGTTTCAGGAATTTGGCCCCCCCGTCTCAGATCCTACTGAAAATTGCGTTAATTGTTTTCTCTATCCGGCTTATATTTATGCCCTTGCAGGTAAAATCGTCATGCGCTGGAGTGGACTTGCATGTTTTTTGAGAACTACCTGGTTTTAGAATTACCCTTTTCCATTTGTTTCCCTTAGTGAAACGAAGAACCAAGCCACAACCTTGAGATGAATTACATGTTTTGAGATATGCATTTTGAGAATTATATACGCCCCTTTGTGGACTCCTTCATAATGAATCATGTCATCAATTGTATTTGGATAAGTATGCTCTTGCAAGATACCTTTCCTGGGATTAAAATCCTGTGGTTTTAGTCATTAAGTACATAATCAAAGATGAAATAGGTCCCTTGCTGGAAATAAGAGGCACCACGGACCCTCTCTCTGCATCCTACCCTTTTAGTTATAGGAAGTGCCACACCACGCCTATCCAAAAAAAAAAAGAAAAAAGAAGAAGAAAAGATCTCAGCATTAAAGAGACTTTAGTCTTTTATTGAGTACCCTCTGAAAACTGCAAACAGAAACATAAGTGGCCCATATTTGCTTCCTCGGAAAGAAAAGCCTGCTACATACCCAGTTGGTGGTTTTAAAAATTCCTTGGTCAAATCCTGACTCTGCACCAACTTCATCTTCAATCCTGGGAATTTATACAGCAAGGCCGTGAAAATTGTTTGCATGGCCGTGCCGGGATCTTTTTGTACTCACTGCAGTCATAATGCTGGCTTTGTGTAGGTTCTTTAGAATACTTAAGTATGCAACCTGCTGGGGAGCCTGAGGGGTCTCAAGACTTCACCGTTAGTCTTGTTCGCTTCAACCCATGTCATATTTGTTGGTCTATAGGTTTGGTAGCTGCTTGCCCCTGGCTCTGATTTACAAGGTTGTGTTCATTCCTTTCTTTTGATTTTTGTCGAAGTTATTATTTTAAATAAAGGCCAAAATCAGACCAACCTAAGCACCAACACCATAAGAAAACAATTCCAAGTCCAATCTAGTTTTTGGTCATTGCAGAGTCCCAGTGTTTGCAGTGTCTTTTGTCCATGTCATGTCATCGGGGTCCTTCCTTACTTGGTTGGGAACAGCCCATCCCTTCTCTTCTTGCTTTTAGGAGATTAAAAGTCCACCCCTTGGTCCTCCTTTTTCCTCTATATTCCTGATGCTTTTCTCTAATTCTCTAAACTCCTCCTCCACATTTTGTAGGCCTTTTCATTCATCCACTCTTTTTTTGCTTCTCTGTCTCTATCTCCCGCCTAAACTTTTAGCCAAGGACCTTAATTCCACACTTAACCTATATCTTTTAGGTCTAAATCCCATTCAAGGCCACCCTAAGACTTCCATTGTAGCCGCATTCACTCTCCCGGCTCTTCCAAAATAAAAGTTCACGCTTACCTCAGCTCGCCACTATCAACCCTATCACCCATATACAACTACAGCACCCTAGTCACACAAGCTTGGTGCACCTTTGGCTGCCCACTCTACACTGTAGCTGCCTCCCACACACCCCCCCCCAAACCTAGCCATACCAAGTAATCTCTAGTCCCAGCCAAAGTCAACTACCAACAAAACCTCCTAGCTCTCTGTAATTCTCTTACCCTTCTTATTCTTCCTTTCTTTCTGCTTGAGTCAACTGTCTTTGGTATATAGAGTGTTATCAACCTGTATACCAATTGATTAAGTTGATGGATTTACCTAAGGAAATTTAATTTACCCCTTCAAGGTAAAGCCTCCTTCAAGTACTCTGGAGAGAGTGGCAGAGCTCATCATCGAGATATATCACGTAAGGTGATACCAACGGCAGTGTTGAGTTAAACACTCTGTGGAAAGTTGAGTGAGGTCTATATAGCATAAAAACTTGCACTTCCTTTCTAACTCTCTGTGCAGGACCAAGTCATTAATTGCGGTAAGAAGATGATAAAACTCCATCTGATCAAAAAAATTGTCCAACGAGGCATTGATCGGCAAATGCAAAAGATGTTCCGGAATTCCGACTGTTAATGAAGACTAGAACGCCTTGAATCAGCCCATGCCAACTCTTATCTGCAAGAATAGAACTCCCCTAAATGAATAACTTTACCTATCACAAATACGAGGAGGATTTCATTTTAATTCCAGTCGATTATGGACGCCGGGCAGATAACCTCGTAGGCCAAGATTAAGATTCCATTTCCTGTAGTAAGTCAAATCCGAAGTCTATCTCGAATGGGAGCAAACGCATGGCGGAAAGTGCCCAGGTGCGATTTGGCGTGCGCCTGGCAGACCCGAGAAAAGTCGGTTAGCCGGCGCCACTCGAATTCACAAAATGCCGTCAGTGGATACGGTGGAGCGAATCGCCATGGAAAACGGAGAAACATGGAGCCCGGCTGAAAACCGGCCACAACCTTTGATAAAGCGGTCTTGCCCGCGGCCCCAAACCACTACCAATGGAAAAGAGGCCAACTGTAGGTCTCCAAACCTAGTCCAAGGAAAAGCGCGAGTGGAGGACTGCTGCCAAGGAGAGGAGATCACAATGTCTTGTAAGGCATGTCCGAGAGGGGTATATGCCTCGAGCTTGGTCGAGAAAAGCTTCCAAGATTGAGCGGTTTATATTAAGGGGAGGGTACCTGCACCAATGCCTCTGACACCCCAAGATCGGCATCTCATGGAGGGAGTAACCCGCCTTTGAGCAGGATCCACCTCATGAAATTTCCAAATTTACCCCCTAAGTCTCAACCCGCCTAAACAAAAAAGCTCCAACACCTCACCCAAGGCCCACTCTGGTCAACCAAGCCTGGCAGGACAAGGCTTCAAATGCTGGTTTTGGCCACAGGTCGACCCCTATGGCAACTACATCTCGCCCTTCCCCGTAAATGAAATGTTGTATCGAGATGGGGGACCGAGCTCGCGTGTAGACATGCCACCCATTGGATGTGAAGAAAAGTGGGTGAATGGGGAGAGAAGTGTTGTTCCACTGGCAACGGGGAGTGGCGCGAGACCAGTGGCGCTGGCGGCATGACACATCAAAGGATGACGAGGCTCAACGTGAGAATCATTTTCTGCAATTGGGTGTCATGTTAGGGCAAAGTTTGCAGCCGCCTATAGACCCCGGAGGCACCAACGGGCTAACAAGTATGAATGGAGACTATCGTCAATAGCCACCATGTAAACATCCTAACCATCGCCCCATTAAATGAAGCTTACCGAAACAGTGACATCAAAGTCACGTGCGGGAAGTGGTGATCCCTTTTCAGCATGGGAAGTAATATAAGGAATGAGGTGTGGCTTTGTGATGTACCGCCCCATGCATCTCATATCTTGTTGGGAAGAGGCAATGTCATGACAAGAGAACTACATGACGGCTTCACACCACCGGGCACTCCTTCTTCCATGCATAACAACAAAAGCGTGGATCTCCTCGCTCTTTACACCCCGCAAAGAAGTGCAGGCTGAAGATCAAGCTCGCCACCGAACATGAAAAATGAGAGTGGCCAAGAAAAAGACCAAAGTTCAGCCCAACACCTAAGCACCTGAGAAGAGACCAGCTGCCATCCAAGAATTGGCCAAAGAGAAAAAGACTACCTTGCTACTCGCCAAAAAGCAGGGGAAGGAATTGGTCTAAAGAGGGAAGCACCAGCAAGATCTATGCTATCTTGGTTTGTCCTATGAGGGAAGATTGTTGAAGGTCGCAATTGGCTGCCTACGTGGTTTAAAGCATTGTGCCTTTATTGGCTGTGCCACCAAACGGGCTATGATTTGAATGCATCTAATCCCTCGCGAGAGGGAATGGCTAATGGAGCCCTGGGATTGATCAATTTTGTTACTCTCACACTGCTTAGAAACATGCAGAAAGCTTGAGTCGCGAACCGATCTCAATAAGTACCCCGCGATCCGCCTGCGGTGACTGGGACTAGAAAAAGTTCTTGCATCCATCGACCAATCGAGCCAATGATCAGCGGATCCGCATCATATCCGATCCCAGTCATTACAATTTGTAACTTTAGTTAATTTTTATATTTCAGAATTATATCGATATGGCCCATGGTTCACCCCTGCAGAGTCCTGGCCCAACCTAGGCCTATGGTGAGATGTTTAGATTATTTTGTAAGGGGTATTTAAGCATTTCTTTGTACTTCATCATCGACACTTTGATTATTCAGATTATAATGTGTAAACCTTTAAGAGTCTCTCTCTTGTTTTTTGAAGCACCCTTGAATATCTTAGATCATCCTAGGGTATTCAATCCGACTTATCAATCTAGGAACGCGCTCGGTTGTGGCGTCTCTACCATATCAAGGGATCGTTGACCATGTGATCAATGGGTTCTTGATTCTTCCGCTGTGTCGTCGTGTCAAACGCAGATTTAACCTTCTATATCCGTGGTAGTCTATACGGGTTTCATCACGGGTTGGCGACGTTCGTATCAAATTGAATAAAAATTTTTCTTCCTAAACTCTTTGTCTCTTGTGCTCAATTATCATACTTTGTTGCAAGTTTGCTCTATGTTTAGACACTTAATATTATGCTTAGCTAAGCTTTCTGCCTCTTAGGGTGAAGAAGAACTTATTATAGTTGTTGGTACGAAGTTGTTAGGCATGATTATGTTCTTTATGATTCTACTAGTTTAAGAGCTTGTGCTTACTATTTATGGTTGTTTGGCCACCAACTATGAATTATTTGATAAGTATTGAGCAATGAAAATTGCCTTCATAAGATCTTTGTTCTTAAACGCTTGCCTTATTCTCATGATAGTCATGAATATGGTTGATTAGATTTCCATAACTTCATTGAGTTTATTTAACTTAGTTTAATCTTTTCTCTATGAAAATAGGTCAAGAAAGGATTCCAAGGAGTTAAGAAATTGGCAAAAGTGATTTCTTCAATACATGTTCATTGGTGAAAGTGAGGACATGCTTTAGGAAGCTATTCCTTGGCAAATCATTGGACTAAAAGACATAATTAACCTAACTAACTTCTAATTTTGATTTAACAATTCTAACCCTAGGATTCTTCTTACTTGACTCATAAGCTAACCTAACCTAACTTGTTATTTTACTTTACTTTATTTCCTTTAAAGTTCCTGCCAAAACGATAGGTTCTACCACCCTATCAAACGGTTTTATTCATTTTCTTGTTTACTACCATAAGGGTTGGTTATACCACCTTAAAGGACAGTTTTAATTGCTTTACTATGCTTGGTTTATCCACCTACTTATCTTTCCTTTAATTTTCCTCGCATTTACAAGGATAGTTGTACTGCCTGACTCTTAATTGCTTTTAATTAATCATTTGTCTAGATAATAAAGCAAGTGATTAAGTTTTGAGTGCTTACCACTCTTAGTTCCTGTGGGATTGACTCTAAGACCCTGCACTCGTTGATCCATGTACTTGCGGTAAAGGGTAATTAGGTAAAGTTTTGGTATAAAAATTCCCTACCAAGTTTTTGGCGCCGTTGCCGGGGACTAAGGATCAAACTTAGACTAGGCTTATGACCTAGGACCAAGGTGCAACATTAAAATTAAAGCAAACTTTATTAATCTAGATTTTATTGCTTTTATCTTGTTATATTACTTTTGTTATTTTACTATCTTCACTACGGTGTTAATTTGCCTTCATACTTAACTATGGCGAGAAGAGGTAGAAAATGTGTTGAAGAGGAGCAAAGAGAGGTGGAAAGTGTAGGAGAAACTTCTGTTGACCAAGAAGTTGATGAAATGGTGAGTAAAAGTGAGTATTAAGTGATTATGTCTTGCCGGATGAACCTGATGCTCAAACGAGCATAGCAATGCCAACAACTAATGCAAACATCTTTGAAATTAAGCCTACCCTCATCCAAATGATTCAACAAAACCAATTTGAAGGAAATGCAATGGAGGATCCTAATACACATCTCACAAACTCGATGGATTTATGTGGTATAATTAAAATAAATAGAGTAAGTGAAGATGCAATTAAACTTAGGCTACTTCCTTTTTCTCTTTGTGATAGGTATGGATTAACTTTTATCCACCTGACACTTTCACTACTTGAAATAAATTGTCAAAAGTATTCTTGAATACATACTTTTCTCCCCATAAAACGGCTAAGTTTCATATGGATATTACTGAGTTTGGTCAAATTGAAGGTGAATCACTATATGAAGTTTGGAAAAGATTTAAAGATCTTCAAAGAAAATTAAAAACTTGGTAGGGTATTTTTATACCACACTTTTACCAAATTATCCTTTACCACAAGTATACGAATCAATTAGTATAGGGATTAGGGTAGATCCCATAGGGACTAGGAGTAGCAAGCACTAAAAATTAGTCACTTGCTTTATTATCTAGACAAATGATTAATTAAAAATAATTAAGGGTCAGGCGGTACAACTGTCTTTGTAAATGCAAAGGAAATTAAAGGAAAAGGAAGTAGGTAGATAAACTGGCCATAGTGAAGCAATTAAAACCATCCATTAAGATAATATAACCGACCCTTATGATAGTAAACAAAAAAGTGAATAAAACCATCCGATTAAGTGGTGGAAACTACCCTTTTAGCAGGAACTTTAAAGGAAATAAAGTAAAGTAAAATAACAAGTTAGATTAAGTTAGACTAATAGTCAAGTAAGAGGAATTCTAGGGATATAATTCCTTATTAAGTCAAAATTAGAAGTTAGTTAGGTTAATTATGTCTTTTAGTCCAATGATTTGCCAAGGAATAACTTCCTAAAACATGTCCTCACTTTCACCAATGAATATGTATTGAAGAAATCACTTTTGCCAATTTCTTAATCCTTGGAATCTTTGCTTGACCTATTTTCATAGAGAAAAGATTAAACTAAGTTAAAATAAGTTTAATGAAGTTATGAAAATCTAACCAACCATATTTACTACTATCGTGAGAATAAGCCAATTGTTTAAGATCAAAGATCTTATGAAGGCAACTTTCATTGCTCAACACTTATCAATGCTCAACACTTATCAAATAATTCATTGTTGGTGGCCAAATAACTATAAATAGTAAGCACAAGATCTTAAATTAGCAAAATCATGGAGAATATAATCATGCCTAAGTACTTCATACCAAGAACCACAACAAGTTCATTCTTCACTAGGTCAAAAGTTTAGTTAAACATAATATTACGCATGTCTAAGCATAGAGCAAACTTGCAAAAAAGCATGATAGTCGAACACAAGAGACAAAGAGTTTAGGAAGAAGAATTCTTATTCAATATCTTGAAGTTGAATTCTTGAAATCCTTCACAAGTTGATCTCTCAAATATGCCAAGTACAAGAGTTCCTCTCACTTACTTTTCAAATATCTCTTTAAAACTAAGAAACGACAATATAAAACTAGAGTTAAAACTAAGAAAGTTGAACAAAATTCAAGCTTCTTTTCTACTTCTACTTGTTACAATATGTCTAATGAACTACAATTTTTGCTTGGAACATTAAGGATCAAGCGGTATTTATAGATGTTTTAGGAAGGAGAAATGTCTTCATAATGTTGACATAAAGTGAGGATTGGCTCGCAGATCCTGTTGGAACAAGTATTCTTCTTTCTGTTCAATATTCAGTTTGCTCTATTTTGATACCAAATTGATCTGTGATTTTCACTATAGTAGAGACTGAATTAGCTCTTGTTAAAACACAAAAATTGTAGTCTGTTGAGTTAGCTTTCCAACGTATCAAGGATCAATTCAATCAGAGCTCTATAGGCTGAGACATATTCAAAATAACCCTAACTAGTCAAATGCCTTCTTTTAGTTTTTGACATCTTAAATGCACTTCTGTGATTGCAAATTTCGACCATGAAAACATGCTAATTGGATCTTTATATATTCACAACAATTGTAGAGCTATATCTTAACTTCAAAATGGCTCAACAATCATTCAATCTGATGTATATAGCTCATGTTATGGCCAAAACCTCAAAATGTGTTAAAACTGCCAATTTTCACTTGACTTGAACTTGATTGCAATTAACTCTCAAATTTATACTTAACCTCAATTAAGCCCCAAAACCTACAAAAATATAACAAACTAATACATTAAACCATACTTTTACATATTTTGGACAAATAAGCACTCTTGCATGAATATTAGCTCTAAAGGAGGTCATTTCTTTCATTTTCTATTAAAAATACACCAAAAATACTAATTAAAACTTAACTAAAATTAGGTAATATACATGCTTATTAACTAATGTCTCAGTTATAGACACGGTAATAATTGGTATTACTTTTCTCTCTCTTCCCCATCAATTTTAGGGTAGGCTAGCACAAATTGTTCTACTTTATCATATTGAGAATGTGGTCTTGACTAGCTATGAGGAAGGGTCAATTCCTTGTCTAAAATGGCAGGTTTGTGCTTCCTAATTTGATTAAAGATACTTCTGTAATCATTGCTATTGAAGGAGTCGCCAAGCTACTACTTCCTGCCTCCTTCATCTTTTTATCAACAATAGTGTTGGCAGTAGTGACTGCATCCTCTTTCTTCATCTAAATTGCTTTCTTAACTTCGATGCTTTTATGGGCTTGCTCAAGCAAATCATCCAGGGTCTCTAGCATATTTTTGTAGAATTTTGGATGGAGTCAACTAATTTTGAGACCATAGATGAACACAACAATAGTGACATACTCGTCAGGTTTAGCATTTGCAAGCTCTCTTCCTAGAATCAGTTGAGATACAATCTCAGGGACTCATTGGGCTTCTGATGGCTACTCATGAGGTATGCTAAAATCTTGGAAAGAGGCTAGGAAGAAGCAAGTCTCAAATTAAGTGCATTGCTAGTACTAGGAAAGAGAAAATCAATCTCGGTCCGAGTCAGACAAACCATTTTAGGGCATTGTCCTACAAAAATAAAGGAAAGGTTCGGTACACTATAGGTTCAATAGCATTATACAAACACAATGCCATGGTGAAGTCATAGACATGGTCCATAGAGTCCCCCAACACGTCATACATGTTAAGGTGTGGGATTTTGAAGTTGAGAGACATAGGATATTCATCGATTTCCCGAGTGAAAGTGGAATCCTTCACCATATCATTGGTGAATTCATAGGTTATTTGGGAAAGCCCCTGCTCTATCGTGTCACTTGAAAAGCTTTGGAAAAGCAGGCAAATAACTAGGGAGGTCCGTGATGGTTGATCCCTTCAAGGGGTAGTAGGTTTCTCCTTCCTCCTCTTTGGGTATATGTCATTGGACTCACCCTCAGATGAGAAATTACTTTAATATCTTCAACCACCTTTAGGTCTCACCAGCCTTGCCCTTCCCTTTTGCTTTGCTTGACTAGCTCTTTGAAGAAAGGCATATTATCACGAGCAAACTTTGTCATCCAGGCTACTGCCCCGTCATCACTCTTGTGGAGCCCCTCTTGATTCTCCTCTTGGCAAGCTTCTTCTTCATCCTCACAAGAAGGGGTTAGCTAGGATGGATCGTGTTTTGAACAGTTAGAGCAAGTGGTATGTAAGAACTATCGTTCCCACAGATGACGCTAATTAATTATTCGAGTTGTTTGAGTCGAGCTTTCCACTTGCAAACAGAATGAGAAATAAAGGCATAGAGTCGAGGCTTCATCCCTTGGAATGACTCCAATGATAAAGTGAGTGATTTGATTTTGAAATTTATATTAGCAAAAAGACTGATCCAAAGTTGTTACCCATGTAAGAATGGAAGGTATTTATAGTCTAAAATAGTGGTATGAATCCTGGAAAATAGGATGAATTGATAGCTATAGGGTAATACTAGGTTGACTTCTAGGCATAAGATTTGTGACTGATGTCAAATCAAGTCATGGGATAATGCGTCAACCACATTAAAAATAATTAGTAGTTCAGCAATATAGAAATCAAGGATGAAGTCAGGATACCTCCTTGAAAAATATTTGCTAGTCGAGGTGGCACCTAGCATCCCACACTAGTCATTCAGGTACTCTGGTTACCCTCACCAAGATTGATCTTGGGCTTGCTCTTACCTAATTTGACAAAACCAATGAAACATTTTCCTACTGATTAAACACTTTGGTAGTGAGATCCTCCTTCTCCTTGGGGATTGAACTTCCAATCTTCTTTTGGGAACTTTCACCACTTATTTCTCCACCGTTCACCGTATCTTCTTTATTCTTTGCATTCTGTCCCTTGCTTGACCTTCCCTTTTCTGCTATTCGTGTTTGTGTACTTAAGAAGTGTGCTTGTGTATGTGATGATCAGTGTTCGTTTTGCTTAAGAAAGGAAGAAAATAGGAAATGATATTTATAGGGGAAACAGATGCTCTCCCCTCTTGTGTTTTGTTTTCAATATTTTAATAGTTATGATAAATTTGTCAATGGTTTCTTTAAGGAAAAAAATTGATATCATATTCTAGTGTTTCCATCTATAAAATTTAAAAGAATTTCATTTGCATGTATATCATGTAGAAGAATGCTGAGCAGAGTGAAAAAAAAGGTAAGAGGGCTGTAGCCACCTTTTTTTTTTCCTAGAACTTTAGGAGTTTTTCTTTTTGAGTGTGTTCTTTCATACATTTTGTTTTAAAAGAGAAAGCTACTTCTTTTTATTCCAGAAGTGTTCTTTCATACATTTCACAATAATCTAGAACATTTTTTGAGGGGTGGATTCCCTCAAGTATATTGTAAATCTCCATCAAAAAAATTAAATAAAAACTTATTATGCTGATATATCTCAAGCTCAAGAATAAATGGAAAACTTACCTATAAAAAATGTACACAATATAATGAGTTTTGATGCATGTAACGTATTCAAACCTAGACTTTAAATTAAAATTTTACAGATAACATATATATAAAGTTGATAGCATATGCACTGTTAGCGTAAGAATGAATAATTCAAAATTTATTGTACATCAATTAAAGATGTACTTAGTTGAGACATAAAAGTGAACTAGTTTATATTTGTACTTCAATCATATACTTTAATTAAATTTTTCAGGAGTACATTCCTTACTTCCACCCAAAAAAAGGGTAATCGAAAGAGTTCAATTTGTGTACCAAGATTATAACGAGACAAATGGTAAATAAAACCATCAAATCCGTACACAAGAGCTTTTAATGATCCCAGAAGAGAGACAAGTCATACAGTTTTTGGAGTCTCATGCACAACCAATTCTTGTGCCATGAACTTTCTTTCATCCCGAGACTACATCAGCTAGCATGTAACTAAAGCAATTAATTTTGGTATTTCAACGAGTCTGTTGGTTGATTAATCAACTAGTTATTCACCTAAAAAATGCTCCCTCATCCAAGAGAATAATGTAAAGATTATTGATAAGTGTCTATTTTGTATGTTTGAAGTATGTTTAAATATTTAGTTTTTATGTATTTTTGTTATTTTAATGGCTAATTAACTAGGGTTTCTAGTGAAGTTTTGCATTTTATGGTTTAGTTAGAAAAAGTGCATTAAAGTAGTGAAAACTTCATATTTTTGTAGGATTTATGGTTCAATCATCAAATGGAGTGAAATGATGCACGATTATTGTTAATTTGAATTAATTTCAGGCAATGAAGCTTGAAGGAAAGTTGAAAAATTAAAGTATCTAAAGTTGATGAAGTTCCTAGTTGAAATAATCATAATGCAATTCAATCATAAAGGAACTAAGGGGTCAAAAGTCGGAAGATTTAACGCTTCAATTTCACGACGAAAAATCAGATTTTTATGATCCTGCAGTCGATCCGCGACCCAAATCGCGAAGTGACAGTTGAAAATAATTAACAGCTCTCGAATCTCTCTCAGTGGAGACAGGGAACTAGATCCACAATGCGATCCGTGAGCCATTGCCTCACGGATTGATGATAAAGACCTGCTCAACTTGCAGCTGATTTCTAGAAATTTTCTAGCTTACTTCCAGCTCAACTTTGAATGAATTTCAGCTGGAAATTACATGAAGTATCTTGAAAAGTTGGAGAAACAACTTGTGGCAAATCCAAAACACAATTTGCATCAACTTTACAACTCATTTGAAACTTGATAAGGTGCATGAAGACATATTTGAAGCATTTCAATGAATGAAGATTCATAGAAGCCATTTTTCTTGACTTTTGAAGCTTAAACTTTGCTTGTGTTCACATGGTGAAGATTTGGAAGCGTATGGAGGATGTCTTCTATAAATAGGTTCTTTGGTAAACATTTTTAGATATCATAAGAAGGCTAGAAACACTGCTAAAATGTAGTCTTCACTAGTTTTTCTTAGTTCATTAGTGTAGTATAGTTAGTGTAAGTTATTGTAGTTTTTCATCTTGTTCTTGTAGTTAGATTTGGATGAAGAATTGAAGAGTAAGGATGGAGTGTTGAAACTCTAGTGACATGGGTGACTTCTCTCCTATCACTTTCTCTTTTGTATTTGAGTTCATGTTTACTTATAATACAAGTATTGTAAGATCCCTAAAAAAAATGTTAAGAATAGAAATAGATTAATAAATAAATAAAAGTTATAATACATGACTTTCACTTTATTATTCACTTTTAGTGACTTTAGAAGTATTTTATGTCAAATTCACATTCTTGAAGTTGGAAAATGGATTTCATAACAATTATTGCTATTATGGTTAATTTACGGAAAAATGTAGTATGATTTTAGTAGTTTGTGGAATTTCTTTCAAAACAATTCATTTTATTTGTTCAATTATAAGGAAAAGTCTACCAAGAAGTATTTTCACATGAACAAGATCCAAATGGTGAGTTTTGATTGGAAATTAAGAAAACAAAGTCATACTTTGCTTCTTTGACTTCTTGAACTTTCTTTAAGTATCAAGAAGCTTTATTAAAAAACCAAACAAGGGCCTTAAAGCACCCTATGTTGGCCAAAAATTTGGGGTGAAAAATAGAGAGAAAGAGTTCCATTTCTTAGCTTAAAATTTGAAGAAAGATTGAGAGAAAATCAAGAACTAGTCCAACCAACCTAGAAATCCTAGAAAATCCAACTTGTAGAAGTGATTTGAAGCTTTGGTGCATCTTCTTGTTGGCTTATTGTGCTCAAACACCAAGTACATAAAGGTATAAGAAACTTTATGCCCTAATCTCTTGCTTATGTTTATAATTTAAGGTTATGTGAAATGATTCTAGTTGAATTGTTGCTTAAGTGATAGATTGAAGCTTGATTGTGTGGAATTTAACTAAATCTTGGCATGGTTTACATGAGAAATATCCTAGTACTTGAGCTTGAATCATGAAGCCTACCAAGTGTTTGATAGTGGTATTGGTGTATAAGTTGGATTTTGGTAAGATTGTAAACAAAAGGAACCAAGAAGATAAGTTGAAGTTGAGCCAAGAAGATTTTTGCAGGTGCAGTCAGCTCAACCTTAGCTTAGAAAAATGATCATAACATGGTGTAGGAAGGTTGGAATTGAGTTCTGTTTGTTACGTTAGAAACTAGACTCGAATAGCTTTCCAACGATATAAAATATGGACCATAACTCGTTTTCTATGAGCTACAGTGAAGCCCGGAAGATTGCAGAATTTAGTGTTCTGCACTACAATCATTGTAGTTGCAGCACTTTGCCGGTCCATTTAAGCTCTCATCCAAACTAAATTTGCAAAAATGGTCTTCTAATGATTATTTGCATTTTGGATCTAGCTTCCAACGGTATAAACCATATATCGTTTTGACATCCGTAGCTGAAGTTACACATTTTGAAAGTAACCTTGCCAGTACTAGTGTGCCGGTGAAGCCTAAACGAAATTAGGTCGATAAACGGTTGGTCGAGTGGTTAAGCCATATATTCTAGTCAAATTTAGTATCACAAGTCGGCCATCAGGTAACGACCATTAACATAAGTCATAATTGCACAGGCACGCACGAGGGCCTCGAGCGCAAGCCAACGACAAGTAGCTAAGGTGACTGTCGACTGAGGTAAGTTCCAAGTGCATGTATAGTTAAACTTAATACACGTACACAGTCAACTCTACATGAACGTTTGGATTGCTTATATTTAGTTAAAAAATTTTGCTTACATCATCGACACAAATTCCAATCACCTTTTTATCTCAGATACATCACATCAAAAGTGCTGATTCTTTTCAACAAATTATCCCAAAAGTCTACATCCAAACTGCGGTGAAGGGGTGGGTGTGTACTTTACCACACTCGCCTAGATGTTTGAATTGTTCTGTGATATATGACGAGGTGAGTATGTACTTTATCACACTCGTCGTCAACCATACCATTGATTGCTATTGTTGACTGTACATGATTATAGATTCCTGCTTGATAAATTATTGTGAACTATTTGGGCCCAAACCCCGGAACCGCCGAAGTCGCAGTGGGAGTGGTCGAGTCGACCAAGGAATGGTACTAATATCAATTGGCTACACCGTATACTCGAGTGATACCATTCCACTGTTATTGGAGTGTGGGTCCGGTCGAGGGTGACAAGGTGGACGGAGATTGGAGTGAAGTGGGGCTCTACGGACCTATGAGTGGTTGACGGCGTGTCAACATATATACGATTTGGCTCCAGTGCAAAGAAAAGTATGAACTGCAATTGATTGAATTCCTCAGAGCTCTGTATCCTTAAAATTATATGTGATCTATTTGTTTCTGATTGCTTGTTTAAATGTAAATTACTGTTAAACATGCTCTTTATGCATCTGTGTGCCCTCTTGGGACTTATTGAGCTTATCGCTCACCCTATTTCCTATTTGTTTTCCTTAGCAGGGGCCAAGGCAAGTTTAAGAAGGGTAGGCGATCGAACGTGGGAACGGATTTGGGATATCAGTTGTGTAGTTTGAATAGTATTGTACTTGAACTGTAGGCTCAATTAAACTATTACTGTACTGACGTGTCGAATGGGATCTGCTTGTGTATGTATTTTGGGTTATGTAATAAATGATATTTTGGAAAATCGGTTCTAGAAAACCGAGTGAGTCCTGACGAGAGTTGGGCAGGCAGTCTGCCAAATCCTAGGGTACGCCTTACGAGGAGGTAAGGTCGTCACAAGTGGTATCAGATCCCGATTTAGAAATAACCTAGGTGGATCGAGGATAATAAGGAATAAATTATAGATGGGTCCTAGGCGATCAGAAGTTGTTTATAAACTGCTAATTTTCGGTTGTTATGTTGGAAATGGAAGGTGCAAGTGGTGAACCTTGCCCTGTGAGGGTACGACGGGTGATTTCATATGTGGAGGGCCGATGTTCAGCAATGGGCACCTGGACATCGAAGGGGGTGTAATTGCTGGTGTACATACTCCTATCCAGATAGGGTGATTTTGTTTGTAGTGGATGAGCGACAGAGGTGTATGGATGCATATCTTGAGGCTCGGGAGGAGATGAGAGAGATGAGGCATAGTATTAGGGCACGAGAGGATAGGATGAAGGAGTTAGAGGTAGCTCTCCAGCAGGAGCAGGCATGTAGCCACGCCTTCCGAGAGGAGCTATGGGTAGCCAATGAGCGTGTAACTGGGATGGCTAGGGAGACGAGGGCCAGAGTTGAGGGGATTATGGCAGAGTGCGGAGTTCTTATGAAGAGGGTAGTAGATCCCCATTTGCAAGAGACTGATCCTAGCGAGCACCCAGCGCCGGGTTTGGCCCATGAGGCCGAGTCGATAGGCTCGGTCACGGATTAGGCCAAGGTTCCTGCTTATTTTGTTGTGTATATGAACTATGTTGAGGCATGGTTGCCCAACACTTTTGTGAACCTATATGTTAATCTTGTTAAACATGACTTAGTATAGTGTTACCTGTATTATGTGAATAAGATATATGTGCATGTGAATGAAGTTTAACTTTATTCATGACTGGTTTGAATTTATTTTTAAGCAATATATGTGTATATATGTTAGTTAACCCTTGTCTTGCATGAGAATTGATCTAAGTTTCATTTGTGCGCATATAATAAGGTTACATTAAAAATTATGGACGGTAGAAGGAGTGCAAGAGGACGTGGACGTGGACGTGGATGTGGACGTGGAGGCCGATCGCCTCCAATCCAAAGGAATAACCAGGAGTCTATGGTCGACCAAAACCAGGGACCTAGACTGGATACAGCAGAACAAATGGCTATGGCCCTTAATCGTATGACCGCCTTATTGGAAGAGTAGTGGAAAGGCAAAGCCAGGAGCCCACTAATAATTTTAGAGATTTCAAGGTAGGAAAGGAGCGAGCTCTGGAGCGGTTCTAGAAGTTCTCTCCACCTAAATTTTTTGGGGGCCCTGACCCTAAGGTAGCTGAGAATTGGTTGGAAAGAATGACTGATATCTTTGCTACTTTGAATTATACCGAGAAAAGACGGGTAGCTTTCGCCGTATTCAATTTGAAGGGGCAGCAAGATCTTGGTGGAATACGATCAGTACTAAATGGGATAGGGAACGAACCCCGTGGACTTGGGTAAACTTTGTTTAGGAGTTTAATGAGAAATTTCTTCCGCCAATAGTACAAGAAAGGCGAGAGGATGAGTTTATACGACTGTGTCAGGGCACTTCTAGTGTCGCTGAATATGAGACACAATTCACGAAATTATCTCAATTTGCCCCTGAACTGGTACTAACAGAGCCAAAGAGGATTAGACGATTTATTCAAGAATTGAACGTGGAAATTCAAGAGGCATTGGCAGTTGCCCAGCTTAACACTTTTATTATGGCCCTAGAGAATGCTCAACAGGTCGAGAGTACCAGGCTCCAGGTACAAGCCTTCCAAACTCGGAAGAAGGGTATTCCAAGGAAGGATGTCGAACAATCTAGCAAGAGTGCGCCTCCACCCAAGGTGGGAAGAGGAGCTGGTGGAATTTAAATTCCAGGATCATCAAAATGTACCTCATCTCGAGGCACTCCGGGTAAACAAGAACAGCGGAAAGGTGTGCCACAAAGAAGTCAACCCTCAACTCCTTGTGTGGCTTGCGGGTTTTGTGGAAAATAGAATCATGCTGAGAATGAATGTTGGAAAAAGATACGAAGATGTCTCCGCTACAGTAGCACGGAGCACCAAATCGTGGGATGTCCAGATATGGCACGAGAGGGTGTGAACCCACAGTCGACCGGTGGGTCAACCTCCAGACAGGCTAATACCACTGGTAGTCGATTGAGAGTGCCCGCCAGAGTATATGCATTGGATCAACAACAGGCACCTACCTCTTCCAATGTAGGAGAAGGTACGATTCCGATCTTTCACCATTTAGCTAAAGTTTTGGTAGACCCCGGTGCCACCCACTCTTTTATGAATCCTGAATTTATACGTGGTATCGATATGAAGTATGATAGATTACTATATGAACTGGAGGTTAAAACGCCTACAGGTGATAGTTGTTTAATTGCTAATATGATATATAAAAATTGTGAAGTTTGAATCGGTGAACAAAGATTATTGGTGGATTTAATAAGTCTAGCCATAAAGGGATACGATATTATTCTAGGGATGGATTGGCTAGCCCGATACCATGCTCAATTAAATTGTCGAACTAAGGAGGTTGAGTTTCAGATACCTGGTGAGACAACCCTAAAGTTAGATTTAAAAGGCAATTTGGCCTCCTCTGCTCTTATTTTGGAAATTCGGGCTAGGAAGTTATTGTGTAATGGAACTCGGGGATACTTAGCTTTCTTGATCAACACTCCAGGGGATAAAGTGAAATTGGAAGATGTGCCAGTAGTAAAAGAGTACCCTGATGTTTTCCCAGATGAATTAAAATCGCTTCCACCTGAGAGAGAAGTAGAATTTAAGATTGACCTAATACCTGGGACTACCCCTATCTCTAAGTCTCCCTATCGAATGGCTCCTGCTGAATTGAAGGAATTGAAGTTACAGTTATAGGATCTGTTAGAACAGAGATTTATACGAGAAAGTGAGTCCCCGTGGGGAGCCCCAGTGTTGTTTGTTAAGAAGAAAGATGGGAGTTTAAGGATGTGTATTGACTATCGGGGGTTAAATAATGTCACAGTGAAAAACAAATACCCTTTACCACATATTGCGGAATTGTTTGATCAGTTACAAGGGGCCGAGGTATTTTCTAAGTTAGACCTTTGATAGGGATACTATCAATTGAGGATCAAAGAAGAGAATATACCAAAAACTGCCTTTAATTCTAGGTATGGCCATTTTGAATTTGCAGTGATGCCTTTTGGATTAACCAATGCTCCAGCTGCGTTTATGGATTTAATGCACTGAATCTTTAAGCCGTATCTGGATCAATTTGTGGTTATTTTTATAGAGGACATTCTTATTTACTCTAAGACCCCTGGAGAACATGTTCAACATCTGAAAATAGTTTTGCAAACTTTAAGAGAGCATCAACTATATGCCAAATTTAGTAAATGTGAATTTTGGTTAGAAAAGGTTGCTTTCTTAGGGCATGTGATCTCAAGAAATGGCATCTCTGTGGATCCTGCTAAAATAGAGGCAATTACCAACTGGAAACGACCAGAGAATCCAACTGAAGTTCGAGGCTTCTTGGGGTTGGCAAGATACTATCGGTGTTTTATTAAAGACTTTTCAAAAATTGCGGGGCCATTGACAGATTTGACCAAGTGTCGCGCCCCATTTTTTGTGAAAAGGGAAAATTGATTTTTTGAAAAAGAAAGGGGTCATGGGACTACAAAAATGCGACGATTTGGACCCAAAAACAAAAGTCTAGAAAAGGGTTTTAGAAAAGTTTGGAGTCGCCACTTGGTATGGAGTTTAGGTGTACCAAGTCACCCAAAAATTTTAATCAATGAAAATAAACTAGAAAACCTTTTAGACGAACTCCTGTCTTTGAAAAACTAGAGAAAAAGGTTCGGGGGTCACGTTTGAAAGAAGGGAAGGCAAAGATTCGATGTTACTCGTCTCTAAGGCATCCTTCTAACCTAGCCAAAGCTAGTTGCAAGATTTAGTTAAAAAATTTCCTAATTCTAACTTTTAAATTTATCACATTTTGGATGTTATCTATATGGATGCGAAACCTAAGTTTAATGTTGGATCGAGAGGGGCAAAATGTCTCCTTGAGGTGTGATTGGGATTGATCACATTAGTTGTGTCGTCCAAATTTAATCCCTCGAGGAGGTCACGAAAACTGCAAATGATGAGACTCGAAAAAGACGGGACAAATAGGGTTTTCAAAAGAAATGCAATTTTTATAAAATCCCAAGGGAAAAGAAATTGGATTTTTTGAAAAGATCAATTTTAAGTGCAAAGAGGAACTTGAATTTTCAAAAGATGCAATTTTAAGAAAAACGGTTTTTTGACTTTGAATTGCTAAAACATGAAGAAGAGACTTGACTTTTAAAGCATGATTTTGATAGAATAGTGCATATGTATGTCCTAAAAAGGGATAGTGCAACATAATGGGTGCTGGGACTAAGTTCGACTTTAAATCTTCCTTTCATAGAGGAAATAAAAGCGCTAAGGCTAAGAAGCCATACTCGCTTTTCCCTAATTCAAAGGATAATGCCTTAAATGCACTAATCTATTTTTGACGAAAAAGAAAAATTAAATGACATGTTTCGCATACGGGATGGGTGAATAGTAACATGCAAAAATGGAAAAGAAACTCTAAAAGTGAAAAGTGTGTGAAATTTGTATCTAATGCATGAACGGCATTTAAGGGTCTAGCATTGACTAGCCCTCGTTAAAAGTTCTCACTAACATTGATTAGTGAGAAATCGAAAGGAAAGGCCACAACTAGCTTGGACTAGTGTGGTGACGCCAATATATTTACACACAATAAACATGTAGACATGATAATAAAGCAAGTAAACATATAAAACACATAAACACATAACACATAGGCATAATATCTAGATGCAAGACCCTAGGAAAGCAAGTAAACACATAATCATGCAAGCATGCAAAATAAGCATATAAAACCTAATTATTACATTGGGGAAACCTAAATACATTCTAGAGGGAAAATTCGGAATAATAATCTAACTATTACATTTTCTAGAATAAATACACTTTTTGCAAAATTAAACCTATCTATTACAACTTGGCATCCAAGGCCTCCAAATGATTTACCCAAAAATTAAATGACATAAATAAAGACTAGGCATGAATAAAAAGCAAAGGAAAACTTAATTTAAAACATGCAAGATCATGCAAAAACACATAAGAGCACATAATAGGAGAAGAAGTTACCATCCCTTGATGTGATGCCTTAACTGAATCCTTAAATGAGGGGAATGGTTATCTAAGACTCAATATCAACAAAAGGGATCAAGGTACCAATTTAAAGGAAAAATCAATCAAAAATTCAAAGAAAGGGTATCTAAACAGATTCTGCAAGCAACATAGACAAGACTAGGAAATAGAGTAAGATTCTGGAACAAAAGAGCAGGAAATATCAACAAAATATAGAAACAGAGGTTACGCTGAGTAGAAACGCGCGAGCGAAAGCAACTAGGTCCAAGCTAAAGCAAAATCAAAGTCCGAGGGAACGGACTCACAGAACCGTCTGCTCTTCCCATCTTCAAAATATCGAAGATTGTTTCCGCTTTTCGACAATAACACAAAACAAATCTTCGAGGCAAGAGGATCTATTTAAAGCATTAAACATCATCATTCGATCATAAAACAAGCTAAAAAAAAAAGCCAAATCTTAAGCATCGACATCATCAAATAGACAAAGGGGGGGAAGAACTGTTAGAAGCTGGTAGTTACGCAACTAGTATGAACAACCCCGCGTTTCTTCACATCTTCAAATATTCAAGCAGAAACGCGGAGAGATACGCAACCCAAGCCGCGCAAGAGATCCGCGTTTCTTCACATCTTCAAACATTCAAGAAGAAACGCGGAGCGTTACGTGGAGTAATCCGCGCAAGTGGCCCGCGTTTCTTCACATCTTCAAAACGTGAAGAACATTTTTCCAGAAATTTTTCAGAAAACCCAAATGTAATCATCACGTAAGCATCAAACGTCTGATTTTAAACGTAAAAACAAATCTACTAGCCTTACCAAGGCTATCTAAACGTAACATACTCATATAACAACAAATAAACATCATCAACTATTATAAAACATCAAAAAACATAGTCAAGACCTTGGTTCCACCAAAAGGTCTGATTTCTAGCAATTTTCGACCAGGAAAAACAATAGATAGAGTATAGGAAGACTACCTGATTCAGAAGCTTGAGAAGAACGAAAAGGAATCACCAAAATTCCAGAAAATCTTCACTAAAAAAAGGAAACCCTAGTTCTTTCTTTTCTCCTTTTCTTCTTTTTTTTCTTTGATTTTCAATCGTTTTTCTCTCCTTTTCCTCTCTCACCTCTCTCTCTCTCTTCTCTCAGCCTCTTCTAAAACCCTAACATGAGCTATTTATAGGCATTAAAACCTACAACCAAAGGCTTAGATACTTTGAGGGTTTTCTTGGGTTAATCTTGATCATTGATGCTTTTATTTGTCTTAAGGATCAAGGGTGATTTGGGCATTAACTAAAACGACACTTGATGCCAAAGATACAAAAATACAGCTGGAAATGAGAAAGGAAAGGCTGGAAGAAAAGCGTAATTTTTTTTTTTTTCACTTCACTAGTTACGCTGACCAATGAATCGGTCCCGCTTTTGACTTTTTTTTTTTACCTACAAAGATAAGAAAATGTGTTAGAATATTCAAAAATAAATAACTAAACATTAATAGATAAAAACATAATAAAACAATTGAAATAGTCAAAATTTGGTTCATAAATTGCTCTTCATCCTGAAGTTTCGAAGAAACTCTAGACAAAGACGTAGACACCAAATGCTTACCTGGTTTTGCTGGTTGTATATGAACCATTGTAAACAACAGGAATGTTAGATTGCCCATTTTCAAACTAAAAAATGCATAATGTGACCGAACTCGTATAGAGTTGCCTACGTATCTCAACATGAGAATCAGGTCAAACGTAGTTCACATGCAAATGAACTATGATGAAATGAATACTGAATCTTGCAAAATTCGAGAACGGGAGATAGAAGGGTGCCCGGCGGAGGTGAGACTCACCAACAGGAATTTAAAATATCAAGAAGGGGGATAGAAGGGTACCCGGCGGAGGCTGAGACTCACCAACAGAAATTTAATTTTGAAGAAGGGGGATAGAAGGGTACCCGGCGGAGGCTGAGACTCACCAACAGAAATTTAAAATTGAAGAAGGGGGATAGAAGGGTACCATGGAGGTGAGACTCACCAACAGAAATTTAAATTGAAGCAGATAGAAGGGTGTTCATGAGGTCGAGACAAAGAACCAAATGTAAATTTAAATTGAAGCAGTGGGAGATAAAGGGTGTTCTACGGAGGTCGAGACAAAGAACCAATGAAATTTAAATTGTTTTACCAAATTTAGACTATTCTGGATTGACCCAAGCCCTGAATGACTAGATGGAAAATGCAATATGCCCTAAGTCTAAATTGTGGTGGGATTAGACCCAAATCTAGACACTAGTGGAGAGATGAAAACATAAATGCTGGATTACCAGACTTTGAAAAATAAAACATAAGTTGTTCAAACATGATAAATGTAAAATGCAAGTAATGATGCACTCAATGAAATGGTGCAATTCTGATTTTTAATTTTCTTGACTTGAAAAGTAAGTGATTGATAAGAACAATGACTTCTTCTTTTTCTCTTCTTTTTTTTTTCTCTTCTTCTCTTTTCTTTCTTTTTTTTTTCTTCTTTTCTTTTCTTTCTTTTTTCTTTTTTTTTCTCTTCTTTTTTTATTTTCAAGCATTGATGGATTTTGGCAATTTGAGGAGTATAACTAAAACCTTTTCTCTGCAGGGTTGAAACAAATACACATATATTGCCATCCCTCTTGATCTAAACCTTTTCCAAAAAAATTAATTTTGAATGCATTATCCAAAATTGGAGATCACTTCTCTTAAAACAAAATTGCCCCAGTGTCAACTTGAATCGTTAACCCTGCAGAAGTCATGAAATATTAACCAATTAGTCCATGGAAATTCAATTCCCTTCTTTTCTTTTTTTTTTAGCATATCAAATGAAAAAGGATCATTTGCCAACTATATCAATCATTTTCTTGTAAAATCCAATAAAAGAAGAAATCTCATTTAATAGGAAAACAATTGAGGCATAATTTTTCCTATTTTACAAAACATACTTTCTAAAATGCCAATGTCTTAATCACATAACAATTATTTCCGAGTAAGATGGAAAAAGGATTTTTCGCAGATCACACCTGCTCTTATTTCAAGGATGAAAGTAATTGCAACCAAAATTAGACATTTGCACCTTTTGAATCAAATTTCAAAACCAAATCAATTTGTGAGGTAAATGTGCAACTTAGAAATTTTTTTTTTGTTTTTTTTGTTTTGTTTTTTTTTTTGAAAATTTTTGGCGTAGTTTCCTATAACCTGGATGAAAACTCCCCGCCAAAGAACCCAATTTTTCAAAACACATTCAACACATATAAGCACATAAAAGCTAAATTTAAACAAATATACACATACAGATGCAAACAAATTAATCAAAAATATTTCTAACAGTTAAATCTATGTCTAAAAATCAGAACACAAGATCAAACATAAAAAAAGAAAAAAAGCAAGAATAGAATAAACCGCCAATCAAGGATCCATCGCCTCACCCACCCATCGCCCGGTGGCCTCTGATATGTCGCCAGCGGCCGAATGCCGAGATGCCTCTATACGCCTAGTCAGTGCTCAAAGCCCCGACCAGGCCTCCATACTCCCCATCGAGTCGAACTGCGGTTCCATATGATCCCATCTCTCGAGCATCCGGTCTCAAACCGCCTGAGTGTCCATAATGTACCGCCACCCGCAGGCGGTGGTGGTGCAGACGATGAGCGCCTCTCCTCCTCCCTCACGCCTCAGAATCGGACCGCTCGCCGGGCCGAGGATGTCCCGATACATCTATGTAGATCCTTCAAGGCGATGCTAAGCTCGCCCATCGGCCTCGTGGAAAGAGGTGGGATACCGTGTGGAATCACCCCGCCTCTGAAGAAGAAGTGAAATAAGTCGGGAAACCCAAATGGAATGATATGGACGCCCTCTCCGCCGCCCCATATGACTAATAATAATGTTCGGCAGGGAATCAAGGAATGGTGAGTTCGACCGTGGAACATACGATCTAAAAGTATAGATCATTGCTCTCCTCCTTGGCCGCTTCGATGACGCTAGGGCCGTGGTGTACAAAATAGCACTGTATGCGGTTGAAAAGATCGAGCCAGCTTCGCCTGCTCGACCTCTAACTCCTCAGATGTAACTCAACCGCGCATGGCATGTGAGGGATCCCACTCCGGCCGTGACGAAGTCCTTCTTCAAATCAATAGCTGGACCTCGCCATCAGATCCCGTAGTCTCGAGCTATCGCGGTTCCGGTGATCACTAATCGAACCCTCTAATGTAGGACTCAATCCTCTCTCCATCGCGGTGTTCTTCTTGTCCTCGATGTTCGTGATAGAACTCGTGGAACCAAGTCGGGAAGATCCGTAGGGTAATGTCGGATCGGGGCCCACCCCTGCTGGAAAGGCGGTAACTGGCCCACCTCCTGGAGCTATGTGTAGCTCATATACAAAATCAATGCTCTCGGCCCGATACCACCCGGTTCTTTTAGAGGAGAACCGGTGGTGTCAAAGTCTCATGGAGGTCGCCTGTCCGCTCTTTTCAACAATGCCTGCTCACTCTCCTCACTTTATATGCTCGACCAACGCTTTTAATGCTCATGACATAGTACCTGAAAGATAATTTTTAGATGATTAATTTTGAGATTAATTTCAAACAAATTTGACAAAGCGATGGGTAAATATATAAACAAATTAGAAACTCTTGGAAAAAATACCCTAAAACAAAATTCCTAAAAAAACTGAAATTCAAACAACTTCTACAATGTCCTAAAATTCAAAATTCCAAAAGATTTCAATCAAATTTACAAAAGTTTAGGAGTTTCAAAATTCCTTTGAAATTCAACAAAACTGCAAAGAACAAAAAGTGCAATAATTCAACAACTTTCCAAAAATTTTGAGAAATTTAACAAGACCTATGAAAAAATCTCAGGAATTTTACGCACAAAAAATACCAACAAAAAATCCAAAGTTTCTAAAAAATTCAATAAATTTCACAAAATCATTTAAATCCCTAAAATTCCAAGAACTCAACGAAATTCCACACAAAAATCTGAAAATTCAACAATTCCTATAAATTACAAAGACCACAACAATTCAATTGATTGTGACAAAATTCAAAACTCCCAATCTTTCCATAAATTTCCACAAAAAAACAACAATTCACAAATTTTATCAAAATTTCTATAAAAAGTAGAAAAATCAAAGAATTCAGTGATTTCTAGTTTTCACATTAATTCTACAACAGTGCAAAAATCCCACAAAATTCCAAACAGGACTAAAAATTTCAACAAGTTCCAAACTTTCCTAAAAAGAAAAAAAACAAAAAATCTACAATTTCTACATTTGACCACTCAAACGTGCTCAATTTTAATCCAACAATCATATCAAAACCTGTTAACAACAATACGAAATTAAATTCAGAAATTGACAAAAATTACATAATTCAAATAAATAATAAATAAACAAATAAAATAAAATAAATAAAATAGATAAACGGCTCATCGCATCTTTTAATCACATAAACAAGTCTAATAAACATAAGAAACAACAACAATGACCATTATAATTAAAAACAGAAAATTCGCCGAAAAAGGAAAAAAAATCAAATTTTTGAAATCTTAAAAGAGGTAATTTTGTTAGGATTTCTTACCGTAATCACGTAGTGGAGTGTTTGAGAAGTGAAATGATGCAAGAAGCCCCAAAAAATAAGTTCGAATCGACCCCCAACCGACCGGTTTTAGTTTCGGAAAACCTACCTCAATCCCGAACTTTGATGCGCTGTGATGTTTTGTCTGGATGAAAAGGTTCTAAGGCCTAGAGTGTTTTGGTGGAGAATTATGGAAGAAAAATGGTTTTCTAAGGATTTTGGGGCGAAGCTATGGGAGGGGAAATGAAGAAACCGTGAAGAAGACGCCGCTTCAAGGCAGGCCCTGGAAATGGAAACGCTGGACCGAGATGCGGACTACTCACATGTGTCCGATACCATATGAACACGAAACTTTGTCAAATAAGAAACGCGGGATGAAGCGCGGAGGGACTCAAGATAACCATACGCTGCTTTCTAAATATGAAAATGCAAAGAGTGAGGAAAACGCTGGACAATCCACGCAAGACTCGCTACACCCGTAAGATATGAATTTCAAAGAACGCTGGATAAACGCTGACTATTCCACGCAACAACCCGCTATCGAAGATATGAATTTGTAAAGAACGCAAGGAACGCGGACTAGTCCACGCAACCTCCCGCGTCACTTGTCAAAATTTTTTTTTATATTAAATTTTTTTTTATTATTTTTTTTTGAAAATTATTATTTTAAAATGAGGGCTATAACGCCTGGTAGTGTGCGTAAGAAACCTTGCTTTCCAAAATTTTCCCAAAGAATTTATCCTTCCTTGATTTTTCAAAACATCTATCTTTATTTATTTTTATATGCATGCTTCAAAATGGTCTAGTCATGCATTCTAAACATTTACTCAAAATAAAGTGACTTCCCGATTGGACCGATTGGTCACTTGTCCCCGCTTCTCTGCAAAAGAAAAGAAATGGTGAAAAAAATAATGATAACGCCACCATTCTACCCTTTATCTAGAGCAGCCCGTAAACATGAGTTCTTGACGCCGAAGCGGTGTCACTGAATTCTTTTGTTTTACCGTGCAGACTGCTCATTGCTCCACTTGTTTCGGAACCCATATCACCCATACCTTCATGGTAATCTAAGAGGATTGTCCTTTGATGAAAGTGCCATTTTGATGAAAATATGTGTAAAAATTTGTGCAAAGGAAAAAAATTTATTTTGACATCATGACCATAGAATGAATGCTAAACATGACATTTTAAATCAATAGAAGCCAAACGCCAGGAAAATTATTTAAAACAAAAGCGTCGCATTTGACCCCTTTGGATATCCTCTCCTTGGAACTTACTGACGGCAAGGGAGTGCTTGATATAAGGTAAACCCTGATAAACGTAATCACCGGCTTCCCTTGTCCCATGAACTTTTCCTTTCGCTTAATCGTTGTTTTCAAAACTTGCCTTAGTACCCTTTCGATTTGTAATCAATTTGACCGATAAGGTTGTATAATGAAATGGATAGACCTAAACTCCAATTTTGTCAATTTAAAAATGTTTGTTAAAATGGTGGTATCGATTGAGACAATCCCTTCCTCGACAAAAAATCTGGAGGGAATGTATTTGCATCATTTGCCTTTTGATTGAGAAAGTTCTTTTCAGAAATTTTTTGCAAAAAGGTGGAGGTCTATAACACTAGGCTTTTGCAAGGGGTTTGAGTGCGGTGTAGGGGCAGGTTTAAACTTGAATGCAAATTTTTTTTTTTTTTAGAAAATTTGCCCCAGTTTGGTCCTTCTTTTTTTTTTTTAAAATACAAAAATTGCCCCAATGTGGGGTTTGTGATTCTCAAGGGGGTTTGCTAAATAATTAACCTGCTCTTTATAGGCTCAAACAGAGAACCTGGGGTTGAAGTGTTTAAATGAAAAAGAAGGTCGGCTTTTCACCACCTTTTGCAACAATTTCTAAAGAAACCTTTGCTCAATCATATGAAAAATCTTTTACACATGTCTGTATTGATTAGTTGAGGAAAAGTCCGCTCCATCTCCATGAGAACCAATGCTCCTCCGTGTAGCACCTTTGAATAATGAACGGCCCTTGCCAATTTGGAGCGAATTTCCCTTTAGCCTCTTCTTGTATCGGAAGGATTCGTTTCAAAACATTGTCCCCCACTTTGAACATGCAAGGTCTGGCTTTCTTGTAATAAGCCCGAGCCATCCTCTGCTGATAACATTGCCCATGACAGATGGCATTCAACCTCCTTTCATCGATCAAAGACAGTTGCTTGTGACATTGCTTGGTCCATTCAGCTTCTTCCAACTGAGCTTCCATTAGAATGCGCAAAGATAGGATTTCAACTTCAGCAGGTAAAACTGCTTCCATACCATACATGAGGGAGTAAGGTGTTGCCCCAATAGAAATCCTGATTGCAATTATACATGCCAAAAAGGTAGTTTCTCATGCCAATCTCGGTGTGTTTCGATTATCTTGCAAATGATGACATCCAAGTTCATGAGATATCAGAATTTTCGTCCATCAAATTCCAAAATGGTGACGTCCAAGGGTCAATGATTTTTATTTGTGGTCATCCAAGAGCAAATAAAATAAATGTGCAAAAATAAAATGAGTGGACCATAACTGAAGGACAAAAGGAGAAATTTCATTTCATTTGGCAAAGAGCAAGATAACAGATAATACCATGGAAGCATAATTAAAGGCATAATTTTAAACAAGCAAAAAGTGAAATAACAAGTGCATTGTTTTTGAAGACATGATTGATGTTAAAGCATGATTCTTTTTTTTTTTTTAAGGACAATCCCCTCAGATTTACCGAAACCTCCTCCAAGCAGGCAGACAATCGGTAGCCCAATTTTGCATGGCTCCTTGAGGAATCAAAGGAAATTCTGCATTCTCCGCAGGATCGGTGTCAAGGGTGGCCCCGACAAATAGCTGAGATAACCCCGTCTCTATATCATCATCAGACCTTTCCTTAAATGGTCCACTACCATCACCTCATCTTCTTCCTTAATGAACTGAGCATGGTCAACAAATTCCTCCTCCACACTGATTACTCCAACGACGTTTTTATGTTCTGGGAAAGGGTTTCTATTGACGTTCGGCCCTTGCTCATTCTTTCTTCTCTGAACTATGTCCCCCGATCTACCATGTCTTGAATTTTATGCTTCAAGACCCAACAATTAATCGTCGAATGACCCGGCTTCCGTAATGGTAAGCGCAGATAGCATGGGATCATACCCATTAGAGTCCCTGGGATACAGTTTGGGAGGTGCAATTTTCCCACTGCCTTCAACCGCTCATACAGCTGGTCAATGGGGCGGCCCAAATTGGTGAAAGTCCGAAAGGTTTTCTGATTTTGCATTTCATTATGCTCAAAAGAATTTTGGACAGGATTTTGTGGAGCAGGTCTAGGAGCATAGTTTTGACGGGGTTAGGAGATAGGTTGGGAAGTTGAAGGCAAAGGTGAGGAATTCGAATAAATAGGTCGGGGTGAGGCATTTGGGGCAGTGTGATAAACAGTGATGGTAGGGATAAGGTGGTATGAGCATGAATTGGTGGGTGACTTGAACTCTGGGAAGGTGGGTTCGATCCCACACAAAAGTAGCTTCTCCTTCATTCTTTTAAACGGGAGTTTCCTCCCACTGCCATTTTGCCCTTGCAATGCTTCCAATTGCTGTTTCAGGGCGGTCACATTGACAATTTTCCCAGCTCTAACAAACTCATCATACTCTTCTAGCTTATTGACAATTGCAGCAAAAAAACTCCCAGTCATGCGAAAAATTTCTTTAAAATAAGGTGGGTCATGTGCCTTGATGAAAGTACGAACAATCTCTTCTTCAGTCATAAGAGGCTCCACCCTTGCAGCTAATTTTCTCCAGCGCTTGGCATATGTTTTGTGATCTTTTGAAGGTCTCTTTTTGATTCCTTCCAATGTTGTTCGTGTCGGTGCCAACTCACAATTGAATTCATACTATTTCACAAAAGCTGTTGACAAATCCAACCAAATTTTGATCTCTTGAGATTTCAAGTTCAAGTACCAATCCAAAGCATCCCCTTCTAAGTTCTCGGGGAACAGACGTATAGGCAAGTTCTCATCATCCACTGGTTTACCAAGCTTGTTGGCAAATATTTTAAGGTGCGTTTTAGGGTTCCCGGTACCATCATACTTGTTGAACTTGGGGGTCTTGAAACCCATAGGTAGCTGGACGTCAGGAAATAGGCACAGATCATCGTAATCCAATCCACCATGTCGGTTCAGACCTTGGTTCTTCTTTATGAACTCATCGAATTTATCCAGCCTTTTCTGCAAATCTTTGTCAATCAGTGCAATAAGGTCATCCACCGCTGGTTTTCCTTGGGAAGTCAAATCCCACACAAATGGTTCAGTGGTATGGTATTGAGGCTCTGGAGCATGAAGAGGCATGTTTAGAGTGATCTGAGGTTGAGTGTGAGGGTTTGTCTTTTTGGTTGGGCTTAGTAGGATGTAATTGGGATGGGACTGTGAAAAATTGGTATTGTGATGAGAAAAGGTAACATCATATGGGTTGGAAATAGGCGGGACAAAAGTAGTTTGAATATTGGTCAAGAAAGGGAGTTGGTTATCTATCACAGGGGGTTGACTAATAACGGGTCCATGCTCATTCGAGACACCTCCTCTATTGTTGGCCACCAACTGATCAATTATACGCCTTTGCGCAGCCATCTCAGCGTCATCTCATTAAACCTTCCTAGTACCTCACTTAACTGAGCTTCCAAGGCAGCAAAGTCAGGCGAAGTGACCAAAGCATTCCTATCTGAGCCTTCTGGTGCAGAACTCATGTTTACGAGTTGCTTCAAGCTCTTGCTTTTGGATCGGGTAACGATGGGGCTTCTGCGTGAAGCTATTTTTAAAAGCACCTGAGTGGGAAGAGAAGCACACTTTAGAAGCTTATCACTAAAGGGGAGCTGATGGGTCCGATCACTCCGTTGATATGCGATTAGTAATCGATCCACAGGGTTGACCAAAAGAATATGCACTGTTTGGCGCATTATGAGGACGAAGTTCGAATGGATTCATTACTTTAATTGATATATGAAAAGAAATTAAAAGGTTAATTCAGCATGAAAAGGATTATTCTTGAAGGAATCATAGTGCCTTGACTAGTTTTGAGGGAAATATGGATCTAGTTCAAATAGATTGGACGGGATTGATGGTTTACCCAAAAGTCAGCTGGGTTTATTGCTTACTTGTAACTCCACATCTCAATGTTATTTGCAACACACTAGCTCATAAGCCTCCTAAAATCAAGATTTGGCCTTGATAAAATTATTATTTCAACAATGAGAAATTATTTGTGAATTTTTTTGATTTAGTGTCCTTATGCATGGGATTTTACCAACTTTGATAAAATGGCCAAAAAATGATTACTAGAGGTTTATATTCTAGCATGTGAAGGTCACTCCATATCTTTGGATGTCATCCTAGAAGGGATCGGACCCTACCTTACCTTGTGCGCTACCCCTTTGGATGTTACTGAAAACATAAACATGCAAGTCTTATTGGATTATATATCCGAGACACAAGGGTGGTTTATTCCTAACATGGGATTCCCTATGCGGCATTCCCTCTATGGCTTATGCATGATGCCATTTTATTAAAGCAAGTAAAGGTGCAAAATGAAACATGGCCTGTAGGAGCCCCATTTGAATGCCGGGGTAAGCCTAAAAGTGATATGCAATTACAACTTAAATGCAATAAACGTAAATTCAAACGTGCAATAGCCTATCTAGAAGGATGGCTTGTCTTAAAAGAGTGCCAAGACTTTTATTTTCTAGAGTTTGTGAAATGCAAGAAAAGGGAAGACAACAAAATGTTAGTTTAATCAACAGGTATCACATAACACATTGGAGCAACAAATTACACAAAAATAAAGAGGGGTGGAATCCCTCCTCTCGTGTCTAGTGATCCTTAATAGGGTAAGGTGGGCTCTACCCTAGGCAATTCTAACATGGATGCATGAGCTCACTTGTGAGGGCCGTAACTAAAACTCTAACTCTTGTTTAGACTTTTATGAACGATTTTCGTAGTTTCATTATTACATGTGCATGATCATGAAAATTTCGAAAATCCACGAAAAGATTTTTCAACGATAGCCCCAAGTAAGTAATTGAAATCATTTCGATAAACTAAGGCCAACCATACTTAAAACAAATCATCTTAAAATTACGACAATAGCATGTACAAAACCTTAAACGTTTCCTTCTTCCTTCCAATTTCCAACCGGTTTCCCTTCCATCGTTTCCAACCTACATGATCACGAATGAAACCGATTCACTTCAGTTAAAGTCGGACCAATTCCAGCAAATTGAACCACAATTCCCTCCAATGTAATTTCGAAATTAACCCAAGAAACTTCAGCCAAACCAGCCGCCCACTTGCACCCCATTCCATGGCTGCCACTTGTCAAGCTTGAGCTAAAAATCTGGCAGCAAGCATGCTTCTCCCCTCTCTTCCAAAAACCGGCAGCATCATGGCTTGAGCATGGGATTTCAGATGTATTCAACCAAGGCTAATGATGCTTACCTCCCTTCATGCCCAATGCATGAGAGGGATGTGCCACTTGGAAATTTTTTTTCAGCCAAAGCTTGTTCACTTGAACAAGCAAACTCAACAGAAATTCCTCTTCAAGGCTGGCCGATCCTCTTCAGCAAAAATCCCTCTTCCATTTCACTTCCACACTCTCCCACTCACTCTCCTTACACTCCAGCATTTTCTTCCCAAGCCTCACTCGAAACTTCCCTCTCCACTCTCACACTTCACTCCAAAAATTTCTTCCTCAAGCTTCAACCGAGAAGCTCTTCCTCCTTTCCCCTACATCTCCTTGTCTTTTCTTGGTCAATCAACCCTTTCACCAAGAAGTAATCTTGGTCGAACACTGCTGGAAACAAGCATTAAAAATTCTGGAAGAACCAAGCTAGTCATCCTCCACCCGATTTTAGGCAAGCAAGAGGTAAATCCTAATCTCTTTTGTGAACTTCCTAGGTAGCTTGAAACCCTCTCCTTAGCTCATTTTGTGTCTTGTAGCTGGAAAACAGAATTGATCCAACTTCAAGCAGCCCTTGTTCCTCCGTTTCTTGGTTACCAACGCGGGTAAGCTGTAGCATCTTGTACAAATTCCTTCCACAGCTTAGTTATTCCATCCTTAGCATGTTCCTTTTCTTGTAGCTGGACAACGGACTTCATTAGCTCCAACTCACTACTTGTGCATTTGACCTTGAGACCGGTTGGAGGTAGGAATCCATTTTTACACCTCTTTAATATAAAGAAGCTATTTTACCTCTAAAGGTATCATATTACTTCTTAAAAACTGCCATGCATGTACTAATGGACTTGAAATTTTATTTGCATGCACATACTTCCTTGTTATATTGCTGGAAATTCGGTGGACTGATATGGAACATCATTCTTGATGTCCCTAAGCTGACCGAAGCTTAAATCATAGATTTGCTCTACTTACTCCATGCATGATGATCGAATAATGATTGAACCTTTTCTTGTGCTTAGTTGTGATTCAACAACTTTGATTATTTGCTGTTTTGGGATGGATGTGAGCTGATGAGCTTGGCCCTACTCCATCCGCAGCTCTTGTATGGTTTAACATGCTGAAATCGACCCTTGCATGCTTCACATTCCACTTGGTTGATGAGATTTTAATTAAAGCTTGCATGGGTAAAGTGTGAAACAAAAACCAAGCTTGAGTTGTTTATTTGCTTGTTGGAAAGTTGAAAATCTATTTTCCTTGCATGAGACCTCTCGGTCAGTTGAGAGCCGCATGAGTAATGACATGAAACCTGGTTTTGAGTAGATGTTAATTTTTCAACAAAGAAGAAAACAAAAAGGGGGAATCGGACTTAATGATTTCTTTTCAATTTGGAACAAAATTTTGTCTAGTTATACGTATTGTTAACTTTGACCGTATGCATGATTTTTGGATCATTAGATGAATGTATCACATGCTAAGAGTCCCGCTTAACATTCTGGAAATCCAACTAAACCTTTAACCACGCGACTACATGGCTGAAAATTTCACAAAAGTTACCAAAATCAGATTTTTCTAAGAAATAAGTGGGCAAAACCACACTGAAGTAAAATGCTCATATCTCGCTGTTTATAACTCCAAATCACGAGCCATCAGTGGCATCCGAAACTAGACCCAAAGAGCTTCGTTTCAGTACCTAATACGCCCCTTGGCTCATTTCCTACACATCGTGGCGAACCAACAAGCATCGCTGAAAATCAAACTTGTAAACCAGTAGTTTTTGAAAATGAATGCCCAAAATTGAGTATTTTCCAAATTGACTTGGCCGTTGCTATTTTATGAGGAAATAAACGATTATGAAACTAGTTTTCCACGATTTTGAAATCATACAACTTGCAAAAGAAAGACTTCCGATTTGAATTTTGAAAGAAACCATGGCGGTTAGTTTTGGCCATGAAAGCGTAATGACACTCCACTTTCAAAATTGTGATTGTCGACCAAAACCCTAAATTGTACTATTTTTGATCTTAGCACGAAAACTTGTTTTAAGCATGAAAGACCAAAAATCAAATTGGTTTTAATCCAAAGCCTCGAAAGATTGTTTTGTTCACTAAACAAATAAAATTAAACACCGTTAGTGATTTTTCAACTAAGCAAACCCTTTCTCAAAATTTCCAAATGGATGACGCTACGTTACTCAAGTCTTTCTAAACCTAAACTAACAAAATTGTTTCAACCCTAATTACGTAGATTTTTCTCAAAACTCACACATTTTACCCTATCTAACCGAGACCTATATTTTCAAGATACAAACCACCGTTTTATCACCCTATCGACTCGTGAGGTAAACCTAAAAATATTCTCATTCTTATAAAAGAAGTGAATTGGTCAAAATTGATTTTAATAATTAATAATTATGTACCTCAGGAACCGACGGTAATATAGACGAGGGCTTTGAGACCGAGGACTTCGACTCATCTACTCAACCTTGACCATCTAAGGTGAGGGTTCCTATTTGTTGCTACTTGATCCTTGTTGTTAGGAATTACTTGTTATTATATGACTGGTTTCTAAATGTGATTTATCGTTGAATGATGGAAACTAGGGTTTTATGTAAAATAAGTTTATTTCTTGATTTGACTCAACGTGCTTAGGTGGTTTAGTATGCTTTGTTTTAAAAAAAAACAATAAAACTTGTTTTCTTTTCGAGGCTTGAGGTGAAGAGGCTGGCCTTCAAGGCCCCCTCGCCCCTAAAGGCTGGTGCACTCTCCTAAGGGGGCTCGAGGTTGAAATTAATTGTCAGTTGTCCCTCGCCTCTAAAGTATTAAATTAAACCACCATACCTGTGCTTGTGCATGTCAACTGTGCATGACCTGTTGGCCGTAGGGATCCCAAACCCCAGGGGCGAGTCGGCCTATTCCGAGCCGGCAGTAGGGCTTGGTCGGGTACGTCGACGGACCCTGGGTCCTGTTCAAAGGTTACCTCGAGTGTACACCGCCTCCTGCTTGTTTAGTTCGGATCCGAAGTTGGGTGAAAAGGAAAGGAGAAAGAAACGAAATGACCAGAGTTCTGCAGACTCTGTTCTCCTTCTTGAGAATATTATTGTGATTGTTACTTAATGCTCGTTACTACTTAAATGGCTCAATGAGCATCTTGATTGTTACAGTTTCACAACCTGTTATGAAAAGAAAAGAAAAGAAAAATATATATGTATATATATACTATCTCCCAACTTTCCTTAAATGGATGTTACTATATTTGAAACTAGTCTTGTACGGATTTTAAATGTTTACAAAGCCTGTTGTGTTTATGTATTTAATTGATATGTGTTTTGGGACTCTCACTGGGTTTAGAAACTCACCCCATATATTTCCCATCCCAGGACTTCCAGGTATTGAAGAAAAGTCGCTGAGTACAAGTGGTTGAATCTTTTGAATATTGGTGTATTTGACCCTATTATGATGTCGAGGATAATGTATAAGAATTGTCTTTTGAATTATTGTGTAAGGTTGAGAGTCGAACTCAAAATGGATGTTGGTTAGAAGTTATGTCGATCTATTTGAAAATATATTGGTTTGAAAACCCTAACCGAAGTATTTGCCTGCTTGAGTCCTGGCGAGAGCTGGGCCGGCGGCCGCGGGTCCTATGGTTCGCCTTGGGAAACGTGGGGCCGCCACATTTGGTGGTATCAGAGCCTAGGATAGAAAAATGAGCCTGTGAGGTTATGAGGTCCTGGTTTTGTTAGGTTAGAAACTGATAATTGAAATTACCGGTACATTTGGAACTCACATAAAGTTGATTGTGGTTGTAGGTTATGGCTGGAAATGGAGCTGATGGTAACAATGCCCCACCTAGAATGCCTTTGCCTTTAGTGCGATATCAGCCGATGATTGGAGGCCCTGCACTCCATTGGAGTCCTGCTTCCAAGACCAACCCATGTAGCTGTTTGAGAGACTATGCCTACCCTAACCATGTAGTGGATAAGGAAAGGAAGACTTTGGCTCGTTGTTCAGAGGCCAATGCTGAGATAGAGACATTGAGGACCGAGAACCAGCTGTTACGTGCTAGGGTCCGAGAACTTGAGGAGATGGCTAATCAGTTCCTCCGACTGTCTAACACGGTGCGAGATTGCACTGCTGGCATCATGACTGATTGTGAGACGATGATTGAGGAGATGTTGGAGATTTATCTGAGGATCAGGTGGAGGCGTTCTAGTATTGGAGAGATAGTTCCTGAGATGTTGAGGGAGATGATTCCAGGAGATCGTGAGGCTTCTCCTACTTACCAGAGTGACCCTCGCAGGACCACGACTTTCCTATGTCCCCTGAGTTAGGGTTGAGACTGAATACCTAATGGGGTCCTACTTGCTCTTGTTGGATGACTGTACTAGATTGATGTTATGTTATGCTTTTGAAATTTCGTGGCTGTTATGATTATCGTGTTGTGCTGTTTTAAGAACTTGATGTATGGTGTTTTGTTATTAATGTAAGTTGTTTTATGTTTATTAATGATTACTTGTAACTCTTTTCCTTTCTCCTTTCTAATTCACATTTATAAAACTAAACTCTTATGCGTGAGTATAGAGGAAATGGAAGGAATGGAAAGGAGAGGAAGGCCTACTAGGCAAACACGAAACCAGGGTGAGGAAGAGGCATCTACCGCCCATCTCAGCCGGGAGCATGGGGAGCAACCTAGAGATCAAATAGCTGAGGCCTTGAACCGAATGACAACTCTTTTAGAACGTGTGACTGATCGACAAAATCAAGGACCGACAATGGACCAAAGAGGACCGGAGTTAGGTGAAGACAGAGCCTTGGAGAGATTTCAAAGGTTCTCTCCTCCCAAGTTCTTGGGAGGACACGACCAATTTTGAACGGTGGCTAGAGAGCATGATTAATATTTTTGGAACTTTAGGTTACGGAAGTACGGCAGTGACTTTGCTGTCTTTCAATTTGAAGGTGCAAGGGCTGGTGGAATGTTATTAGGGAGAAATGGGCTAGGAACCGACCCCGTGGACTGGGTTAACTTTACTAGGGAAGTTTAATGAGAAATACCTGCCTCCCTAGTCCAAGAAAGACGGAAGACGAAGTTTATAAGGTTGCCAAGGAACCCCGAGGTGTAGCCGGCCAATACTTACCGTTTATCTAAGTTTGCCCTAATTGATTGCCACCAACCTCGTGGGTAGCCGCTTTTATCCAGGGTCTAAACTTAGAAATTCAAGAGGCTTTAGCAACTGCCCAGATGCTCACTTTTACTGATGCTCTAGAAAAGGCTCTAAGAGTAGAGAACACCAAGGCTCAAGTCAAAGCTTTTCAAAACGAGAAAAGAGCAGACCGGTAGTAGTTCTGGGAGACCAGGAGGAAACCAGCCGCCCCAGAAGATTGGAAAAGGGCCTGGAGGAGGGCGAGCTGGACCTGGACAGGGAAAAGGCCAAAAGGGTGGTCCATCTCAACCAAGACAAAACCTACCAAACCGTACACCTTGTGGATATTGTGGTAAGACAGGCCATCATGAGAACGATTGTTGGAAAAAGGCCGGGAAATGTCTAGCCTGTGGAAGTACAGAGCACATGATTAGCAATTGCCCTGCCCGTCGACCCCAGGAAGCTGGAACACAACATTCAAAAGGTCCAAACCCTAAACCGCCAATAGAAAAAGGAAATCGACCTAGGGTACCTGGCAGAATTTACTCCCTTGATCAGCAGAACGTACCTGACCCAGCTGGAGTGGTGGAAGGTACCATTTCTCTATTTCATAGACTAGCTAAGATTTTAATTGATCCTGGTGCTAGTCATTCATTCGTAAATCCCGACTTTATGTGTGCCATTGATGTTAAGTCTGACCTCTTACCCTTTGATCTGATAATACAAACTCCTACGAAGGATCCATGCTTAGCAACGAATGAGGTCTATAGGAACTGTGAGCTGTGGGTAGGAGAAAGGAGAATTTTGGCAGACCTAATTTCTCTACCTATTAAGGGTTACGATGTCATACTCGGGATGGATAGTCTGGCCCGACTTCATGCGCAGCTGGATTGTAGAATGAAAGTAGTTGAATTTCACATTCCAGGGGAACCTATTCTAAGATTTAATGCAAGACAAGGTTTAGCTTCTGCCGCTCTTATTTCAGGGATTCGAGCTAGAAAATTGTTAAGTAAAGGAGCTCGAGGATACTTGGCATTTTTGATAAACCCTCAAGAAGATAAATCAAGATTAGAAGATGTGCCTATAGTAAACGAGTATCCAGAAGTATTCCCAGAAGAGTTAACATCCTTACCCCCTGATAGAGACATTGAATTTAAGATTGAACTCACCCCTGGGGCAGCACCTATCTCTAAGACTCCTTACAGGATGGCGCCAGCTGAGCTCAAGGAATTAAAATTTCAGTTACAAGATTTATTAGAAAAGGGATTCATCAGATTGAGTGAGTCCCCGTGGGGAGCCCCAGTGTTGTTCGTGAAAAAGAAAGATGGAGGTTTACGGCTTTGCATAGACTATCGAGGATTGAACGAGGTTACTATTAAGAATAAGTACCCCTTACCCCACATTGATGAATTGTTCGATCAACTGCAAGGTGCCGTAGTGTTTTCTAAGATTGACCTCAAACAAGGCTATTACCAGTTAAAGATCAGGGAGGAAGACGTTCCAAAAACAGCCTTCAATTCCAGATATGGGCATTATGAGTTTTTGGTTATGCCATTTGGACTAACTAATGCCCCGGCAGCATTTATGGATTTAATGCATCGTGTTTTCAAGTCTTATTTAGATCAATTCGTAGTAATCTTCATAGATGATATTTTGATCTATTCAAAGTCCAAAGAAGAACACGATCAACATTTGAGGTTAGTTTTGCAAACCCTGAAGGAGCATCAATTGTACGCTAAGTTTAGTAAGTGCAAGTTTTGGCTAGAGGAAGTATCATTTCTAGGTCATGTAATCTCCAAGAAGGGCATTACGGTAGATCCAGCTAAAGTAAAAGCAGTGTTAGAATGGAAACAGCCAAAGAACCCAACGGAAGTTCGTAGTTTCCTAGGACTGGCTGGATACTACCGAAGGTTCATTCAGACTTCTCTAAACTTGCGAGTCCTCTAACCAACCTGACTCGAAAGAATAACCGTTTTGTGTGGGATGAGAAATGTGAGAATAGCTTCCAAGAACTCAAGAGTCGCCTGACCAAAGCCCCTGTGTTGGTCTTACCAAATGGAGAGGATAGCTTTACCGTGTACACTGACGCATCCAAGGAAGGTTTAGGATGTGTTTTAATGCAGGCTGGAAAAGTAGTGGCTTATGCCTCGAGAAAATTAAAGCCTCATGAGCAAAATTATCCAACTCATGATCTAGAACTGGCAGCAATAGTGTTTGCTCTGAAGAAATGGAGGCACTATTTATATGGAGTGGTTTTTGAGGTTTATACCGATCACCAGAGTCTTAAGTACTTATTTTCCCAAAAGGAATGAACTTGAGACAACGGCGATGGATGGAATTTTGAAGATTATGAATGTACTATTAAGTACCATCCGGAAAAGCCAATAAGGTAGCAGATGCCTGGTAGGAAAGTCCAAATTTGGACTAATGGTTAAAGAATGGAAGATGTTAGAAGAACTTAGTACTTGGAGCCCACAATTGGCACCGCAGAAAGTAATTTTGGGTAGTATTACTCTAAGTTCTCCTCTAACCGAAGCATCAAGGAGTCTCAAGCCAAAACCCACCTTGGTGCAAAATGGATAAATAAGGTCAAGGAAGGAGGATTACCCAATTTTAAACCTGAGAAGATGGAATTTTAAGATACCAAAACCGTCTGTAGTACCCGACCAAGAGGATTTAAAAGGGAAATTATGAGCACGTGTCTAGTATACCATCCATCCCTGGAAGAAACAAGATGTATCGATGTAAAGAAGTTGTATCGGTGGGATAACATGAAAAGGGACATAGCTCAGTTTGTACAGTCATGTCTTACGTGCCAGCAAGTCAAATCAACACCGAGACCCTCGATTCTGCAACCATTAGAAGTACCGAATGGAAATGGGATCAAATCACAATGGATTTTGTTGTGGTTACCCCTTTCGCCGAGGTCATGATGCAATTTGGGTCATAGTAGATCGGTTAACTAAGTCAGCCCATTTTCTACCTGTGAACATGAAATACAAGATGGAAAAACTGGCTCAAATCTATTTGGATGAGATTGTTAGATTACACGGGTGCCGTAAGTATTGTATCGATAGAGACCCACGCTTCACTTCTAGATTTTGGCAGCGATACAAAGTGCCTTAGGGACTAAGCTAAATCTAAGTCGCCTATCACCCTCAAACCGATGGACAATCTGAACGGACCATACAAACCTTGGAAGATATGTTGAGGGCATGTATCATGGATTTTGAGGCAGTTGGGACCAGATTTAACTTTGGTCAATTTGCTTACAACAATAGCTACCACTCCTCAATTCAAATGGTTCTCAGTATGAGGCATTATATGGAAGGAAATGTAGATCTCAATATACTGGGATGAAATAGGTGAAAGGAAAATTTTGGGTGCCGAAAAGAATACCATGGGTTGAAGCTGCATATGAGAAAGTTAAGTTAATTTGTCAAAGGGTTCAAGTGGCCCAAAGTCGCCGAAAAGTTACACCGACAACCAGGAAGGACTTGGAATTTCAAGTTGAGATGAAGTTTTCTTAAGAGTTACACCATTAAGGGGATTCTCAAATCGAAAAGGAAAGAAACTGAAACCCGGTTTATAGGGCCCTTTAAAATTTCAAAAGAGTTGGAAAGGCATGGATCAGCTGGACTTGCCGCAAGCTTAGCCGAATTCATAATGTCTTCCACGGTCTTGGTTAAGAAAGTATTACAAGGATCCATCTCACGCTCTACCAACCCTAGAGGTTGACTTAGATGAATCGTTGACTTATCAAGAGAAACCTTTGAAAATTCGACGAAGGTTAAAGTCTTAAGAAAGAGACAAATCCCAATCGGTAAAGTCCTTTGGCGACATCATGGATTGGAAGAAGCCAAGTGGGAGCTGGAGGAAGAGATGAACCAGAAATACCCAGAGCTTCAAAAGACAGGAGGTAATAATTTCGAGGACGAAATTTCTTAAGTGGGGGAGGTTGTGAGGGTCGTAACTAAAACTCTAACTCTTGTTTAGACTTTTATGAACGATTTTCGTAGTTTCATTATTACATGTGCATGATCATGAAAATTTCGAAAATCCACGAAAAGATTTTTCAACGATAGCCCCAAGTAAGTAATTGAAATCATTTCGATAAACTAAGGCCAACCATACTTAAAACAAATCATCTTAAAATTACGACAATAGCATGTACAAAACCTTAAACGTTTCCTTCTTCCTTCCAATTTCCAACCGGTTTCCCTTCCATCGTTTCCAACCTACATGATCACGAATGAAACCGATTCACTTCAGTTAAAGTCGGACCAATTCCAGCAAATTGAACCACAATTCCCTCCAATGTAATTTCGAAATTAACCCAAGAAACTTCAGCCAAACCAGCCGCCCACTTGCACCCCATTCCATGGCTGCCACTTGTCAAGCTTGAGCTAAAAATCTGGCAGCAAGCATGCTTCTCCCCTCTCTTCCAAAAACCGGCAGCATCATGGCTTGAGCATGGGATTTCAGATGTATTCAACCAAGGCTAATGATGCTTACCTCCCTTCATGCCCAATGCATGAGAGGGATGTGCCACTTGGAAATTTTTTTTCAGCCAAAGCTTGTTCACTTGAACAAGCAAACTCAACAGAAATTCCTCTTCAAGGCTGGCCGATCCTCTTCAGCAAAAATCCCTCTTCCATTTCACTTCCACACTCTCCCACTCACTCTCCTTACACTCCAGCATTTTCTTTCCAAGCCTCACTCGAAACTTCCCTCTCCACTCTCACACTTCACTCCAAAAAAATTTCTTCCTCAAGCTTCAACCGAGAAGCTCTTCCTCCTTTCCCCTACATCTCCTTGTCTTTTCTTGGTCAATCAACCCTTTCACCAAGAAGTAATCTTGGCCGAACACTGCTGGAAACAAGCATTAAAAATTCTGGAAGAACCAAGCTAGTCATCCTCCACCCGATTTTAGGCAAGCAAGAGGTAAATCCTAATCTCTTTTGTGAACTTCCTAGGTAGCTTGAAACCCTCTCCTTAGCTCATTTTGTGTCTTGTAGCTGGAAAACAGAATTGATCCAACTTCAAGCAGCCCTTGTTCCTCCGTTTCTTGGTTACCAACGCGGGTAAGCTGTAGCATCTTGTACAAATTCCTTCCACAGCTTAGTTATTCCATCCTTAGCATGTTCCTTTTCTTGTAGCTGGACAACGGACTTCATTAGCTCCAACTCACTACTTGTGCATTTGACCTTGAGACCGGTTGGAGGTAGGAATCCATTTTTACACCTCTTTAATATAAAGAAGCTATTTTACCTCTAAAGGTATCATATTACTTCTTAAAAACTGCCATGCATGTACTAATGGACTTGAAATTTTATTTGCATGCACATACTTCCTTGTTATATTGCTGGAAATTCGGTGGACTGATATGGAACATCATTCTTGATGTCCCTAAGCTGACCGAAGCTTAAATCATAGATTTGCTCTACTTACTCCATGCATGATGATCGAATAATGATTGAACCTTTTCTTGTGCTTAGTTGTGATTCAACAACTTTGATTATTTGCTGTTTTGGGATGGATGTGAGCTGATGAGCTTGGCCCTACTCCATCCGCAGCTCTTGTATGGTTTAACATGCTGAAATCGACCCTTGCATGCTTCACATTCCACTTGGTTGATGAGATTTTAATTAAACGTTTGCATGGGTAAAGTGTGAAACAAAAGCCAAGCTTGAGTTGTTTAGTTGCTTGTTGGAAAGTTGAAAATCTATTTTTCCTTGCATGAGACCTCTCGGTCAGTTGAGAGCCGCATGAGTAATGACATGAAACCTGGTTTTGAGTAGATGTTAATTTTTCAACAAAGAAGAAAACAAAAAGGGGGAATCGGACTTAATGATTTCTTTTCAATTTGGAACAAAATTTTGTCTAGTTATACGTATTGTTAACTTTGACCGTATGCATGATTTTTGGATCATTAGATGAATGTATCACATGCTAAGAGTCCCGCTTAACATTCTGGAAATCTAACTAAACCTTTAACCACGCGACTACATGGCTGAAAATTTCACAAAAGTTACCAAAATCAGATTTTTCTAAGAAATAAGTGGGCAAAACCACACTGAAGTAAAATGCTCATATCTCGCTGTTTATAACTCCAAATCACGAGCCATCAGTGGCATCCGAAACTAGACCCAAAGAGCTTCGTTTCAGTACCTAATACGCCCCTTGGCTCATTTCCTACACATCGTGTGAACCAACAAACATCGCTGAAAATCAAACTTGTAAACCAGTAGTTTTTGAAAATGAATGCCCAAAATTGAGTATTTTCCAAATTGACTTGGCCGTTGCTATTTTATGAGGAAATAAACGATTATGAAACTAGTTTTCCACGATTTTGAAATCATACAACTTGCAAAAGAAAGACTTCCGATTTGAATTTTGAAAGAAACCATGGCGGTTAGTTTTGGCCATGAAAGCGTAATGACACTCCACTTTCAAAATTGTGATTGTCGACCAAAACCCTAAATTGTACTATTTTTGATCTTAGCACGAAAACTTGTTTTAAGCATGAAAGACCAAAAATCAAATTGGTTTTAATCCAAAGCCTCGAAAGATTGTTTTGTTCACTAAACAAATAAAATTAAACACCGTTAGTGATTTTTCAACTAAGCAAACCCTTTCAAAATTTCCAAATGGATGACGCCACGCTACTCAAGTCTTTCTAAACCTAAACTAACAAAATTGTTTCAACCCTAATTACGTAGATTTTTCTCAAAACTCACACATTTTACCCTATCTAACCGAGACCTATATTTTCAAGATACAAACCACCGTTTTATCACCCTATCGACTCGTGAGGTAAACCTAAAAATATTCTCATTCTTATAAAAGAAGTGAATTGGTCAAAATTGATTTTAATAATTAATAATTATGTACCTCGTGAACCGGTAATATAGACGAGGGCTTTGAGACCGAGGACTCACTCATCTACTCAACCTTGACCATCTAAGGTGAGGGTTCCTATTTGTTGCTACTTGATCCTTGTTGTTAGGAATTACTTGTTATTATATGACTGGTTTCTAAATGTGATTTATCGTTGAATGATGGAAACTAGGGTTTTATGTAAAATAAGTTTATTTCTTGATTTGACTCAAGCGTTTAGGTGGTTTAGTATGCTTTGTTTTAAAAAAAAAAACAATAAAACTTGTTTTCTTTTCGAGGCTTGAGGTGAAGAGGTGGCCTTCAAGGCCCCTCGCCTAAAGGCTGGTGCACTCTCCTAAGGGGGCTCGAGGTTGAAATTAATTGTCAGTTGTCCCTCGCCTCTAAAGTATTAAATTAAACCACCATACCTGTGCTTGTGCATGTCAACTGCATGACCTGCTGGCGTCAGGGATCCCAAACCCTGTGGGCGAAGTCGGCCTATTCCAGTCGGCAGAGGGCTTGGTCGGTACGGACCACGGGTCCCTGCTCAAAGGTTACCTCGAGTGTACACCGCCTCCCGCTTGTTTAGTTCGATCCGAAGTTGGGTGAAAAGGAAAGGAGAAAGAATAAATGACCGAGTTCTGCAGACTGCTCTCCTTCTTGAGAATATTATTGTGATTGTTACTTAATGCTCGTTACTACTTAAATGGCTCAATGAGCATCTTGATTATTGTTACAAGCCACAACCTGTTATGAAAAGAAAAGAAAAGAAAAATATATATGTATATATATACTATCTCCAACTTTCCTTAAATGGATGTTACTATATTTGAAACTAGTCTTGTAATGGATTTTAAATGTTTACAAAGCTCGTTGTGTTTATGTATTTAATTGATATGTGTTTTGGGACTCTCACTGGTTTAGAAACTCACCCCATATATTTCCCATCCCGTGACTTCCGTGTATTGAAGAAAGTAATCAAGGAGTACAAGTGGTTGAATCTTTGAATATTGGTGTATTTGACCCTATTATGATGTCGAGGATAATGTATAAGAATTGTCTTTGAATTATTGTGTAAGGTTGAGAGTCGAACTCAAAATGGATGTTGGTTAGAAGTTATGTCGATCTATTTGAAAATATATTGGTTTGAAAACCCTAACCGCATTTGCCCGCTTGAGTCCATGGCTGGTCAAGGCGTCAGGGTCCTATGGTTCGCCTTGGGAAACGTGGGGCCGCCACATCACTAATGCATCTAGACTCGACAAAGGTTACAGGCTCCCAAACTTCAGACCAAAAGGCAAAAGGTCATCAATCCAAATGTCTCAAGTCGGTGGTTCGAGTGATCCCCTAGACATTGCTACGTGCATGCCGTACACGCCACATGTCCAAGTGGATCAATCCTAATCCCATTAGGGAAGAGTGGGACAAGCCACCAAAGTAAAAAAAAAGTAGGGTCAAAGTAAAATACATATGCACGTATGAAAGTGATTCCCTTTGAGAGGAGGGATTCAAATACCCAACATTCTTGAGGCTCTAGGGTAGATGCACACCCACCCCAAATGCAAAGCGCGATACAAGTAAATAAATAAACCAATAATTCATTCATTATGTACGCGATGTGTAAGGAGTGATTGCACGGGAAAACCCTAAAAGAGAAAAGAAAAAAGGAATGCAACCTAGAACATCCAAATGTGATATATAAGAAAGTTAGAAAAAAGAAATAATCAACTAAATCAAGTGCTCGACCCTCTTAGGAAAATCCCTACTGGAGTCGCTTAAGTGCCGCTACTTCCATTTTTTGTGAAAAGGGAAAATTGATTTTGAAAAAAAGGGGTCATGGAACTACAAAATGCTAACATTTGGACCCAAAACAAAAAGTCTAGAAAAGGGTTTTAGAAAAGTTTGAGTCGCCACTTGGTATGGAGTTTAGGTGTACCAAGTCACCCAAAAATTTTAATTAATGAAAATAAACTAGAAAACCCTTTTAGACGACTCCGGTCTTTGAAAACTAGAGAAAAGGTTCGGGGTCACGCTTGAAAGAAGGGAAGGCAAAGATCGATGTTACTCGTCTCTAAGGCATCCTTCTAACCTAGCCAAAACTAGTTGCAAGATTTAGTTAAAAAATTTCCTAATTCTAACTTTTAAATTTATGAAATTTTGGATGTTATCTATATGGATGCGAAACCTAAGTCTAATGTTGGATCAATAGGGGCAAAATGTCTCCTTGAGGTGTGATTGGGATTGATCACATTAGTTGTGTCGTCCAAATTTAATCCCTCGAGGAGGTCACGAAAAATGCAAATGATGAGACTCGAAAAAGACGGGACAAATAGGGTTTTCAAAAGAAATGCAATTTTTATAAAATCCCAAGGGAAAGGAAATTGGATTTTATGAAAAGATCAATTTTAAGTGCAAAGAGGAACTTGAATTTTCAAAAGATGCAATTTTAAGAAAAACGGTTTTTTGACTTTGAATTGCTAAAACATGAAGAAGAGACTTGATTTTTAAAGCATGATTTTGATAGAATAGTGCATATGTATGTCCCTAAAAGGGATAATGCAACATAATGGTTGCGGGGGACTAAGTTCGTGACTTTAAATCTTCCTTTTCATAGGAGGAAATAAAAGCGTGCTAAGGCTAAGAAGCCATACTCGCTCTTTTCCCTAATTCAAAGGATAATGCCTTAAATGCACTAATCTATTTTTTGACAAAAAAGAAAACTAAATGACATGTTTCGCATACGGGATGGGAGAATAGTAACATGCAAAAATGGGAAAGAAACTCTAAAAGTGAAAAGTGTGTGAAATTTGTATCTAATGCATGAACGGCATTTAAGGGTCTAGCATTGACTAGTCCTCTAAAGTTCTCACCTAACATTGATTAGTGAGAAATCGAAGAAAGGAAAACCACAACTAGCGCTGACTAGTGTAAAGTGACGCCAATATATTTACACAATAAACATGTAGACATGATAATAAAGCAAGTAAACATATAAAACACATAAACACATAACACATAGGCATAATATCTAGATGCAAGACCCTAGGAAAGCAAGTAAACACATAATCATGCAAGCATGCAAAATAAGCATATAAAACCTAATTATTACATTGGGGAAACCTAAATACATTCTAGAGGGAAAATTCGGAATAATAATCTAACTATTACATTTTCTAGAATAAATACACTTTTGCAAAATTAAACCTATCTATTACAACTTGGCATCCAAGGCTCCAAATGATTTACCCAAAAATTAAATGACATAAATAAAGACTAGACATGAATAAAAAGCAAAGGAAAACTTAATTTAAAACATGCAAGATCATGCAAAACACATAAGAGCACATAATAGGAGAAGAAGTTACCATCCCTTGATGTGATGCCTTAATGAATCCTTAAATGAGGGAATGGTTATCTAAGACTCAATATCAACAAAAGGGATCAAGGTACCAATTTAAAGGAAAATCAATCAAAAATTCAAAGAAAGGATATCTAAACAGATTCAAGCAAGCAACATAGACAAGACTAGGAAATAGAGTAAGATTCTGAATAAAAGAGGAAATATCAACGTAATACGTAAATGAGAGGTTACGCTGAGTAGAAACGCTGCGAGCCGAAAGTGGTCCGCTACAAGCAAAAATCAAAGTCCGAGGGAAACGCTGATGTGAAACGCGGACTCGTCACAGAACCGTCGCCCAAGGCTCTTCCCATCTTCAAAATATCGAAGATTGTTTCCGCTTTTCGACAATAACACAAAACAAAATCTTCGAGGCAAGAGGATCTATTTAAAGCATTAAACATCATCATTCAGATCATAAAAACAAGCTAAAACAGAAAAAAGCCAAATCTTAAGCATCGACATCATCAAATAGACAAAAGGGAGGAAGAAGCCGCTAGAAAGTTACGCAACTAGCTTGTAACAACCCCGCTTCTTCACATCTTCAAATATTCGCAAGTAAACGCGAGATATGCAACCAAGCCGCAAGAAGAGATCCGGCTTCTTCACATCTTCAAACATTCAAGAAGAAACGCTGAAGCATGGAGTAATCCACGCAAGTCCATGCTTTCTTCACATCTTCAAAACGGAAGAACATTTTTTCCAGAAATTTTTCAAAACCCAACCGTAATCATCACAAGCATCAAACGCCGATTTTAAACGTAAAACAAATCTACTAGCCTTACCAAGGCTATCTAAACGTAACATACTCATATATAACAACAAATAAACATCATCAACTATTATAAAACATCAAAACATAGTCAAGACCTTGGTTCCACCAAAAGGTCGATTTCAGCAATTTTCACCTGAAAAAACAATAGATAGAGTATAGGAAGACTACCCGATTCTAAGCTTGAGAAGAACTAAAAGGAATCACCAAAATTCCAGAAAATCTTCACTAAAAAAAAAAAGGAAACCCTAGTTCTTTCTTTTTTTCTCCTTTTCTTTTTCTTTGATTTTCAATCGTTTTCTCTCCTTTTCCTCTCTCTCTTCTCTCTTCTCTCTTTTCAGCCTCTCTTCTAAAACCCTAACATGAGCTTATTTATAGGCATTAAACCTACAACCAAAGGCTTAGATACTTTGAGGGTTTTCTTGGGTTAATCTTGATCATTGATGCGCTTTTATTTGTGTCTTAAGGATCAAGGTTGATTTGGGCATTAACTAAAACGATTACTTGATGCCAAAGACACAAAAAAATACAGCTGGAAATGAGGAAGGAAAGGTTGAAGAAACGCTGCAGTAATTTTTTTTTTCGCTTCGACGTTACGTGGACTAGTTACGCTGACCAACCAGAATCGGTCCATGCTTTTGACTTTTTTTTTCCTACAAAGATAAGAAAATGTGTTAGAATATTCAAAAAAAATAACTAAACATTAATAGATAAAAACATAATAAAACAATTGAAATAGTCAAAATTTGGTGTCTACACCAAGAAACATGAAAATTTTATTTGGAATTCTAGATGTGAAACTAGTTTTGAAAATTGAAACAACGATTAATCATGGCACCCGTATTGACATTGCCGAAGGGAAGGGATAATGTTGTAGTATATACAAATGCCTCACGAGAGGGTTTAGGCTGTGTATTAATGCAAAATGGGAATGTAATAGCTTATGCCTCGAGGAAATTAAAATCCCACAAGTAGAACTATCCAACCCACGATTTGGAACTGGCTGCAATCGTGTTTGCCTTGAAAAGGTGAAGGCATTATCTGTATGGAGTAAGTTTCGAGGTGTATACCGACCATAAAAGTTTAAAGTACTTGTTTTCCCAAAAGGACTTAAATCTAAGGCAACGTCGGTGGTTGGAGTTCCTAGAAGATCATGATTGTACCATTAATTACCATCCGGAAAAAGCTAACATAGTAGCTGATGCTTTAAGTCGAAAGGCTCAAATAGCCAGGTTAATGATTAAGGAGTGGCAATTATTGGAACACATAGTGAATGGAAGCCTCATTTGGAGGCACAGAAAATACAATTTGGGAATATTACCACACGATCGTCCCTGATGGAACGTATTAAAGAAGCCCAACAGAATGATCCAGTAGTACAAAAGTGGATGACTAGAGTGCAAAAAGAATAATTATCAGACTTTCATTTGGGATCTGATGAGATACTAATATTCCGGGATTTGGTGGTAGTACCTAAAAATGAGGAGTTGAAACGGGAAATCTTAGAGGAAACTCACTGTTCTAAATATACAGTGCATCCCGGGAATACTAAGATGTACTGGGATTTGAGGCAATTATATTGGTGGGACAACATGAAGCAAGATATCGTTCGGTTTATCCAAACTTGTCTTACTTGCTAACAAGTGAAGGTTGAATACCAGAAACCGGCAGGCTTACTACAAGCCTTGGAGATTCCCGAGTAGAAGTGGGAGCATGTAACGATGGATTTTGTATCTGGGTTACCACGTACGCAAAGGGGTCATGATACAATTTGGGTGATAGTTGATAGATTGACTAAAACGGCCCATTTCCTGCCCATTAACATGAAATACTCCTTGGAGAAGCTAGCAAAGCTGTATCTTGATGAAATTGAGAGATTGCATGGCATACCAGTAAGTATAGTATCCGATCGAGACCCTAGATTTGTCTCTCGATTTTGGCAAAAGGCACAGGAAACAATGGGAACCAAATTAAGTTTTAGTACCACTTACCACCCGCAGACTGATGGGCAATCCGAAAGAACTATCCAGACCCTTGAAGATATGCTTCGAGCGTGTGTCTTGGATTTTAGAGGAAATTGGGACAAATACCTCACTTTAGTTGAGTTTGCCTATAATAAAAGTTATCATTCTTCTATTCAAATGGCCCCGTATGAAGCTTTATATGGAAGAAAATGTCGCTCGCCAATCCATTGGGATGAAGTAGGTAAAAGAAAGACTTTAGATCGCACGACAATACCGTGGATTGAGGAGGCGTACGAGAAGGTAAAAGTGGTTCGTCAGAAACTCCAAACCGCTCAAAGTCGCCAGAAAAGTTATGAAAATAATAGGACGAAAGACTTGGAGTTTAACAACGGAGATAGAGTATTCCTCAAAATTATGCCACTAAAGGCCAATGTAATGACAGGAAAAGGAAAGAAACTTAAACCGCGATACGTGGGACCTTATGAGATTGTGCAACGAGTAGGAGCTACCACTTATCATCTGAAGTTACCACCGACACTAGCAAGAATACATGATGTGTTTCATGTCTCTCTTCTTAGGAAATATTATCCAGACCCGACTCATGTGCTACAACCTGAAAAAATCGATATTGACGAATCGTTAACTTATGAAGAGCAGCCTGTACAATTACTGGATCGGAAGATCAAGGAGCTTAGGCATAAGCAAATACCATTAGTAAAAGTATTATGAAAAAATCACGGGGTAGAAAAGGCGACATGGGAACTAGAGACAGAAATGCAGAAGACCTATCTTGGATTATTTGCTTGATTTGATACAAAGACAGGTATGAATTTCGAGGACGAAATTCTTTTAAGGGAGAGAGAATGTAAGATCCCTAAAAAAAATGGTAAGAATAGAAATAGATTAAGAAAAAAATAAAAGTTGTAATACATGACTTTCACTTTATTATTCACTTTTAGTGACTTTAGAAGTATTTTATGTCAAATGCACATTTTTAAAGTTGAAAAATGGATTTCATAACAATTATTGCTATTATGGTTAATTTACAGAAAAATGTAGTATGATTTTAGTAATTTGTGGAATTTCTTTCAATACAATTCATTTTATTTGTTCAATTATAAGGAAAAGTCTAGCAAGAAGTATTTTCAAATGAATAAGAGTCAAATGGTGAGTTTTGATTGGAAATTAAGAAAACAAAGTCATACTTTGCTTCTTTGACTTGAACTTTCTTTAAGTATCAAGAAGCTTAATTAAAAAACTAAACAAGGGCCTTAAAGCACCCTATGTTGGCTGAAAATTTGGGGAGAAAAAGATAGAGAAAGAGTTCCATTTCTTAGCTTAAAATTTGAAGAAAAATTGAGAGAAAATCAAGAACTAGTCCAACCAATCTAGGAACCCTAGAAAATCCAACTTGTAGAAGTGATTTGAAGCTTTGGTGCATCTTCTTGTTGGCTTATTGTGCTCAAACACCAAGTACATAAAGGTATAAGAAACTTCATGCCCTAATCTCTTGCTTATGTTTATAATTTAAGGTTATGTGAAATGATTCTAGTTTAATTGTTGCTTAAGTGATAGATTGAAGCTTGATTGTGTGGAATTTAACTAAATCTTGGCATGGTTTACATGAGAAATATCCTAGTGCTTGAGCTTGAATCATGAAGCCTACCAAGTGTTTGATAGTGGTATTGGTGTATAAGTTGGATTTTGGTAAGATTGTAAACAAAAGGAACCAAGAAGATAAGTTGAAGTTGAGCCAAGAAGATTTTTGCAGGTGCAGTCAGCTCAACCTTAGCTTAGAAAAATGATCATAACTTGGTGTCGGAAGGCTGGAATTGAGTTCTGTTTGTTGCGTTAGAAACTAGACTCGAATAGCTTTCCAACGATATAAAATCTGGACCATAAATCGTTTTCTATGAGCTACAGTGAAGCCCAGAATGTTGCTAAATTTAGTGTTCTGCACTACAATCATTGTAGTTGTAGCACTTTGCCGGTCCGTTTAATCTCTCATCCAAACTAAATTTGCAAAAATGGTCTTCTAATGATTGTTTGCATTTTGGATCTAGTTTCCAACGGTATAAACCATATATCTTTTTGACATCCATAGCTGAAGTTACACATTTTGAAAGTAACCTTGCCGGTATTAGTGTGCCGGCGAAGTCTAAACGAAATTAGGTCGATAAATGGTTGGTCGAGTGGTTAAGTCATATATTGTAGTCAAATTTACTATCGTCAATCGGCCATCAGGTAACGACCATTAACGTAAGTCATAATTGTACAGGCACGCACGAAGGCCTCGAGCACAAGTCAACGACAAGTAGCTAAGGCGACCGTCGACTGACGTAAGTTCCAAGTGCATGTATAGTTATACTTAATACACGTACACAGTCAACTCTACATGCCTTTTAATGTTTTATGTGTGAAGGGGCGGGTGTGTACTTTACCGCACTCGCCCAGATGTTTGAATTGTTCTATGATATATGACGAGGTGAGTATGTACTTTATCACACTCGTCGTTAACCATACCATTGATTGCTATTGTTGACTGTACATGATTATAGATTCCTGCTTGATATATTATTGTGAACTGTTTGGGCCCAAACTCTGAGAACTGGCCGAGTCGAGCCCGCAGGGGTGTGGTTGAGTCGACCAGGGAATCTTGGGTACTGATACTGTTACTGAATTGGCCACACTGGTTATACTTGAGTAATACCATTCCACTGTTATTGGAGAGCGGGTTCGGTCGAGGGTGACAAGGTGGACAGAGATTGGAGTGATGTGGGGCTCTACGGACCTATGAGTGGTTGACGGAATGTCAACATATATATGATTTAGCTCCAGTGCAAAGAAAAGTATGAACTGCAATTGATTGAATTCCTCGGAGCTCTGTATCCTTAAAATTATATGTGATCTATTTGTTTCTGATTGCTTGTTTAAATGTGAATTACTGTTAAACATGCTCTTTATGCATCTGTGTGCCATCTTGGGACTTACTGAGCTTATCGCTCACCCTATTTCCTATTGGTTTTCCTTAGCAGGGGCCAGGGCAAGTTTAAGGAGGGTAGGCGATCGAAAGTGGGAACGGATTTGGGATATCAGTTGTGTAGTTTGAATAGTATTGTACTTGAACTGTAGGCTCAATTAAATTGTTACTGTACTGACGTGTCGAATGGGATCTGCTTATGTATGTATTTTGGGTTGTGTAATAAATAATATTTTGGAAAATCAGTTCTAGAAAATCGAGTGAGTCCTGGCGAGAGTTGGGCAGGCGGTCTACCAAATCCTAGGGTACGCCCTAGGAGGAGGTGGGGTCATCACAAGTCTGATCTTTTATTTCTTTATCACGTTTAGCTAAAGTTTATGCCATGAGTTATGGATGAACTTTCTACATCTTGTTTGTGATCTTTACTTAGTTATTTGATGCTATTATTTTGAGCAAGTTATTTAGTACTTTGGCTTTTATAATCATGATTAACCGGCCATTAGTTGTGATCATCTTGAGGTGTAAGTTTTCCATGAGAATTGGAATTTGACACTAGTTCATGAGGTGTTAAACCTAGGTAGTCACTCATAAGAGTAGAGGTGTGACAGCCCCACTTCTCCCTAGGGCGTACCCTAAGGTATCCGTGGACCGCCTGCCTAGCTCTCGCCAGGACTCACTCATATAAATATCGCTAAAACATTAAACTAACATTCAAATCTCAAATCTAAACTCAACAATAGCTTACAATCACATTACACCATCCTTGCAATCTCCAAATTACATAAAATACTTATCAAACGTTCAAATTCTCATAATACAAAAGCTCTCGGAATCACATTCCACGTTTGTCACATCAATACAAAAGCAAACCCTAACTCTAAAGGTTGGCTCCTTCACTTGGGTTCTCGGTCCCCATTAAAGAAAACAATTTGGAAAGAGTGAGCTAAAAGCCCAAATGAGTTCCAAAATGCTTACAATTCAAAACAGTTCAAACCATATTTCAAGTATACAATTTAGATCAAGTACATAAACACTTCAATGGATATCACTCGTGCAATTACTTGAGGGACATTGCCCATCCAAGTAGACTACTCAAGGGATTTCGCACCAAGACATCAAACTAGTCGGGGTATTCACCCCACGACGCCACTTTATTTCATTGAAACTAGTCGAGGGTATTCACCCTCGACGTCGATACTAGTCGAGGGACTCCTACCAACGACGCCACAATACTTCACTTGAAACTAGTCGGGGACTTCCCCAACGACGCCACATTACTTTACTTGAAACTAGTCGAGGGATTTCGCCCAACGACGTCACATCACTTCAGGTGAACTACTTGAGGGACTCGCCCAACAAAGTAGACTAGTCGAGGGACTTCGCCCATTGACGTCACATTAGTTCATTGAAACTAGTCGAGGGACATCGCCCATCGACGTCACATTCTCTTCAATCACTATTTCACTTATAGAGCATTTCACTCGGAAATAATAGTCAATCACTTCAATAAATCATTCCTTTAGAAAGGGAGTCGAAACACTGACAGATCCTTCACAAGTTATTTCACTGGTAAAAGCATTTTACTTGGAAATAGTGGTAGATCATTTCTTTGTAAACACTAGCAAATCACTTCAACAAATCATTCATTTACAAACCATGACGAGATTTTCATTTAAAAGAGAGTTAGAACTCTCACACATATAGGACACTGCCAAACACTTTCACAATACTTTTATTTCAAATAAAGGTAAGTGCGATGAAATACACCCTACCCCACTTATCGATTTAAAAATCCAAAATTCGTGTCAAATCATTTGACCAACACAATTCGAATCATTTTCACATAAACACTTTACATACACTGAAACTCACTACCCCATTCGAGGGTTTGAAAACTATGCTTCACTTCAAAATCACTTCACTAAACACAGTTGCAATCATTTTCACATAATCACATAACAAGTATGGAAACTCACCAAAGTAATAAGGTTCGGCTTCCACGTAGGGGTCAAAATCACTTCCTTGTGCACTTCCTAAAACAATTTAAAACAATGGTTGAGATTCACTTCATCTCTCATTCACTAAAACAATTCGTTTTCACTTTTATAGTTTCAATCAACATTTTTCCCAAAATCCTCTCGAGGAAAGATTTTCACTTCATATGACATCGTATTTCAAATACCTCTTTGAAAATCACTTAATCATTCCAAATACAATGTTTCAAATGGATCTTTGGAAAATCACTATCTCATTTCAAGTATGACACATCGCCGATGTACTCTTCCAAGCACTATTTTCACATTTTCTTTAATAAAACACTTAGGTGAGGTTTATCACCTCAAAATCACTTTTAACACAAACTCAACACTCACTCTTTGATAGTACTTTAATATAACTTGAAAACACTTCAAACCATATCTTTATTTCTCAAATCATAAGATTTGGTCACAATACGGTAAATCCGTCAAATTCATTTAAATGACATTTTCCATTCAAAACTCACGAAACTTCACTTTTATCCTTTAAAAGTCATATACTCACAAATGAGCGTGACATGTAGTTTCTTAGGCAGACATTCATTAAGAACAATTACAAGATTTCGAAATACACCATTAACATCACCACGTATGGATTTGGCCATCTCATACATTTTTCTATCACAATTTCCAACAACAAAATCCTACTCTCTAACCACAACATGATACATTTCACAAATGTCATACAAAGCCACAATCAGGTCCTCAAGTCCGCTACCTAGAGGCCACCTCAAGTCCGCTACCTAGATTGGGAATTCAAGAGCCCAACTTCATCTTTTCAGATGAGATCATTTTACCAAAATCAACCATAGATCTAAGCTATTTAACACTAATAAAGCTATATCTACAAGGTTCAATCTTTATACCTTCGTCGATTAGATCGACAAGATCGACTAGATCGACAAGATCCGACAAGATCCACCGAGGCTTTGTGATATCTTCTCAAACTTGGCCCCTTCCAAGCTCAACAACCATGAAAGCTTCGATCTTTATCCAAGATCTTCGAACTTTGACGGTGATCTACAACTCCAAGCTCACGATCAAGCAACCCACCACTCAAACAAACTTTATTTCTTCACTTTTCTCTTTCTTTTTCTCTTCCAAACTTTCGGATGGCACCCCTCTTTCTCTCTCTTCAGTCGGCTGCCATGGAGGATGAATCTCAAGTCAAAAATCTTCACTCAAGCTTCACAAATTCAAGATACAAGTTGAAGGAAAGAATGGAAGTTCAAGGTGCAAGCTTTACCTCTTTTCTTTCTCCAAGAAACCGGACCAGCTCTCTCTCTCCTATCCCTCTCTCTCGGCTGCAAGAAGTGGAGAAGATGATGGTGATTAAGGATGCTTGAAGCTTGTTGGAAGCAAGGAAGAAGAAGAAGAAAACTAAGAAGACAAATCTCTCTCTTTTCTCTCTCTATGGCCGGCTGCTCTCTCTCTCTCTAAGCCCAAATTGCAGCTGGAAAAATGAAGCTTCAAGAGACCAAAAGTCAAGTCTTAAGGGGGACAAAAAGTGCCATTTCCCTATTTTAAGGAAAAAGTGCTTTTTGGGCACTTTATGTCGCGTCGCGCGCGGCAGTCTAACTTACACTGTTCTACTCCATTCCAACACTGTCCAAACTTATTAATATTTCTAAAATATCATTACTTATGCTTAATTTCAACTTAAAGTCACTAATCATGCTCCGGTAGAAAATTAAGCGCTTAATTCGGCCAAAACCGCACACCGGCAAATAATTCGTTTAAAATTCTCTAAATTGGAAAATATTCACTTTAAACATATATTCACTCATATTTCAATAAATAAACATAATATAAATAATATTATGAATTTTTAAAATAAAATCTGAATTTTGGGGCCCTCACATCCTTCCCTCCTTAAAGGAATTTCGTCCTCGAAATTCACATTTTATATACAGATAGTTCTAGATACTTCTTCTTCACCATTTTCTCATTCAATCCTTAATATCCAACTCACTTTTCCTATTACCAACTTTTGCCCTCCACCAAAATTCACACTCCTTACGTACTAAGTTAGTAATCAAACTCCGGTTCCCAGAAAATGTTCCAATCTCCAAATTATAGGGCAATCTCACAGGTTTTAGGTCAGCACCACCCATAAGGCAATATTCATAATGAATGTAATGGCTGAATGAATCAATACTTTAGCTAGTCGATAAAAGATGGAAGTTATACCTTCACGACAGCGGGGAGGTCGTTGTTGGTCAATAGCATAAACCCTAGATGGAACCTTGATCGTTTTCCCAGACACTAGCTTGTGAGTTTGGCCTGTCCTTCTGTCGGCTTCCATTTCTCTCTTGGGCCTTGGGGCATGTAGCTACCCGATGCTCACTACTTCCACATTGCAAACATTTCCCTTGTTTCCTCCAACACCTATCCTCCGTATGATTTAGTCTTCCACAAAAATCGCAACGCAAACCGGGAGTTAATGCTTGGCTTCCTTGCGGGACACTTCTTGATTGTCCCTTTCCACTTAGTGACCCACCAGAGAATGCCCCTCTTGTCATAGCTCCTCTTGACGCTCCAGGGGTGTTCACTTCACTTATTTCTCTACTAAGCTTGGGGGGTGGAGCATTCGTGTCCACGGGTTCACGGCTACTACTAGGAGCATTCCTTTTTCTTGCTTGGAAAACCCTCACTTGAGCCTTCGCACTTTCAATTCTTTGGGCCTTCTCGATTGCATCACTAAAGTTGTTAATTTGGGCCGCTGCTAAGCTTTCTTGAATTTCCACATTTAACCCCTGTACAAATCTCCTTATTCTCCTTTGTTCAGTTGCCACCAACTCAGGGGCGAATCTAGATAATTTTGTGAACAATGCCTCATACTCCGCGACACTTAGTGTTCCTTGTCGACACTTAATAAATTCATCTTCTCTCTTCTCTTGGATTAGGGGAGGGAGGAATTTAGCATTAAACTCTCTAGTGAAATTCATCCATGTTCTAGGGGTTTGGTCTCTTTCCCATTTAACCCTAATCATATTCCACCACGATCGGGCGGCTCCCTCAAATTGAAATACCGCAAAAGTCACTTGCCTTTCCTCGGGATAGTTTAGAGTTGCGAATATGTCACTTATTCTCTCCAACCACTTCTCGGCCATTTCGGGATTAGGTCCTCCAGAAAATTTAGGTGGGAAAAATTTCTGAAATCGCTCTAAGGCCCTATCCTCACCATCTTCAGGGCCTATAGGTTGATTGGCAAGTCCAGGACCTTGTTGGTTAACCATATGCTCTAGGATATCTGTCATGCGGTTAATGGCAATAGCTACTTGTTCCCCAACCTCAATCCTAGGCTCACGATTTTGGTCAGCCGCTGACTCCCGATCACCTCCCATATTTTGGGGTTGTCTAAACCCTCTCCCACGGCCTCGTCCCCTCCTTCTACTGTCCATGATCCTTTTAGAGGGCCAACGTTTAAGATAAATGTGAAAATAAAATATTAGTAAATGGAATTCCAAACGGAGTCAAAATACTTTATATCTTCATAACAAAGAAGGAATACTCAATGTATGTCACAATAGTACATTCGTTTTCAAAGGAAACACATCAAATCACATCACACATACAAATAGAATCAAGCAAGGAAATGGTAGTTAGAATAATTGCACCAAGATGTAAATCTGAGGGCGTGAACACATCACATCCCATCACATTATATCACTTCACATCATATCACTTCACATCACATCACTTGTATATTATTCTTTTTCGAGACAAGTCCAAATGCCAAGTCTCGAGCATATATCACTTCACTTCACATCACATTGATAACCCTATGGCTCGTCCCTTTCTCCTCGGCCTAAGCTTGGCGTACAGCTCGAGTCGAAATGACTAACCGATAGGTTTCGGGGATTCCCAAAATTTCACATGCACACATAGGTTATTTCGAAACACTTTCACAAATATTTTCATTCAAATAGAGGTAAGTGCGATGAAGCACGCACCACCTTAGGGTTGGCCACCCAAGAGGTCAATCAACTCAATTCTCATTCCTACCTGGCATACCAAGTAGATCACACAATCCACTATAAGAATACATCCAACGCTTAAACCATTCCCATAGTTGTCTCTCCTTTCAATCATCACAGTCATTGAACTCTTAAACTATTCACAAAGTCACCAATATATTCTTGATCCCCGATCACACTTACTGCATGCTCTCATATACGCTCACTCTACTTTCTCAGTCCTTATACCTGAATTGTATGTTCACTTCTCAAAATAAGCATTTGGAAATATAACCAGAACTATTGAGGTTATAAAACTCTCTTCAAGTTCAAGGTTTACCTTTACAAAAACATAAGTTCATATCTCTTTCAAACTCAAGATTTCTTTTGCAAACATGGCCAAAATCATGTGCGAAAATGTATCAATTTAAAATCAAGAATTGAAAAACACGATTGGAAAAAATTCAACTTTCCTCTATACAGAAATCTAACAAACTCATAAATTTCTTTCCAACTCTTAATTCAAAAATATAGAGAAATTCACATACATGTCAAGAACAACATGTTAGTGAGTATTTAAAACACATATGTGTCATCTTCAACCATCGGTTGAAAAATAAAACTAGTTCATCACAGTTTTCTTTTAAACTTTAAGGTGAAGAACTTCTAGTAGTTAAACAAGTAGAAAGACACATTTTGTTCTTTTGAAACCTCTTTTATTTTAGCTCAAAATCATCACATAAGGACTTAACTAGCAAATCTCAATTTCTTATCTTCTATATCTAATACCAATAGCTGCACCAATTTCTCCCATACCTACGAGTACAATAGTCATTTAAGTCTCAATCAATTTTTTTACTACAAATCTCTCACATAATGTTTCACTTCTATATAACATTACTTAGTTCTTCACTTTTGTTTCCACCAATCCCATACAAGAAACTCTCAAGTCACAAATCTTCTTTAATCACTAGGATACAGTAAGTTCACCAATTCATGTAACAATCAAGTTAATCCCACAGTCCGGTATCCTAAACTTGTAATCTAGGATACACCACAGAAATCAAGCCTAAGCTCGATACCACACAGACAGCCCACTTCTCCCTAGGGCGTACCTAAGGTATCCGTGGACCGCCTGCCTAGCTCTCGGCAGGACTCACTCACATAAATATCGCTAAAACATTAAACTAACATTCAAATCTCAAATCTAAACTCAACAATAGCTTACAATCACATTACACCATCCTTACAATCTCCAAATTACATAAAATACTTATCAAACGTTCAAATTCTCATAATACAAAAGCTCTCGGAATCACATTCCACGTTTGTCACATCAATACAAAAGCAAACCCTAACTCTAAAGGTTGGCTCCTTCACTTGGGTTCTCGGTCCTGTTAAAGAAAACAATTTGGAAAGAGTGAGCTAAAAGCCCGGTGAGTTCCAAAATGCTTACAATTCACGTAAAACAGTTCAAACCATATTTCAAGTATACAATTTAGATCAAGTACATAAACACTTCAATGGATATCACTCGTGCAATTACTTGAGGGACATTGCCCATCAAAGTAGACTAGTCAAGGGATTTCGCCCAAGACATCACAAACTAGTCGAGGGTATTCACCCACTGACGTCACTTTATTTCATTGAAACTAGTCGGGGTATTCACCCTCGACGTGATACTAGTCGAGGGACTCAACGCGCGTCACAATACTTCACTTGAAACTAGTCGGGGGACTTAGCGGCGTCACATTACTTTACTTGAAACTAGTCGAGGGATTTCGGCGTCACATCACCGGTGAACTACTTGAGGGACTCGCCCAACAAAGTAGACTAGTCGGGGACTTAGCCCATTGGCGTCACATTAGTTCATTGAAACTAGTCGAGGGACATCGCCCATCGACGTCACATTCTCTTCAATCACTATTTCACTTATAGAGCATTTCACTCGGAAATAATAGTCAATCACTTCAATAAATCATTCCTTTAGAAAGAATTGAAACACCGATGATCCTTCACAAGTTATTTCACTGGTAAAAGCATTTTACTTGGAAATAGTGGTAGATCATTTCTTTGTAAACACTAGCAAATCACTTCAACAAATCATTCATTTACAAACCATGGACGAGATTTTCATTTAAAAGAGTTAGAACTCTCACACATATAGGACACGCCAAACACTTTCACAATACTTTTATTTCAAATAAAGGTAAGTCGATGAAATACACCCTACCCACTTATCGATTTAAAAATCCAAAATTCGTGTCAAATCATTTGACCAACACAATTCGAATCATTTTCACATAAACACTTTACATACACTGAAACTCACTACCCCATTCGGGGTTTGAAAACTATGCTTCACTTCAAAATCACTTCACTAAACACAGGTTGCAATCATTTTCACATAATCACATAACAAGTATGGAAACTCACCAAAGTAATAAGGTTCGCTTCCCGTAGGGTCAAAATCACTTCCTTGTGCACTTCCTAAAACAATTTAAAACAATGGTTGAGATTCACTTCATCTCTCATTCACTAAAACAATTCGTTTTCACTTTTATAGTTTCAATCAACATTTTTCCCAAAATCCTCTCGAGGAAAGATTTTCACTTCATATGACATCATTATTTCAAATACCTCTTTGAAAATCACTTAATCATTCCAAATACAATGTTTCAAATGGATCTTTGGAAAATCACTATCTCATTTCAAGTATGACACATCACCGATGTACTCTTCCAAGCACTATTTTCACATTTTCTTTAATAAAACACTTAGGTGAGGTTTATCACCTCAAAATCACTTTTAACACAAACTCAACACTCACTCTTTGATAGTACTTTAATATAACTTGAAAACACTTCAAACCATATCTTTATTTCTCAAATCATAAGATTTGGTCACAATACGGTAAATCCGTCAAATTCATTTAAATGACATTTTCCATTCAAAAACTCACGAGAAACTTCACTTTTATCCTTTAAAAGTCATATACTCACAAATGGCGTGACATGTAGTTTCTTAGGCAGACATTCATTAAGAACAATTACAAGATTTCGAAATACACCATTAACATCACCACGTATGGATTTGGCCATCTCATACATTTTCTATCACAATTTCCAACAACAAAATCCTACTCTCTAACCACAACATGATACATTTCACAAATGTCATACAAACCTACAATCGGTCCTCAAGTCCGCTACCTAGAGGCCACCTCAAGTCCGCTACCTAGATTGGGAATTCAAGAGCCCAACTTCATCTTTTCAGATGAGATCATTTTACCAAAATCAACCATAGATCTAAGCTATTTAACACTAATAAAGCTATATCTACAAGGTTCAATCTTTATACCTTCAGATCTGATTAGATCTGACAAGATCCGACTAGATCTGACAAGATCCGACAAGATCCACCTAGGCTTTGTGATATCTTCTCAAACTTGGCCCCTTCCAAGCTCAACAACCATGAAAGCTTCGATCTTTATCCAAGATCTTCGAACTTTGACGGTGATCTACAACTCCAAGCTCACGATCAAGCAACCCACCACTCAAACAAACTTTATTTCTTCACTTTTCTCTTTCTTTTCTCTTCAAACTTTGGGATGGCACCCTCTCTCTCTCTCTCTTCAGTCGGCTGCCATGGAGGATGAATCTCAAGTCAAAAATCTTCACTCAAGCTTCACAAATTCAAGATACAAGTTGAAGGAAAGAATGGAAGTTCAAGGTGCAAGCTTTACCTCTTTTCTTTCTCCAAGAAACCGGACCAGCTCTCTCTCTCCTATCCCTCTCTCTCGGCTGCAAGAAGTGGAGAAGATGATGGTGATTAAGGATGCTTGAAGCTTGTTGGAAGCAAGGAAGAAGAAGAAGAAAACTAAGAAGACAAATCTCTCTCTTTTCTCTCTCTATGGCCGGCTGCTCTCTCTCTCTAAGCCCAAATTGCAGCTGGAAAAATGAAGCTTTAAGAGACCAAAAGTCAAGTCTTAAAGGGGACAAAAAGTGCCATTTCCCTATTTTAAGGAAAAAGTGCTTTTTGGGCACTTTATGTCGCGTCGCGCGCGGCAGTCTAACTTACACTGTTCTACTCCATTCCAACACTGTCCAAACTTATTAATATTTCTAAAATATCATTACTTATGCTTAATTTAAACTTAAAGTCACTAATCATGCTCCGGTAGAAAATTAAGCGCTTAATTCGGCCAAAACCGCACACCGGCAAATAATTCGTTTAAAATTCTGTAAATTAGAAAATATTCACTTTAAACATATATTCACTCATATTTCAATAAATAAACATAATATAAATAATATTATGCATTTTTAAAATAAAATCTGAATTTTGGGGCCCTCACAAGAGGGGCGCCTTTATGGTTTTAGTGATTTATTTCATGTAATTTCATAGAGCAAATGAGCTTATAGTTAATTCCATAACTACAAGTGTAGGTATGGTTTAGTTATAATTATAGATGATTCACTACAAGAGTATGTTTCACATGCATTAGAAAATTACGCCATGTTTAGCCAAACTAATAACATTAATTCAACTGGTAGTTTCATTTGCAAGAGTAGTAAGGAATTCCATAATTCTAGGAGCTTTTAATTGCTATTTTTACTTATTTTATTTCATGTTTGTAGTTTAGACTTAATTACTTACTTGTGATAGTCTAAATAATAGAGGAGTTCGAAAACCACCGGTACTTGACAATCTTCCCTGTGGGATCGATACCTAACATACCCGATTGCTCAATAAACGATCTGTAAATGGGGTGTTTAGATTTTATAATTAAAATTTGGTGTATGGTAGAACTCTTCAATTATATACACAGTATAAATTATTGTTTATGCTTTTGACCCGTGGCATTAATTTTTTTGCATTTCCGTCGACTGAATTCCACTTATTCTTGAAGAGCTTACCATGCGGTCAAGCAAATATAAAAAACGAACCCACAATGAGAGAAAAGAATTGTTCTTGTGAGAATTAGCCACGTACAAAATCATTTAGTCAGCGATTAGAAGTGTAAAATTTTCGTGTCACAAACAGCTTTAGATTAATTATAGAGTATTTAGTTAGACACCTCACTGAGAAGCCCCTGGAGCCAAGTACCCTTACGCTAACAGTACACATTATTATGTTAGGGTCGAGGAAACCCTGATAGGTGAGAAATGGATAATATGCATCAACTTAGTAATTCTTTTAAGGTCCTTGTACTAGATTTGGTCTTTTATGTTACAATTGCAAATATTAGGACATCAATGAAAGAGCAGCATGGAAAGAAATCGGTTGAGCTTCCCCAATTGGTACTTATTTTGTGATCTTTATTTGGTGCTCTAAGGGTATACAACAAGAATTATATTCGCTGTCTCCAAGTGTATGCAAATCATGAAAATAATAACTTTAGAAATTGAATGTTTGTCAACCCCTCACTATGCCAATTTTGTGTTATTATGACCCTAAATAAGAAAAACCTCGTATGGATTATGGGGTGAATATGAGTTTGGGATAATGCCCCATCTCTCCTGTTTCTTGTGTCAAGAAAATTATTGGTCAGTAGTGTGCTTGTCTATGTGGTTGTTGCTTACTGATTGCCACGCTGTAGTGAAAGCGTAAAATTGGACAAGTTTACTGAATACTCTCCATAAGAAAGAACTAGGAGTCAATATACGATCAAACCCCAAAAATAACAAGATTCAAATAGGAACCTAAGCAAGATTCAATAAGAATCTAAAATTTAGGGTTGCACTCAAAGGACATGGCGAAGTGAACAATTCAAAGAGTTAAATTGATTTATTTGTCAAAAGATTAATTAATTATAATAGTCCTGATAAACCTCTTTATAGTTACATAAGCACTACTAGAAATACATAAGAAATAGAAAATAATTAGCCTAAGAAACTACTTAACTAACAAAAAACTCCTAAAACATTTAATTAGAAATTTTTTGCTGACGTGGAACTCAACTTTCTCATTCTTAACACGAAAATTGTCAACTGGAAAAAATTTTCAAACATAATTTCCTCACCAAGAAGTTGCTTTTCTTTGCTTGGAAAAATTGACTGGCAATACATACAGTGGTGGTGGATATATTGGAACATAATTTGCAAAAATTTCTTTAATTTCTCGATTCTTAAATTCTTCCACCACCTCTGACTCTACGGTTAGAGAATTTAGATCTACGTCAAGCTCCACTGTGGACATTTTTTGCTGACGTGGAACTCAACTTTCTCATTCTTAACACGAAAATTGTCAACTGGAAAAAATTTTCAAACATAATTTCCTCACCAAGAAGTTGCTTTTCTTTGCTTGGAATAATTGACTGGCAATACATACAGTAGTGGTGGATATATTGGAGCATAATTTGCAAAAATTTCTTTAATTTCTCGATTCTTAAATTCTTCCACCACCTCTGACTCTACGGTTAGAGAATTTAGATCTACGTCAAGCTCCACTGTGGACAAGTATGGAATAAATTGAACCTCTTCATCCTCAGGTTCAGAGACGAATTCATCTACCTCAACTTTGGGCTCACAGATATATTTCTGCTTGTCTTCGGTCTCAGGCTTCTCCTCTTCTGGCTCAAATTTTGCTACAAAGAACTAGTATTGTAGTCTCATAGCTTTGATATTGTCATTGATTGATTAGATCATGACCCTCATAGATTTGATAACTATGAGAGCATAGAGGACGGCACGAGCAGTAAGTTCATCCGGAGCGAATCTCCCAGCTGAATATTTGTCACGTACTTGTTGCCTACGGCTGTGTCTCACAACTTCATACTCATCACAAACGTGTCTCTTGAATTAGTCTTGTGCTTCAGTCCTATCAAGTGCTTCCAAACTCCTATCACATATCAGCATAGTGTGATCAAGTCAAGGATCATAGTAAAGCCTTACCGTAGCTATCGTAGGAGAAACCTTCTCCGATACCAACTGATGGGACAGCAAAAGCATAAAAGTAGACAACGTTATATGAACAACCTCTATAAGAAAGAATCAAGGGTTGATACACAATCAAACTCCCAAAGTAACAAGATTCAAATCAGAACCTAAGTGAGATTCAACAAGAATCTAAATTTAGGTGCACCCAAAGGGCATAACTAAGCCAACGAATCAAAGAATTAATTGATTTATTTGTCAAAAGATTGATTGATTACAACAATTCCAATAAGCCTATTTACAGGCACACAAGCACTGCTGGAAATACATAAGAAATAGGAAATAACTTGTTTAGAAAATTATCTAACTGATAAGAAACTCCTAAAGCATTTAACTAGAAAATGAAATAATAAAGAAAGCTGCTAAAAAACCCTTACCTTTTTGTACTCTTTCATTTCAAAATTAATAAAGTTTGGGCTGGCATCCCAACCCTGTGTACGGGGTTTGCCAAAAAAAAAAAAAATGCTGCTAAAGAACCCTAAATAAGTTCTCAGACAGATTAATGGATACAGATGAAAGATTCCTAAACTTGATGCTCTTCAATCCTTCTCAGATTTTTATTTGGTTTTTATACACATGGGAAGGATAGAGAAGGATAGAGAAGTTTGAATTCATAGTTGCGTCTGTCGGTCTTTGTGGTTTGAGTCCTACTCTGCTTGAAAAGTTTCCTTTTTTTTTTTCAAGGAGAAATTTCAAATCTTATAATGGGGAGAGGGAAGGATTTGAGAGCTGAAGTAGGAATAATTATCTCATATTCACTAGACTAATATCTTTACTTGGGCGTTAGGGATCTGGAAAATGGGTTTGAACATTGTTAGACAAACACTAAGGTGAGACTTGAATATGATATTGTAAATTTTGGACTTCCGGTTTACTCATTTATCGTCGAGCTTCCAGTTAGCAAACTAAAAAGGAAATTAATGTGACTTAGTATTTAATGTTTCTGTTTCTACCAAAAAAGAACGAGTAACTTGGGCAATCAACTACCGGTGTGATTCACGTGAAAGTCATGTGGATGTTACTCAAGATAATAAGATAAAAATCCGTTAAAATCAATTGCCAGTTACCATTCGCCAATTTCTGACTTCGATGCTAAATTCATTGCTGTTTTAATTTGCAATTTTGAGGAAGAATGGAGTTTGTTAGACAGTGACAATCCATTTGTGCAAAAAATTTTAGACCATTTTTTTCATTGTTTTAACTATTTTCTGTGTAACTAATATCTCTAAGAATTGGCCAAATAGTATAATTTTATTTTTCTTTGTAAAAATTGAAAATGCTATGGATTAAAGGTTTGTTCTTGTTGAACTTTAGGAACTTTGAATTGGATCACTCAAAGTTTAGGGACAAAACTGTAATTCTTCTTTTAAAAATTTTACACTGTTTGAGATGTGTGAACTTGTCAATATATAATAAAATGCACATTAAGATAAACGGTAAATGAAGGCATTAAATCCATGCGCAGAAACTTTTCAGAAAAACCAATGGCAAGAAATTTAGAAACTTATGCAAGTTTTTGGATCCATGCATAGGCATGTACGAGTTTTCTTCCATAAAGTATGTCTGTCTAAGCTGCTTCCCTCCTCGCATACATTAAATCAATTAATATTTTCGTCTCCAACTAATGGACGGGTTGATTCGTGGTCAAGTACAAGTTGGAAATATTGCTTCTTCATCCAAATTAAAACAAAAAATCTAATACGATTAGCATATACAAATGATGCTTTTTGTCAGTGGTATCAACTTTTTATGTTTAGTTTGACTGAATCACATTTGTTCTTGATCAAGAACGTCCCTCCGGCCAAGTAAATTTGTGTACAGAACAGAGAGAGGGAGAGAGAGACCCCCCGGGGGGGAGGGGGGTTGTGTTGTCCTTCATGGCAATTCTCCACTTATTTCAATTGAGTTAGTCCTTAAGGATTTTTGATAGAAATGCATCGAGTGTAAAGTTAGCTTGCTACTAAGAGGGCTGCCTTTGCACAATGTTTGAAATGATCACATGAAATCTACCAGTGATTGATTTAGTACTTCTTACATTCATTTAAAAAAAAAAACTTTATAAGGAAAGTATACATACAAGTACAGTGGGGGGCCATTCTTCTAGATAAGAAATCAATAATAAGAAGTGGCATCTTGTTAGTTCTTTTAGAATCTTGTGCTATATTTGGTCTGTCGCTTTTTATATTGCAATGAAAAAATATGACCATTCATAATGCACATTACCTAAAAGAATATGCTTAAACCTTTGTAGGCTTTACCTTTTGAAAGTCATTGCATGAGATGAGCAGTTATAGCTTTGTCCAAAGTAACAACCGTCCATAAAATGCAATAGCAGCATCAAAATTCTACCAATAAGTCATCCTGTTAAGGGCATGAGTAAATCGATTGCTTGTCTCTCTAATTTGTCAAATCTTAAGTACAGTGTACTTCAATTGTTGAGAAGTAAAGGCATACAAGGCATGACCAGTTTGGCTCGCATCTGGAAGCTGCTACGATGTATACTAGATCCTTGAAAACTCCATTTTGGGTTTTGCTGAGCTTTATTTTCCTTCTCTTTCCAGCTGACTAGACACTCTGGAAATTTAGCATCTTCTTTTAGAAATTCGAAGGCACAAGGAATTATCGCATCTTCCTTGAAGGAAAAGTTTTGTTGATGGACTTCAGCCATTTTTTGTTTGCTTATTAAAATGCATTGACTCATACGAAATAGTATGATTCTTTTGAGGAAGGGTCAAATTTCTCAAGCCAATTCTTCTTCTTATTTTTTTTTTCTTTGATTACTGGTTGGTGTAATCCAAGTGGACTGATGTCAAAAAAAAAAAAAATGGACTGATGTCAATTTTGCCCTCAGAGTGGGTAAAAAAATTCAAGTAAGCTCAAACTAAACCTCTTTCAATTTGGCCGTTGAAACAAGAAACATGAAGACAATCAATTTAGGGGTGCTAATTTCTTACACAATATAAAATGTAATAAAAAAAATTAATATGCATATAGGCTCTCCAAATTTAACCACATCATTCTATTCATGACTAGAAAATATGTAATTCGTTTTTTGCAATTGTAAAGTTAACTTAAACCTATGAACCGACCTATTAAACCACTGACACGTAAACAATAATGGCTATTTTGTATTACTCGAACATTATGCTTCATAATATGTTTTCTCAACTTTGCGCCCCAAAAAAAAAAAAAGGTAATATGGTTTCTCATAGCAACTTTTACTAGTCCGGGCTTCACCAATCCTTTTCAGGGCAAAATGGTCATTTTAAATTATTTTATAACTTACTGCAACTTATTTACATTTTATCTAATTTTATTTATATCCTACTCCAACTTATTTATACTCTAGAGACAAACTGACTTGCAATGGAACTTTGAGGCCTCATCCCCCTTTTTACTTCCCTAAAATATCACACACTCTAACACTTACCATACCAGGATTAAAGCAAAACCTTTTACCCATTTTTTGGCACCAATGGCCCTCTCAAGAGACAACGTCTGTAGTTCTCATATGTCGACATAACTGTCTCAATTTATAATTCGCAAATTAACTAATGGTTCTTTTATGTAGGTCAAGTTTCTTATATCCGTATATGTTATCATCATTTGCATCTGGAGTTTAATAACAAAACCATTGTGTATTTGAGTTTTAATTGTTTCCAGAAATATAATTTGGAATACAAGATTTCACACGATATATTTGGAATGCATTATAAGGTCTCACCAAACTTTGTAGTAGTCAATTGAGTCAAAGGGATGTGCAAGAGAAGAGAGGGAGAAAAGCAAGAACAGGGTTGTCAATGCAACCATCGTGAACAAGTCGCAATTGATAACAAATTATGTGTACAATTTTATATAAAGAAACGGAAAATACTCAAATAACGATAGTTATAGTAACGAAACAAAGTTTATCTGATATTACAGGTAAAAACACTTTTAGTGACCATTTGGTTACCTGTTAGACCGGTCATTTAGATAAGATAATGCCTAAAAATTAGCCTAAATATTTGGAAGACCGGTTATTTAGATAAGATAATGTCTAAAAATTAGTCTAAAAATTAGTCTAAAAATTTGGAAGTAAGTTTTGTATCTAAAAGAGTAAGTTAATTTAATAAATTAGTAACTTTTATGTCTCAAAAGGTAAATTGAAAATAATATGAAACTTACCTTTTCTTGAAAATAAATTACTATTTTATATCTCAAACTTACTTTTAAAGATAAGTAAGTTTTGCATCTAAAACAGTAAGTTAAATCAATAAATTAGTTACTTTTATGTCTTAAAAGGTAAATCGTGAAAATTATATGAAACTTACATTTTTTTGAAAATAAATTACTATTTTACATCTTAAACTTACTTTTTAAGAGTAGTAAGTTTTGCACGTAAAAGAGTAAGTTAACTTAATAAATTAGTAACTTTTATATCTCAAAAGGTAAATCAGAAATAATATGAAAATGATCTTTTTTGTAAAAATAAATTACTATTTTACATCTCAAACTTACTTTTAAAGAGTAAGTTTAGTTGAAGTAATAGTAAATTTTTATATAATATTAGTAAATTTTATGATAACATAGTAAATTTGATTAATAATCAAAATTTACTTGTTTGTGGTATTAATTTACTATTTTACTTTAAAAACTTATAAGAGTAAGTTTAGTTTAAATAATAGTAAACTATATAATAACATAGTAAATTTGATTACCGATCAAAACTTACTAGTTTGTGGTAAAAATTTACGATTTTACTTTAAAAACTTATGTGAAACTACTATTAGGAAGTTTACTTGAAATAGTGCTAAAATTTTTTATTAATGATTAAAATTTAACTTAATAAATTAGTAACTTTATGTCTAAAATATTAAATCAGAATATATATATGAAAGTTATTTTTTTTCTTGGAATAAATGAATTAGAACTTTATATCCCAAAGTTAGTTTTTAGAGAGTAAGTTTAATTCAACTACTAATAAATTTCTATAGAATCATAGTAAATTTTATGATAACATGGTAAATTTGACTAGTGATCCAAATTTACTACTTTGTGGCATAAATTTACTAATTTACTTTAAAAACTTATATGAAACTAGCATTAGGAAATTTAATTGAAATAATGTCAAGAATACTATAAAAAAAATTACTATTCACATGACCTTATAAAATGTGTAATAAAATTTGTCTGATTATAAATTTTGAATTATTTTTTAATTTTTGAAAAGATTGAAAATTTGGTTTACAATAATAATAAATCATTCTGAGCCGAGTTATATATATAATGGTAGTTGTCTATTCATCACAATTTCTATAAGTTAATCCATATGAATACAATAAAATGATAAAATTTTAATAAATTGATTATCAAGATCATACATATAAAATTTGAAATTATATTAATGTAGCATAATCTTTGAAAATTATAGTAAATTCATCTATATATTAAGTTGCGTAACTTTTAGAAATCTCCAGTGAAAATTATGCGTACGGCACAAGTTTCATGCAATGTTTATAGAACGCATGCACTATGTCGATTTCCAAACCATAATCATCAAATTAATGTAAATAGTCAACAAATTTCAAATTTTATTTCAAATTGTACGCATACCCCAATCTCCATCTCCAAGTACCAAAAGCAATTGATAATAGCACAATTTTTTTTAATATCTTTGAGGGAATTCTCTCAATCGCAACCCATTAGGAGATCATGAATCAATTCCACTTTAGAGTGGTCAATCAATCATACAAATAGGTTGAGGGGGCAACTGTATTTTTGTCTGAATTTAATAATTAGTAATTTGCCATTCGAGATGGATTTATTGACGTTGGGATCGGTACTTACAGTAAGAGTCCCAAATGATCAAGAATTTAAGAAATAGACAAATTTACCTTTTTACATAGTATATTAACTAGTAAGTTGAATTCAAAAAATGGTAAATTTTATTCAAAAATAAGTAAATTTGTTTGTTGAAAACGTAAATTTTCATTAATGGTTGTAGCTTACTGCTTTATGAGATATACATACTAAATTTCTTAGTAAACTTATTAGTAAGTTGAATTCAAAAAAAGGTAAATTTTATTAAAGAATAAGTAAATTTGTTTATTGAAAACGTAAATTTTCATTAATGGTTGCAGTTTACTGCTTTATGAGATATACGCACTAAATTTCTTAATAAACTTATTGGTAAGTTGAATTCAAAAAAAGGTAAATTTTACTAAAAGTAAGTAAATTTATTTGTTGAAAAGTAAATTTTCATTGATGACTATAACTTACTGTTTTAAGAGATATACTTATTAAATTTCTTAGTAAACTTACTAGTAAGTTGAATTCAAAAAAAGGTAAATTTTATTAAAAAGTAAGTAAATTTATTTGTTAAAAAAGTAAAATTTCATTGATGACTATAACTTACTGTTTTAAGAGATATACTTATTAAATTTCTTAGTAAACTTACTAGTGAGTTGAATTCAAAAAAAAGTAAATTTATTAAAAAGTAAGTAAGTTTGTTTATTGAAAACGTAAATTTTCATTGATGGTTATAACTTACTGTTTTAAAGATATACTTACTAAATTTCTTTATAAACTTACTATTGTAATATTAGAAAAGTTACTAAAAATCGAATTTATCACTAAAGACGGTAAAACTTACTATTACAGGTTATCTCCTTAGCGTTACCATAACTCGCGTTACTATAGCATAGTCCAACATATATTCAATTACTGTTAATGCGGTTCATAAATATCAATTATGACATAGTTATATGGCATGCTTTGGACAATACAATTTCAAAATTCTCTCAAATGACCAAATCGTGGCCATAGATTATTTGAAATGATTGTCAACCCATTTTCAGAGAAGAGGTGGACTGTCAGAACATTGAAGTTTTTTTTCAATAAACATCATAGTTTGATTAAATCTATATTAATGATGAAAATACATCAAACATACACGCATACAACATATCTGATGAACAAATACTATAGATCCAGAAAATTAATAAGAAATTTACACTGTGAAGTTCTAGATAATGCCAAAAATCAATTAAAAATTATACTGTGAAGTTTTCATAATAGTTAAAAGTCAGATAAAACATTACGTAGTCCCAAGAATATCTATAAATGTATGTAGTTAACTGTTTCAAACTCGCAGATCAGGGTGAGATATGATGAAATAGATCTAAGAAAATCCAAATTTAAAATTAAATCTAAAAAAAGTTCAGATCTAACAAAATAAATGATATATTAAATAAAAGTCTTGCTAGGATTTTCTAGGAGATGAGAAAACTCTCATTAGGAAATTATATGAGAGGAGAAAACTCTCACTAAAAAAATCCTAAGGGAGAAGAAAATTCTCATTGAGAAACACCTTTCAATATTAGAAAAAAAAACTTTCAATAAGATAATTGTTGAAGGGTCAAGGCCATTGAAATTGATTTCTGTTAAGTCACTTTTGAAGTCTATCAATTGCTTTTCAAATTCTTTTTCAGCAAGTCAGAAAAGTTAAGAAACAACAGCAACAATTTTTACGAACAAAATCTAAATATATGCAGCTTAAGCTTCTGAATACACCTAACGTAACATCTCAATTGATTTCGGCATTGGCAAATCTTGAGAATTATTCAAATGATTTGGAAGTTTTATACGAAAATTAGGAACAGTGAGAAAGAGCAAGAACATCGGTCCAATATTGCCAAAACAAGTTTCTGGATTCCAGGACAGGTTGCTACTTCAAGTGGATTTATGCCAATTTGGCTCTCCAAAGTGGCTAAAAAAGAATATCAATGAAGCTCAAAGTAGACCTCTTTCAATCCTTCCTTGAAACAATAAATATAGACACAAACAATCAAGGGTTACAATTTTTGGTGCGACACAAACATAATACAGCACAAACAAAAACGTAAAACTAGAAAATCAATTAATAGGAAATTATTCTTTATAAGCTAGAAACAAATTTAAGAAGTGTACTTGAAGATAAAAAACACACAAAGATCTAAAACTACTACAACAACAATATACAAGTCATCACTAACTATAAGGACTACTACAGTGATAAAAGTTTACAACATCAAAGCAAGTACACCAGTATCACCAACATATATCGTTTCAGTTAGCACCAGCATCTGGATTGATCTTGTGTTTGTTCTTGATATTTTAAACACCAGAAGAAATAGCTTCACTAATCTTCTCTCCCATCATCTGGGACACATGCTTCCTCCCTTTCGGGATCACGCTTCCTAGCTTCGTTGTCGACTTCTCGCCGCTCGTCTCTCCTCCTTTTGCCTTCACGTTCATTCCCTTGTCTGCCATTTCTGTGTTTCTGGGGTGGTGTGTGTCGTAAAGTATTCGTGTTTGGAAGAGCTAAAAGGTTTGTGTTGTGTGTTCCAAAAGAAAGAAATGAGGGTTCTATTTATAGTTGCATGGCAAAGGATGAAATGAGGGTTTCATCCAGGACAAGGAAACTTTTTTTTCTTTTTTTTGGAGTGTGAGTAAGTGTGTTTGTGTGGATATAATTAGGTTAAAAGCTTAAAGAGCTAATGCCATCCTCTTGCATATGTAAATGGACGTGTATTTCTCTCGCTCTGTGTTCGTGTGTGTGTGTGAGACTCGGTAGCGTATTGCCATTTGTGAGAGTGGACTACGATAGAATCATAATTTCTTGTGGCCTTTTGGTCTTTGTGTTCGCGTGTGTGTGTGTGTGTGTTATGGTGTGGGTGGGGAAGGGAGGGAAGGCTTCCATGACAAAGACCAAGCACTTTCAGAGCAATAAAGTTCAACATCTGTGGTTTTTTTTTTTTTTGGGTTCAAAATCAACGTCTATGTTAAATGTTTGTAATTCGTTTTCTTTGCTCAACATCTGTGTTTTGTTGCAAAACGAAGAAGAAAAATGAAAAATGGAAGGGAAAAGACCATAACTGGCTAAAGAAGCAACGCTAAAATACTTTGCTATTTATAACGTAACCACAGGAGATATGGACGAAATATCTGAACAAAAATAAAATAAAATAAAATAAATGAAATATCTTGACAAAATTGATAGATTTATTGGAGTAATTAAATAGTTCAGCATATTCTTCATTTATTTCTTTTTCCTATTCGTAAAATATTCTAGTATTATAGATTGCAAAGATCTCTTGAAAACGATAGTTAACGCGTTTGCGAGTTAACGCAATTTCAGAAGATAAATAAACGCGTGCATTTGACATTTGTTGATCTAAACAACATGTAATGTGCAACTAGTAGTCAACGAAGACTCTAGCTCCGTACAAAAATAATATAAATTAAATACTTTGGTTAATGCAAAAGAACTTAACCTCTGTATTTCCTGTCCTGAGTTAAATTAAAAAGCTAAAGAAGAGATGTTTTACTTTTTCACAGTCCTTTGAATGGAAGAGACTGGTATTACGGAGAATCACAAAATATTAGTGTACAGATGCAATTTATTTCCACTTTAACTTCTTAAAGTAAACTGGTTGTTGTACTTGAGACTTCAATGTCGGATTCGTGGTGATTTAGTAATTTTCCTATTGTTAGACCCATAGTTAGACCACTGAATTTGGTAATGAAGAGAACTCTAAAAATCCTCCACTACTTACTGGACCAACCCCAACCCCGGTAATATTTAGCAATTTTTTGAAGTTGATATAGTGCAGAATAAATCGGTTTAATTGCTTAAATTTGGGCACATTTGTTGCAAGTGGTTGCCTTGGTCTATTGGTGCTATTGTTCTTGTATCGTCGTAAAACAATAGAGAGGTGCGGTGTTAATTTTCTTGTATTGTTTATTACATTTTTTACCCAAAAAAAAAAGGACGAATCCAAAATAGTTAATTAACGTAAAATGCCAAACTATAAGCAGCAAATATGAGTCTTGAAGTGTCACAGGCAATTGTTTAGTCATATAAAGTCAAATCTTAACTGGAAACTGAGATTAGATCAATTTTCAAAGTTGGAAGCAAAGAAGCAAAAGCTAGATTAGCCAAATTGTTTTTGTAGCTAACCGGGATATAATCTTAACCTAATCACTTCCAAATCTGACATTTGCCTCTGACCAAGATCTGACTTTATGCACAATTAAGATTTTTATAATTGTATTAATATCTTAGTATTTGAATATTCAGTTGATGAGAAGAATATCAAAAGCGCGTTCAAGTACTCGTATTTTCGTACTTTAATTAAATGTCAATAATTAAGCAAGTCAAATGTCGTTATTACTCAATAAACAATTAGAAGACACATTAGTTAGAATTTTCACGCAGCTACCAATATTATTTTTCTAAGTCCAGAGTCAAGTTATACAAACGAGGAACCGAGGATGGATATTGTATATGAACATTACGATTTGAGTATTTTGTGAATATTCCAAGGCAGGCAATAATTTTTCTGCCAGTGCAATAATTTAAATATACAAAGTGGATGATTACTACCCTAATCATGGGTGAGTAGCTCTCTTGGGGTGCTCTTGTTGCTTTTTTTTTCCCCCAATGTATTAGATTTATAAATTCGAAGAATTTTCAATTTCAATTTCACTGTCAATTTCTCTTTTTTATTTTCAACATTCTTCTTGCAAACGCACACACGTAAAGTGTACCTTTCTCCTGTTTTTTTTTTTTTTTCCTTTTTAGCTAGTATTAAGGGGAATGGAGGTGCTGATTCATAGCTATTATGACTCTTTGCTCTTTCTTTCTTTCTTCTCACGGAAAGTTTATTTTCCACTTTTTTCATGTGTCTTGGTAAAATGAAGCATGAATTCACAACTTGGCCTTTGTGAGGGGTAGAGATGAGTTGGGTAGTAGGGATCGAGTACAAGTGTGAGAGGTCCCGGATTCGAGACCTCCCATTTATACTTAAAAAAAAAACCTTGGCACTGTATGGATTATAGTTTTTTAGGTAAAATTTTTACATTTTCTATGAATACATTTTACAATCATGTTTTTACCCCACATAGAAAAAATCACTACAACATGTTTTTCTATTAAAACTCTAAAAAATAGTATGTTTATCAAAGTTGGACAAAGTAAATATTTTAATAGAATAGATGAACGCAGGAAATTCATGTGCTTGTGTAATCAAGAAACGAAACCTCAAAAAGAAGATAATTTTGATAACATCATAAACGTGACAAACATAACATTTTTATTTCTTGCCTTTTGCGTTAAGAAGGCATAGATAAAAGTTACATCACTCTAGTAGCCCATTATGGTTCAGACGGCATACTATAGCAGCTTAGTCCGAAATCGGATTAAGACAAATATTGTCAAATCACCATAACTAGTAGCCGGACTAATCCACTTCTCTTTTTGGACATGATTTGACGGAATTTGATTAACTCAGAAGTTTGTAACTTGTATGCCATTTGTACAACTTAATTATAACCAAATTACATTATAATAAATAATTATGATGAATACATGAAGTTGTAACAATTTACATGGCCCCGGACTTCATATGTATACCATGTAATGATTCCAGAAGAAGTCTCTGCACCTTTTGGATTCATCTTTTGCTTGTTCTTCACATTCTTGACCGCAGAAGTAAAAGCTTCACCAATTTTTTCTCCCATCGTGTTGGAAACATGCTTCTTTGGTTTCGGAATTATGTTCCCTAGCTTCTTGTTCTAGGCTCAGTACTGCTGGTCTCTCTATCTTTTCCCTTTTGATTCATGTCTTACCTACCATTTCTCTTGCTCTAACAATATGTGTTTCTGTTTCTATTGCTGTAGTGATGATTTGTTTAGATAGGAGATTATTTCAAATTTTATTTGGAATAATTGTTATAATACTTTTTGTTACGTGATGAATGTAAAATAAAACGGTGATTGGAAAGATAAAAGATTAATTAAAAATTATGTTTGCGTTGCAAGTAAAATATTATTTTTGAAATAATTTGACCGTCCGAGCATACTCATTGTTTTTTGAATCTTTGTTGTTTGTACAGAAAGATGTGATTCATGGGCTTTTTATATAACCTTTACAGAAGCGTGCGTAGACGAGCTTGTTAATGGACTAATGGTGTGGGACAGCGTGGGTCAATGTGTGTGCGTGTCTGGTGGTGTGTAGTATGCTGTTTTTTCACAATTAATTATATCCTAGATTACTTTTCTCTTATTTTCACAATACTGTTGAATAAAAATGAAAGAAATAAACTGTTCAGAATTGTTGGAATTTAGACGAGAAACAAACAACTATTAAAATATAAAGTACACAATAATTTATTGATAAATAAGCCACAATTATGAAAATAAATGACACACAAAATTAACGCGATTCGACTCTATTATTAAGGCTACATCTACTGAGAAAAACTCCCTTATTACAAGAGAATAAAACCCATGCAAGAATATAAATTGAATTCAAACCCAATCTATAATTTCTTTCACATCCCAAGAATATTTTGTTACCCCACATAGAGATTACTTGACTCCCTTGTGTGCCTTTGCAGTATGCCAACTCTTACCTATTCGTAAGTAGCCTTACTTGGCCAACACCAAGTAACAATAGGAAATAACTGTTAATTCCTAAACTTTCACAAAATAGCAAATAATTTCTAATTTCTACACTCTTATAAATAGGAAATTTGTTGGTTACTTCTTCAAGTAACTAAAACAATTAGAAAACTTTTTACTTCCACACAAAATAAGGAATATATATCAAAGAAATCAAAACAATTTCCGTAACAAATTATTGTTAGGCTCATGAGTAAAGAATTGTACATGTTCGACATGTGTCAAAGAGATGGAGAAAGATTGTTTAATATGTAAGTAAGGGGCAGGACCTAACAATTTAATCATTTAGGTCAATGTTAGGCTCTTGACTTATATATTGGGTTTTTTAATTGGCTTTCTTGAGTGTTTCTCTCTAGGAAGTGGTATTAGAACTTTTCATTACGAGACTGGGTTACTCATTGATAAGTTGATTCTTCTCAGAATTGTGCTGATGAAATTCTCTTTTTGATAGTGGATCGAAATGCCGAGGAATTTGGCTAGTGTTGGACCAAGTGTGTAAGGAGTTTGGTAGGGGGTTCGGTTGGTCCTATACCAACAAGTCAATGGTTAGCAGAGATCCAAGATCTGGTTTGGATCTTGAAAAAGAGTGAGTCTCTGAGTTAAAAAGAGATGATCTTGAGTGTTAAAGAGTTTACTTGAGTATTAAAGTGAGTTTGAAGAAAAACTTGTAAACTTGGGTTCAATATGACAGATTATTCGTGAAAAGTTTGCATTGAGTATTAAAGTAGGTTTGAAAAGAGCTAGTAATATGGATTGAATGTGATAAGTTATTTATTAAATGAGAGATTGTTATGTTCATGAATAAAGAATTATGTCACACATTATTTTGAGAAATAAAAAAAGAGCATTTAATATGCAAATAAGAAGTCAGGATCTAATAGTTTAATCTTTTAATCAAGAATGGATTCTTGACTTATATACATTGGGCTCTTTAGTGGGTTTTCTTAAGTGCTTCTCTCTGGCTAACAAGAAATTCAATTTCCCTAACAAGAAATCAGTTTAAATTTTACCACACAGAGGGAACAAGTATGTGACTACCTAAAAGCAAAAAAGAAAAAGTATACGACTAATTTTGCTGAGTGTTGAAAAATGATGCGCCTAAAATTTTCAGGTAGGTATGCAAGTTTTGGCATGTGTGAAATTCTGAGTAATTAACAACATATAAAGACTAACAATTTTTAAAATATAAAAGAACTAAAAATTACTTACCATGGTTCTAAAATATAAGGGCAGGTTCTGACATGTTTCGGAAAGAACAACCAATTATGCTTAAAAGATGCACATGATAATAATTCGTGATCTCAATTTAATTATATAGTTCATAAAATTGTACAATAATCTGATCCAAGACTCTAATTCCTTGAAGCCTAAAAAGAGATTTGATCTAACAAGTAATTTTGTAGTTTTCCAAATGCCGCTAAATTAACTACTCTTCCGCCACTTAGTTTTACTTTCTTGATTGAATGAAGACTCTAAAATTTACAACGGGGATGAAAAAAAGAACTTAAGAATCGAATCAGAGACGTTCACCACTACCTTATTAATGTGCCTGTAGTTAAGTTGCGTTTCAAAGACCACCTACCTTAACTCATTAACTGCAAACAGTGCAACAATCATCAACGCCTGAAATAATCATGCGTGAATAAATATTTCTTTGTGTGCATAAATGTTGTGATACCCATTCTATGTCAGAAAAGTAAAGTGCTATAGATCTCAACTTAAGTAGAGTCTAAACACTCAAATCCAATTTAGAATATTTATTTTAGATTAGTGAAGACGGAGTCCAAATAGAAAATTTGGCTGTTGAGACTTAGGTCACGTTTTGGGTTTGTAAGCCTATGGCATGACATTATGCTATCATAGTGAATCTCGTGTAATCTTTGCATGGGTTGAAATTGGGTTAGTGGTATTAGGTCCAACTACATAAGGGAATGGAGAAATTAAGTGCCGTATCAGACTAAGTGCTAGTCGACCTAAAGGTGGGAGTCCTTTCTAGAACCTATATGAGTAGCCATTAGAATATAACATAACTAAGCTATTTCTAGAGCAAGAATGAACTGCCTGTAGAATCCAATACAACTGAATGAATAATTTTAATTATATTATTGGGTCTCCAACTTGGAATATTCATTTTGTATTAGTAAGAATGAAACCCAAATAGTTGAACTTAATTGTTGAGACTTAGGTCGTGTCTTGGGTTTGCGAGCCTTAGGCATGACAAATGTACTATTCTCTTTTATTTACACAACTGTGCATGAAAAATTTACTTATTGTCAACCTTGAATTTTCTTTGTTGCTCAAGTAAATGTGCGTGTCTTAGTGTGTGACTCGGTTTCGTGTTTCGCCCCCCGAGAGCGTGGACTGACGCAAACGTTTTCCTTGTGGTTTTCTGAGACCGTGTGCGTGACGTGTGGGTCTGAAGTGTTATCTCTGCCCATGTTGGTATTTTAAACTTTTTTTTTTATTTTTTAAACAGGAAAAGATAGAATTTAAGAAACAAGTAGGGAAAAAGAAATTTCAAGTCAAGACTTCTAAATCCTTAAACAACTTAAATACAAACCAAATTGAAAATGAAAGCTCACAGTTATATGGTATTGACATGGATTACCAAGTAACTGGAAGGTATTCAAGTGCAAAGTTTCCTCTCCACTAAAACAAATGCACAATGCATATTTCCATCAGTTAGATTAACGAAGTTTGTCTTACGAATGAAAAGATAATCAAGTACTATGTTTTAAGCAAGAACAAGAGGAATTCGACGTATGGTATTAGCAAGGTGGATTCAAAAGTAATTTAAAGATCGTACAAGTACTAAAGGTATAATTTGCTCCTAGAAATAAAATTAAATAAAGTACTAACATATTTGTCCTATGCATTGTTAGATTAGTGAATTTAGTACACGAATACGACTGCTGGTATCATTCTACAACAAATAAGAGATCGAAATTCGGGTATATAAGAGAATGTGAAGAACTAAAAATTACATCGTTAGCCCAAATGCTAATCCAAATGGAGTAGCGGTTGACAAAAAACAATGATAATTATATTAAGGGAAGAAAAGTAAACCCAGCATATGAGAAAAAAGGGAAAAAAAAAAAAAGACTAATGAACTGTTTGGTTCAAATGCTAGAATTGGAATCGGAATCATAGACTGGATTATGGGCCTAGTTCAGTTCCCTAATTTGTTTGATTTGGAAGTAAAACGGATTTCATTCTATTAAAGAGCCAATTAATTTGAAACTGAAGCTAGAAGTAGGGAATGAAAATAGAAAGATCTACCTTCCATGCCCATTTACCAATCAACCCTAATTCTACATTGCAGTCTTGACTTTACATCAATTCCCACATTACACTCTAAGCTTCCCTTTTCTTTTTCTTTTGAAAAGTTTTGATTAATAAACCAATCGTTTTCATTTCACTTTTTCCCTTTTCCCAGATGAATTCTCCAGTGTTTTTTTCATACTAACAACATTACAATTCTTCTAACTTTGCAACTTTTTTTTTCGACTACGATTCCACAATGTTGCCACCCAAGTCCTTGTTCATCCCGATTTTATCATCTACTATACACATTAGAGTCAATCATAAATCTTTCATCCAGCGAGAGGGTGAACATATTTTACATTAGCCAGTCTATCCTCATGTCAAATGTACACATTTGTAGCAATACTTATAAGGGTTAATAACACTTTGCCCCTTGAAAGTGGGGGATACTAATACTTTGCCCCCCCCAAAAAAAAAAAAGAAAAAGGAAACAATGGGCGTCTTACCCGTTTGATGATATTTTATTTAGTGTTTGTATCCAATATTCTGTTTGAAACTCCAAGAAAATGGACTGCTTAAATATGCTGATAAATCTATCCTTATGCTATTGATAAATAACTATCTTTATGCCGTTGATAAATAATAATAATAATAATTTACAAAGGACATTTATTGAGGAATAGAGGCCATATTTAGTACCAGACAGACAGTTAGTGTTCATACTTTTAAAAAATCAAAAAATTGGGAGATCCAATATAGATCAGATATTAGATATTATTTGAGCAAAAATTGATAAAAAACCGGTTGATATCCAAACCACAAAATTTGTAAAACAGTTTCAGAATAGATATTCAAATTTTTTATTAAAATTTGGTAAAACAACTTGAGAATGGATACTAAATTAGATTACTCAATTCTCAATTACTGGCTAAATTGTCAAATTTTATATGTTGATATGTGTGTGTGTGTGTTGCCGATAATATATATTGTAGACTAATTTATTAAATACATGGTGTTACAAATGCTTCTACAGGATCAATTTGATTTAGAATAAATTTATAACATAACGGTAGAATTGTCAGCATATTTAAACAGCCTATTTTTTTTTAATCTTTGTCAAATAGAACACTTGACACAAACACCAAACGAAATATTTTTAAGTGAGTAAAGTATTTATTATTTTCATTAAGGAGGGTAAAGTTTTATTAGCCCCCCTTTGAGGAGGGCAAAGTGTTATTAACCCTATTTATAATGGATACTTGTACTCTAATAACGTTAACCAAATAAAAGATAGGTTACTGTAATAAACTAGCGAGAAATTTAAACTCGGGAAAGATGAATGTTTATTTCTACTAGTGCATTTAAATTTAGAAAATAATTCTACACTGCATTCTATTCAATGCCCGGAACATTTTACTTGTTTTGATGATAACAATTCCACAGGCGTCAGGACTAGCGTCGTTTGCCAATACCTTTTGCTTCTTACGTCGACCATTAACAGTGGCTTGTTCAAAGTTAGAAGTTGACTATTATGTCACGATCAGTCTTCTGTTCACCAATTCTCTAATTGAGAAAAAGCTCGGATTTTTGTGTTTCATCACTATTTGCATGTTGTAGCCTAAGCACTTTCTTGATTATCGATTATTTGTTCAGTAATTAATTAATCAACACACTTATAGCAAATGAAATGGGTTTGTCTGGAGACCGAATTATGCACTGACTTGTGAATTTTGTTTCCTATCTTTTTATCGCACATAAATTCTTTTAAAAGATAGGTTACTAAAATTTCCCAAAAAAAAAAAAAAAAAACCATCCACACGTAGCTGATTTTCAAAATATTCGAATATGTCAAACTTTTAATTCAACATCTTCAATGTCCTCTTTTCCCGTCCCTCTTCCTCTTTCTAACATATGCGATATGTATATCTTTATGCTTTTCTTTGTCGGGAAATTGGGATAGGTGGTCCTGCAAAGTACCCGAGCATCTGGATTTGATCTTCCAAATCCTCATGAAATACTCTGAAGAAATACTGGGTATTGTTATATGATACGGACAAGAGACACTTGTGATACGAATCCATAGTCGTGGTCCTGTCAATTTGCCTCAATGTTGTACGAGTAGTGAATGTTGAGGTTGAATAAGTAAAAACATGTACTGCAATATTTAAGTTGAAAATTAATGCTTAAATTTGCATCAATCACAGGCTATGCCAGCCTTAACTAATCTGAGTAGTATTAAGTACCTATTGAACCGTCTTTGCACAAAAGATGAGCTATAGCACAGATTTTGAAAATTATTAATTTTGACCGTTCTTGATTGGGCTTTCTTCATCTAATAAAAAGATTGTAGTAGCATCAAGACCCTGTAATTTTGAAAGTTCCCAACATATATAAAACTGTGTAAATCTTTACTTATATTTCTTGAGATTTTTATTAATTGAAAAAGTATCTGAAATATAGGGATAAGGACATAGGATAGTGATAGACTGCAAAATGTTAGTCGTTGCGAGTAGTCAGTAACTTTCAAAGGTAAACCTAAATATTTTCCTTAACAAACTAACAGTTACCAACGGCATCATAATGAATTCATGTCCTTGTTTAGTTAATAGTGCTTCTGTTGGGGAGAAATAACTTGAGAGAGTCCATCAAAGAGTCCAATATGTAAGTCAAGAATCCAATTCTGATCCAAAAGTTTAAACTGTTAGATTTTAGACCCTTACTTACATATGAATCACTCTTTCTCCAATTCTTGAACCAATGTGGGACACTTTTTCATTACTCATGAACCAAACAATCTCCCCTTTCATGAGTAATCCTTACATTGAGGCCAAAGTTTACAAGCTCTTCTTCAAACCCACTTAAATACTCAATGCAAACCTATCTTAACTCCAAAGGTCACATCTTCTTCCAATTATGGACCCACTCTTCTTCAAAATCCAAACTGGATTTCGGACCTATTGCCAACCCTTGACTCCTTGGTCTACCACCAACCGGACACCCTGCCAAACTCCTGGCACATTTGGTCCAACACCAACCAAACACCTTGGCACTTTGATCCACCATCAAAAAGAGAATTTCATTAGCCCAATTCCGAGAAGAATTCACTTGCCAATGAGTAGCCTAGTCTAATAACTTAGAACTCTGATACCGCTTGTTGGGGAGAAATACCTTGAGAGAGCCCACCAAAGAGCCCAATATGTAAGTCAGGAACCCAATTCTGACCCAAAAGCTTAAACTGTTAGATTTTAGACCCTTACTTACATATGAACCACTCTTTCTCCAATTCTTGAACCAATGTGGAACACTTTTTCATTACTTATGAACCAAACAGTAAGTGTGATTATTGTGTGATTTTGAGGGCCTTGTTATTAGTGTGATTATTGATATTATTTCTCTTCGCCCACACATACTTGTATGTGTGTAAATTGCCTCCCTCTCCACATATACATTGATTATACGAAATTTATCTCTCATAATTTTTTCATGAAATTTTTAGTTCTACATCTGGTATCAGAACTGTAGATTCAAGAGGTTGATCCTAGGGTACCTGTGAGTATTGAAGAATTAACTCGACTACAAGATTAGTCGTGGATGTTTTCCACTATCAGAGTTAGAGCATAAGGTTTGCTTAAAAGGAGTTAGAAGATTGAGTTAAACCACAAGATTGGTCATGGTGTATCCAGTTGTGAAGATTGGAAACCATAAGATTGGTTCAAGGGAATGTTAGATTGATTCAGAGTTGTGACAGAGATCGAGAAAGAATCCTGTCAATTGAGTTGTGATTATCAAATCACAAAGTGATGAGTTGTTAGTGAATTGATAACAAAATTGTGCGACAAGAATAGCCTATCCACGTGCGAGGATTATTGCAACAAAAAGAAAAAACATTTGAAGATGAAGAACCAGTACAATAGGAATTTGCAAGGAAGATATTGATCATGATCGTGTTGGAACCAATTCAAGAGAGCTTGATTTAAGGGAAGCAATGTTGACATATTAAATCAAAACTCAAAAATAGAATTTTTTATATTATTATTTAGCAGTGTTTTAGTCAAGGTTTTTGGTAATTCTAATAGAGTCAAGTTATAGTAGTTTTATTATTTTGGAATTAGTATTTGATTAGAAATTTTCTTGTAGTTGTAAAACTTGTTTACCAAATCATCTACTCTATAAATAGGGAGTATTATTATCGTTGTCAGTTGAGAAGAGTGAAGTTTGAGAGAGAGGTAGGTTGTGACAACAAGCGCAGCTCTTAGTACCGTTGGGTAATTTTTTGAGTTTCTTTTTTTTTTTATTTTAAGAATTGATTGTTTCACTATTTTGTTCTTCAATTGTTTTTATAGCTTCTTTCTAGTTTACTTTGGTACACAAGAAGTTATCCGAAATAAACACCTCCAGCTTTGTACATCATTTAATTAGATCGTAACCTCATCCTTATCTAATCGAAATTTATGTTATGAAACAAGTAAAGACATTACTTGGAGATTAAAACATTGCAACATGTACGATGGGAAATGTGTTGGAATGTATGCCCTAAAATAATTATTTTGTTTAAATACATTCCTAATTAAAGTTTTGTATTTTATGAACTTCCAATTTTATCTGTTTGATATTTGATATAACTGATAAAGTCCTTAGAATATTTATTAATGTGATGGTAGTCACAAGAGTTGCTGACTATGAGATATCAATCACATTTATAATAAATATTCTTAAATTTCCCTAGTCATAGTATTAATGAGACAGGACATCATTAATACGGACAGACTAGTATACAGTTAGCCCCTACTTAGTGTAAGTAGTGGTTGTTCTCATCAACCATGGTATAGGGATACCTAGGTCAATGTGTAGATGAATTGTAGAGTACTAATTCATTGGAGTGATCCACACAGAGATCCCATTAGGATATCTATCGAGTGCCAATGGTTGAATCTCTTATGGAAAATTGTGTAAGTGATTCTAGACTTGAAATCACCATAGTATCTTGAGTGTGAATCACTACCTTTTGATTCTGTTTCTTGTTACTCACCAGGAGTGAGTTAAAGAATAGAAATTGGGGGTAGTGTGAAGCATGGGAAGATAGTGAGTGATCAAGAGAGGATTCACCACTCCGATAGTGGGAGCTGATATCCAGTAAGGCCACTAGTTGGAATGTAACCTTAGTAGTCGACTACATTAGGTTAATTGAAGAGTGTTTTCAAGTTAACCTAATCTAGGGTTAATTCCGGGAACTAGAAAATTAATTAGTCATTAGGGAATTGGCACTTGTTCCTTATTCCTTGACTAATTGGATATCGATGGTGAAAGGATAATAATTACATGGTAATTTTCCATGAAAAGGTTAGGTCGAAATTCCCCTTGATCAATTCCGAATACCTGGGTGGTTGTGATGTGTTGCTAGACACCACTCACAATTTATAATTATGAATAATTAATTATTTTAATTAATGATTAAATAAAGGTGTTTATTTTATCTAATTCTTTTAAGAATTATAATTCATAATTATTACCAGTGTATTTAGGACCTATTGGATCACACGCATAGAGATTGGGTTCTGGATTAAATTGTGTGTCCAAGTAGGGACTTGGAAATAAATACTTTTGGGGTTTAATTATAAAGATAAATAAATCCTGGGGTGGTTTGACAGATAAGATAAAGTGGTTATCTCTTATTGGTCAGATAATAGAAAGGGATGAGAGATAAGATGTTACGGTGGTTTGATTTTGAATCAAACCACCTGACTCTATCGTTCCCCCTTTCTCTCTTATCTCTTATCTCTCTCTCTCTCCTATTAATAACATCATATGTTACGATAGGGAGTTAGTTGAACTTCTGATAGTCAGAAAAGAGAGAGAAAAATTTCTCCAGAGAGAAAACTTACGTAGAGAGAACTTCAGATAGTCTGAGAGATTGAGTGAGAAAGAAAAGGCTTGTACCTGTTTTTGACTCACACACACACACACAAAGATCGTTGAGATGATCAGGAGTAATGCAGAAGCACTCTCGCGTGGATTGCAGTAGAGGCAGAACATTTGGGCTGTTCCGGGAAACCTCTGCCTACTCCTACGTATCAGAAGCATCTTCTGCAGGATTAAGGTAATCCTTTTGACCCCCCTCTGTAAGTCTTACGTAGAACTAGAGTGATTCTTGATGGGAGTTGGGGTCTAAATTTTTAATTTTCCGCTGTGCCTGATGCCCGAATTCCTAATAGTGGTATCAGAGCCATCTCTAGAGTTTACGTATGACTTTATGTTATTGTTCATGGATTAACTGGTGTTTGGATGATGTATATATGTACGTGTGCAGAATTCTTGGTTGAAAACTGTAGCTTTAATTTGATTAAAGTATTTTTGCTATCTGGAAAAACTTATGTTGTAAATTTGTTGTTTCAATGGTATGTTTTTCCACTTGAATGGTCTGTGCAATTGTTGTGGGATGATTTTTCTGCAGGATTCTGTAGTAGCCAATCGTTGGCTACTGGAACAGCGAGTCATGACACGGAAAAATTGAAATTTTGAAAAATTGAGTTTTCATTTTCTGAAAATTTTTGATACTGATCCGAATTGTAATGGTTAAAATTTGCTGTGAAAGTTTATCATTTCATGTTTTATTGGGTCAGGAATTGATTTGAATTTTAATTTGATTAATTCAAATAATATTCCAATTGTTTTCTAATTTTGTTAGAAATTAAAATGACCTAATAAAAAATTATTTTACCAAGATTTTCTGCACATGTATGGTCTCAAAATTTGTTTGGGATCTTGATGTATATAAAATCCAAATAATCCATGAATGATTATTTTTCCATGGTTTCATTTTATTTAAAGTTGTTTAAATTCGTATGGATGCATGGTGGATGGTTGTGGATATAAGTCCAATGTGATTGTGGATTGGTTGTATGGTTGTAATTTTATAAATAGGGCCTGCGTGTCCTGCCTTTCTCATTTTTCTAATTGTAATTTCTCATCTCATCTAAACTCCCCCCGAATGTAATTCGGGATTTCTTATATTCTATTTGTAATGTACAATAGATAGGAGTAGATGATAGGAAATTGTTCTTTAGCATAGAAATTGTAAAGTGGAAGATGAAGAAAGGAGCAGTGCAACTAGGAGGAAATTTGATTTAACCCTAGTCAACCATTAATTTCCCTAATGGCTGGGGAAATTAATTTAGGAATATCCACAACCATCCACAATTTACTTTTATGCTATATTTATTTCTGAAATATTTATATACATAAGTGTTGATGAGACAGTCAAATATTTTTCCAAAATTTCAAATTAAATTAGAAATGTTTTGGAAAAGAAAATAAATCCCTCAAATTTAAATATTAAATCAAGACTGCCTTCCATCATTATAGTATAAAAAAATGTGGTTATTAAGTGCTAGTCTGTTGGGATTCACCCAAGACTGCCTTACTTACTACATGTTTTTACTATAAGAAATGTTCTTGAGAATGATGGGTTTGATTTAACTAAAATTATGGTTTGTTGGGATTCACTCAAGACCATGAATTTTAGAGGCAAGAGTTAGGTTAATACATAAGATGTAAAATCAAGAGTTGATACCTAACGGATCTAGAAGTTACAAAGGGTTGTAATTGGTAAAGTACCTACCTGTTAAAATTATTTTGATTTGTTGGGATTCATTCAAGGTCAAAAATAATTAAGATGGGGTTCTAGCCACTACGGATTTTTAGAAAATCTTGGATCAATTTTAGAGGGTAATTGATCTTGGAAAATAGTGGAAATAAAATCATAATTTTGGAAGTTTTATGATTTTATCAAACAAAACTTTTTCTGATAAACTCTATCTTTATTTTGTTGTAGAATGAGTAACAATCTGAGCCTACGTACCATCCTTACTGATTGCAAACTTAACGACACAAATTTTCTCGACTGGCATCGAAACGCCCTACTCGTTCTCACCCACGAGAAAATCGAGTATGTACTTGATGGGCCTATGCCTAATGAGCCCGAATCTAATGCACCTGCTACTATTAAGAATGCTTACAAGAAACATAGGGATGATAATAGAACGGCTTCATGTATCATGATAGCCTTGACTCCCCAAATTCAACAGTAGCACATGAACATGGGGGCATATGAAATAGTTCAACACCTGAAAGAGTTGTTTGAACAACAATCTAGGATGGTGAAATATGACACCTCTAAAGAACTGTTCAGGTGTAAAATGGCAGAGGGAGCACCCGTTGCTCCACACATCTTGAAGATGATTGGGCTAATTGAGAAATTAGCTGAATTGGGCTTCAAGATGGACTAGGAGCTAAATGTTGATTTAGTTCTTCAATCTCTGCCAGACTCTTTTTCTCAGTTCGTTATGAACTATCAGATGAACAATCTGCAGCACACATTATCTCAATTGTTGAATGTGCTGAAAACTGCTAAAAAAGAGATAAAAAAGGTGTAGGGTTCTACTGGAGTGCTTGTTGTTGCTTCATCCAGTAAAAGGAAGAGGCAAGGAAAAGGGCCCAAAAAGCTCAATAACAAGCCTGCCAAGAAGCCCAAAAAGGCTAAGACAGACCAATCCAAGGCAACCTGCTTCCATTGTGGACAAACTGGATATTGGAAGAGGAACTGTAAGGCCTATCTGGAGAGTCTGAAGCAGAAGAAGCTTGGGGAAGCTTCATCAACAGGTACATACATGATTGAGATTAATGTTTCTACTTCCAAATCTGACTCTTGAGTATTAGATACTGGATGTGGCTCTCACATTTGCACATCTATGCAGGGTCTAAAGGACAGTAGAAAGTTGGGTAAAGGAGAAGTAACCCTACGTGTGGGCAATGGAGCAAACTGTAGGGACTTATTATATTAGTTTACCCAGTGGGTTAATTTTAGAATTGTCAAACTGTTATTATGTTCCAACACTTACAACGAACATCATTTCTATTTCCTGTTTGGATTTAAATGGGTTTAAGATAACTCAGGAGAATAAATGTTGTTTTTTCTCAAAGAATGGTGTGTTTTGTGGTTCTGGAAATTGGAATAACGGTTTATACATTCTAGATCTTGACAACCAAATTCTCAATATACAAGAAAAGAGAATGAAGTTAGATAAACTGAATAAAAGTTACCTCTGTCACTATAGGCTTGGTCATGTAAATGAGAAACGCATTTCCAAATTACACAAAGGTGAGTATTTGGACTCATTTGATTATGAATCATATGATGTATGCGAGACTTGTTTACTTAAAAAAATGACCAAAACACCCTTTACTGGTAAAGGGGAACGGGCCAGTGATTTACTTGGGTTGGTACATACTGATGTATGTGACCCAATGACAATCACAGCTAGAGGTGGATTCTCATACTTCGTTATCTTCACAGATGACCATTCTAGCTATGGTTATGTGTATATAATGAAATACAAGTCTGAATCTTTTGAAAAGTTCAAAGAATTCAGAAATGAAGTAGAGAAACAAACTGGTAAAAGTATTAAAACACTACAATCTGATCGTGGTGGTGAATACTTAAGCGATGAATTTCGATTTTATCTAAAGGACAATGGAATAGTTCCACAATGGACTCCTCTAGGGATACCAAAAATAGTGTATCTGAAAGGAGAAACCGCACCCTATTAGATATGGTACAGTCCCTGATGAGCCATTCGAGTGCCCCAAAATTGTTATGGGGATATGCTCTAGACACAGCCTCCCATACTCTTAATAGAGTACCCAGTAAGGCTGTTGCTTCCACACCATATGAGATATGGAAAGGAAAGAAACCAAAACTGTCTTACATGAAGGTTTGGGGTTGCCCTGCCTATGTGAAGAAGGCAGAGTCAGATAAGCTTGAAACTAGATCTGACAAGTGTTTGTTTGTGGGGTATCCAAGAGAGTCTATTGGATACTATTTCTACAACCCAACTGAGAACAAAGTGTTTGTCTCAAAACATGCCATCTTTCTAGAAAAAGAGTTTATTCTAGAAAGGGGCAGTGGGAGTAGAATAGAACTTGAAGAAGTTCAAGACATTCAAACTGACACGGAACTTGAAGAAGTTCAAAATGTTCAAACAAACACAGAACAGCCTGTTGAAGAAAGGGTTCAGCCACATAGTGATGAGGCACAAACGGAAGCTGTGGACATTCAAGAGACTCGTAGGTCAGTAAGAGCACGCTCCGCTCCCAAGAGATATGAATTTCTTGTGAGTCAGGGAAATTATGTACTAGTCATTCAAGATGACGAACCTACTACCTACCAAGAGGTTCTGAGTAGTCCAGACTCCTCCAAATGGTTAGAGGCCATGAACTCCGAAATGGATTCCATGTATGACAACAAGGTATGGACCTTGGTTGATCCACCTGAAGAGGTAAAACCCGCAGGGTGCAAATGGGTTTTCAAGAAGAAAACCGACATGGATGGTAATGTGATTACCTATAAGGCTAGACTGGTGGCCAAAGGCTACAAGCAGAAAGAGGGAATCGATTACAATGAAACTTTCTCACCAGTGACTATGCTTAAATCCATTCGGATATTGCTTGCAATAGCAGCATATCTTGATTACAAATTTGGCAGATGGATGTAAAGACCGCATTCCTTAATGGGAATCTGTAAGAGGATGTGTACATGACACAACCTGAAGGCTTTACATCGCCAAATACCAGTCAGGTATGCAAGCTATAGAGGTCCATTTATGGACTTAAGCAAGCATCCAGAAGCTGGAACATCCGCTTTGATGAGACAATCAAAGAGTTTGGTTTTCTCAAAAATATGGATGAGTCTTGTGTATACAAGAAGGTTAGTGGGAGTTCAATCGTTTTCCTTATATTGTATGTGGATGACATATTAATAATGGGAAACGACATCCCAATGTTACAATCAGTGAAGGGTTGGTTATTCAAGAACTTTTCCATGAAAGATTTGGGAGAGGCAGCCTATATACTGGGTATTAAGATCTATAGAGATAGATCTAAAAGGCTGCTTGGTCTTTCACAATCTACGTACATAGATAAATTGCTAAAGAGGTTTAGCATGGATCAGTCTAAAAAGGGCTTCTTACCTATGTCTCATGGGATAAGCCTTTCTAAGAACATGTGTCCTAAGACACAAGCTGAGATTGATAAGATGCATAATATTCCATATGCTTTGGCAATTGGATCAATTATGTATTCTATGCTATGTACAAGACCAGATGTCTCCCATGCTCTGAGTGTCACGAGCAGATTTCAGGCTAATCTAGGTGAAGGTCGCTGGACAGCCGTTAAGAACATTCTTAAGTACTTAAGAAGGACTGAAGATTTGTTCTTAGTATACGGAAATGGTGAATTGGAGGTCAAGGGCTACACAGATGCAAGTTTTCAATCTGACAAGGATGACTGTAAGTCACAGTCGGGCTTCATCTTTACTCTCAACGGAGGTGCCGTCTGCTGGAAGAGTTCCAAACAGGACACCACAGCGGATTCTACAACAGAGACTGAGTACATTGCAGCCGCGGAGGCAGCTAAGGAAGCCGTTTGAATCAAGAAGTTCGTGTTTGAATTTGGTGTGGTTCCGAGCATTGTTAATTCAGTAATTCTGTATTGTGATAACAATGGAGTTATTACCCAAGCAAAGGAACCTAGGTCTCATCAACGGTCCAAACATGTACTTAGAAGATTTCACCTTATTAGGGAAATCATTGCCAGGAATGATGTAAAGATAGAGAGAGTCTCCACTGAGGATAACATAGCTGATCCTCTTACTAAGGCACTATCTCAAAAGAAACATGATAGTCATGTACTTTCATTTGGATTGAAAGTTATGAATGAATTGTTTTAGTGCAAGTGGGAGGTTGTTGGAATGTATGCCCTAAAACAATTATTTTGTTTAAATACATTCCTAATTAAAGTTTTGTATTTTATGAACTTCCAATTTTATCTATTTGATATTTGATATAACTGATAAAGTCCTTAGAATATTTATTAATGTGATGGTAGTCACAGGAGTTGCTGACTATGAGATATCAATCACATTTATAATAAATATTCTTAAATTTTCCTAGTCATAGTATTAATGAGACGGGATATCATTACTACGGACAGACTAGTATACAGTTAGCCCCTACTTAGTGTAAGTAGTGGTTGTTCTCATCAACCATGGTATAGCGATACCTAGGCTAATGTGTAGATGAATTGTAGAGTACTAATTCATTGGAGTGATCCACACAGATATCCCATTAGGATATCTATCTAGTGCCAATGGTTGAATCTCTTATGAAAAATTGTGTAAGTGATCCTAGACTTGAGATCACCATAGTATCTTGAGTGTGAATCACTACCTTTTGATTCTGTTTCTTGTTACTCACCAGGAGTGATTTAAAGAATAGAAATTGGGGGTAGTGTCAAACATGGGAAGATAGTGAGTGATCAAGAGAGGATTCACCACTCCGATAGCGGGAGTTGATATCCAGTAAGGCCACTAGTTGGAATGTAACCTTAGTAGTCGACTACATTAGATTAATTGAAGAGTGTTTTCAAGTTAACCTAATCTAGGATTAATTCCGGAAACTAGAAAATTAATTAGTCATTAGGGAATTGGCACTTGTTCCTTATTCCCTGACTAATTGGATATCGATGGTGAAAGGATAATAATTACATGGTAATTTTCCATAAAAAGGTTAGGTCGAAATTCCCCTTGATCAATTCCGAATACCTTGGTGGTTGTGATGTGTTGTTAGACACCACTCACAATTTATAATTATGAATAATTAATTATTTTAATTAATGATTAAATAAAGGTGTTTATTTTATCTAATTCTTTTAAGAATTATAATTTATAATTATTACCAGTGTATTTGGGACCTATTGGATCACACGCATAGAGATTGGGTTCTGGATTAAATTGTGTGTCCAGGTAGGGACTTGGAAATAAATACTTTTGGGGTTTAATTATAAAGATAAATAAATCCTGGGGTGGTTTGACAGATAAGATACAGTGGTTATCTCTTATCGGTCAGATAACAGAAAGGGATGAGAGATAAGATGTTACGGTGGTTTGATTTTGAATTAAACTACCTGACTCTATCCTTCCCTCTTTCTCTCTTATCTCTTATCTCTCTCTCTCTCTCCTATTAATAACATCAGATGTTACGATAGGGAGTTAGTTGAACTTCTGATAGTCAGAAAAGAGAGAGAAAAATTTCTCCAGAGAGAAAACTTACGTAGAGAGAGCTTCAGATAGTCTGAGAGCTTGAGTGAGAAAGAAAAGGCTAGCACCTGTTCTTGACTCACACACACACACACAAAGATCGTTGAGACGATCAGGAGTAATCCAGAAGCACTCTCGCGTGGATTGCAGTAGAGGCAGAACATTTGGGCTGCTCCGGGAAACCTCTGCCTACTCCTACGTATCAGAAGCACATTCTGCAGGATTAAGGTAATCCTTTTGACCCCCCTCTGTAAGTCTTACGTAGAACTAGAGTGATTCCTAGTGGAAGTTGGGGTTTAAATTTTTAATTTTCCGCTGTGCCTGATGCCCCAATTCCTAACAAAATGACAGTAAAAGAGGTGGGGAAAAAAAATGGAATAAGTATTGCTCAATAGTAATGTATGATAAAACAAGCCAATATCTATCAAGGAAACAAGGCATGCATCAGCATATGCTGCTGATACAATATGGCAAGTTATTCAGGTCCTCTTGTTACCTTCACCCGGGCAGATCTTGCATTTGCTATTGCCGGATTTGACAAAATCAGCAATAGATTTTCCTACAGTTTTATGCACTTTGGTAGATACATGTTCCTTCTTCTGGGGGAATGAACTTCCAATCTTCAGTGGTGCAACGTTCACCACTACTTTCTCCCGCTCCTCCTATGTCACCTTCAATCTTTCCATTGTTTTCCTTGCTTGACTTCCCTCCCTTTTTTGCCATTTTGCTGTGTGTTTTTTAGTGTGTGTTTGTGTGTGTTATCACTCTCGTTCTGTGCTCTAATAAGGAAGCTAACAAGGGTGGTACTATATAAAGTGAAAAGATGCTAGCTAGTATTACTTTTACGTTTGCTTTTCATCTTCTAGTAGTTGTTACATATGCTCGATAACTGATAGTGATAATATATCCTAATGAACAGAAGTAGAAATTCTCACATTTTTAGTATTTGCTTTTGTGATTGTTCATGTTGAAAGAGTTTCAGATGTATGCATATATCAAGCAAAAGACTGTCAAGCTGTGTGGAAAAGTCACATCAAATGCTCTGCCCTATTTACTCCTCGGTTCCTTGTGCCCCTTGACAGGATCTTCCATTTTACCCTCTGTTCCTTGTGTCCCCTTCGCCAATATTTGTTTGTTTTGTTGGGGTTCTTTCTCTCCTATAGAGAATTTATGATACTTGAACTGAGAAATTTTATCTTCCACTTAATACTTACCCAAAAAAAAAAAAAAAAAAGATTCGGAAGCATTGGACATTTGATAAAAATGTATAAGCTCAAATGGAAAATGAAGGCATCAAATGCGTACACCAAAAACATTCTTATGAAGAAGTACCCCACCCCATAAAGTCAACTACTTTCAAGTTTTGGAATCTCATGCATAACAATATCCTATGTCATCGATTTTCTTCAACCCTGACGTCAAACCATTTTTTTTTTGGGTACGTCCTCAAAACAATTTATCTTGTTTGGACTCATGTTTAATTTAGTTCCAATTTTATATGAAGTTCTGGTGAATTTTGTCCTTCAAATCCTATCTACGCCTCTATTCCCCCATTTTTTTGCTACCATTAGTGCATACCATTTGGACATTAACTAGTTTATAAGATGCCGATGAGACTTTGATCTAGTTATTGAAATTAAAACTCTAGAAATTAAAAGTTCGGGGTTCAAGTTTTATTGTATGTGTTTCTTTTCTTTTCTTATTCTTTGTGGGTATTGTTGAGTTTTAATATTTACCATTTATAGGTTGATTTGTTAATTACATTACTTCCACCATTGTGAGTTCCATCTAATCTTATCAAAGGGAGGAAAAAAGACTGCCCATGAGATATTTCATGAAATACTAGTCATTCACTTAAGTAATGTTTCCCATCGAAGTGCATAATTGAAGTATCAGTATGTATGAAATAGTGCTTTTGGCTATGGCATTCTACATTTTTCTTTGGCTGAACCATTTTGTTTATGGCTTCTAGTGGTATGCTTTATTATTTTGCCTCTGAAAATAGGGCTGGGACCACAATTAACTAACCACTTAAAGACAGATTGTAACTTGAGATATTTTACTTTTTGGACTTCCACATTTCTCATTTACTGAATCTATCACTCAATGACCCAACTGACTGGATCCTATCCTCTACAGAAAAGAGAAATGTTGAAGCATGATCTTTTGACATTATGTACCAAAATTCATATCAAGGGATATAATAAACGAAGGCATCAAATCCATACATCAAAACTTTTCACACAAGTTAATTTTACCAATTAAAAGATTATATATACAGGTTTTTGATTATCAGAAGAAAGTACCATCAAAGATACCATGGTTAATCCAAAACAAGGCTATGCTATAGGTAAATTCTTCTTGAGTTTTCTTCTTTTGCTCCAATCCCCTAGTACTGTACAATAGCATTAATCAAAAATTTCGTCTTCAAGTATATAGTGGATGGGTTTATTCTTGGTCAAGTACAAGTTCACTCCATTCAGGTTGCTACCTCATCCAAATGCATCACATAAAGCTTTTCATAAAGATAAGTAAATAAATAATTAATACTTTTGGTCTAAAGCATCAAACTATTTGGTGTTTCCTTTGACTGATTCAAAGTTCTTCTTGATAAAGCTCCCCCTAGTCAAATAAATATGTTTGTATAATGTTTGACAGGAGCAGATGAAATCTTTGTTTGATTGATCTATAACTTCTTCCATACATAAAAACCTTATAATGAAAGTATACATGGAAGTACAATGGCTGAGAACTTCTGCTGGATGCATAAGAAATGGATAATAAGTACAGTCTTGCTACTTCATTTAGAACCTGGTGCTAGATTTGGTCTTTTGCTTTCTATATTACAATGAGAAGCATCACCATCAGTAATGCGCTTCACAAGAAATAATTTAGTCCTAACTTTCTGAACTTTCTTTTATTAGTAGAATGGCATAATGTTGCTTGTAGAAGGGAACTTTCTAAGCTTTACCTCATGAAAAGCCTTTATATGGCATAAAGGAGTCATAGCTTTGTCCAAAGTGGCAACACTCAGTGAAATCCAATACCAGCATAAGTAAATTAAATACTTGTCTCTCTAAAATTCAGATCTCGACTTAACTATTTTTGTTCATATCAATATGTACTACTTGAATTTTTGTACATTAACTAATTAAAATTTTTATTAATATATTTATAACAACAAACTTATGTCATTCGATTTTAGACACCGGTCCAATGAATTCAACCGTTTGACCCCTAATCCCTTCTGATCCAAGTTTAAAAGCATAGGCCTAAAGATGTTGCCAAACTGTTTAGGCCGAATCCATTCCGATGAGTCAATCAGGTGGTTCAATTCATATTTCATTAACTAAAAATTTGATTCCTATTTTGATTTATTTGGGCATATGTAGGACTGATTATTCAGAAAGTTGGACTTTAATGATAAGACCACCAGATTGTAAGATACCTGTCAAATTTTAGGTAATATTTAGGCCAATTGGATTGAGCCAACAGCATATTTGACCGAATACCCTGCTGAACTTATTTTCTTCAAGGTAAGTTAAAATTATTATAGCTATATAGGTATCAATTCACGTTCGTTTTGATTTATTAGGTTCGTCAATTTTAGCCAAAAGTAAATAACTACAGCGTCGCATTCCACATGGTCCCGTGCAGTTGATGATTTTTGTATGTCAAAATGGAATAATAACACTAAAAAGGACTCACTTGGTTTTTCTCTTTCAATTCTTAACTTTAGAACAATTTTTGGCCGAGTACTTTTGAATCTATGTACTTACTAACTCAACTGAGGCGGTTGCATATACCCCTTGATCTTATTTTTCAGAATTCGGGACCTGATAATTTTTGGCCCCAGATAGTTGTTCTTTTCTCTTTTGGTATGAAGTAGTTTGGGTGATTTTGATTCCAATAACCACCATAAGTAATTTACAAAAATTCTTAAACATCATCCATAAACGCAATCCTCATATTAGTAAAAGATTCGAATGCACATTTGTCTAAAAAGTGGCCATGCTTTATCAACTGAATCAACTTGTGTTAGCCAAATAGTAGGTGATAATTTAGAGTGGAAATCATATACAAATATTCTATGGGCTTCTCTTCTTATGTTGAGAATACTTCAAAGTATGCAGGGGACTCTCATTGTTTGCATAACTCATAATACCTTTACCAACGATCGTGAATCTTGATCAAAAATTTTCTAAGGCTGAATCTTGATCAAAAATTTTCTCAGGATATGGAGTTAAGCAAAATGTCAGTACTAAGCCTTTTCCATTTGAAGGCTTTTCTTTATTTTTCTATGAAAAAGGAAAAAATCTCCTTTACTTTGTTTTCGATGAATGTTTTGGGATATTATAATTTTCCAGGACGTGCAATTCGAAACAAGAATTGGAATCAAATGATCATGGCAAATGATCATGGTGTGGCTACTGTAACTTTATTGTTGAGTTGGGCAACGGCCGCCCTCTCACCTAATTAGTAGGTAAGTCTCAAGAATCACCGGAATTGGAAAAATTAGCAGGGAAAGTCTTCAAATTCAAGAGCAATTTCGGCCATAACATTCAACTTTTTTGCTTTTATTCTTTTTCCCTTGGCTGCAACTTGAAACATAATGACATGAATACATGATTGACAGGGTATAATATATAATTATTTATTGGAATAATCGGTGCATGGTTGGGCATGTTAAGTTCTAATATTGATGGAAAATTATTTAATTTGATTGTTATTTGTTTCAGGAGGAGAAAGGTTGAACTTGTTATAAGCTGGCGTGGAATTGCATGTGATTTGAATGTGAAACCGATCGCAACTTCCATGGAAGAAACGCAGCGGCAAGTGGGAAATCGAGAAAAGAGACAAATCAATTGATCATCCGAGAAGGCCGGCGCCGGATGTTTCATGGGACTTGTCACCGGTTTTGCTCTGGAAAAGTGATCAATTGTCTTTGAATTACAACCAATGCCGGCCTTTGGATCGGTTTTGGGGCCGTTCTTTGTCAGGAATTCATGCGAAATCCAATTCTGTCAACTTTTTAAAACCAATGCTTTTTGGGATTTACTTGTAAATTTAGGAAACTATAAGTAGGAGTATTTAAAATATTTTTAGAGGTTAGAAAACAATAGTTTAGTTTACTAAAAACACTTTTTCATATCTTTTTCTTGAGAATTCAAGATTGTTCGAGATCAAATGAATGAGCGACCAAGGAGAAGATTAGAGTGAGCAACTTGAGAAGTTTTCTTACTCTATTTCTTATTTTTGTAAACTCTTTGGATTTGTGCTTTTAATTCCTATTATATCGAACTAATTTCTTTTCTTGGGTTAAGGTTTTTGTAAAGGAATTTTGTTTGATTTTTCCATTTAAATTCTTGACTTTTATTATGATTTATTTATCTTGATCTTAGTTACATGTTTGTGATTGGCCACCATAGATATGACTTTTGGGTTTGTATTAAATTGAAAAAGGAGATACAACCGCGCACAAGATAGATAAACATAATCTAATTACGATAGTAGGTTAGGATTTGTATGACGCGCTTATATCACTTAGAATTTTAATGGGTTTAATCAAACACTTATGATCTCAAGAGAGATGTAAATATAGATACACTTTAGATGCGTCGAGAGATAATCTAACATAAAATTGCGTGATGCGTTCATAACTTATCAAGAAATAATTGTAGAATTAATTCAAAATTCTGAATTAAAACTTGAGACCCTAGCCTTTACTTCTACCGTTCTCTCTGTTGCTTTTTATTTGATTTGACTATTTCTTTAATTTCTTGGTTAAATATCAATTCTTCTTAATTTGAATTTTGTTATTTTCATAAGTAATTAAAGTAAAAAATTTACTCATTCTTGTGGGGTCAAACACTACAATATTCCAGGTGAATTATTATTACGATTGATCCTGTGTGCTTGCAAGATATCATTGATCAAGTTTTCGGCACCATTGTCAGGGACGATGCTAAGTTCTTCTACTTTGGTTATTTTTGCTATTTTATTTTTATTTCTTCACTTTCATTTTTGATTTCTTTTGCTTAGGTACCTTGGTGTATGACCCCATCTCAAAATGGCGATTTGGTTTTTGATCCAAAAGTTGAGAAAACTACAAAATATTTGAGAAAGCAAACCAAGTTGCAGAACCAAGCTGTGTACCCATCGTCATCGAGGATTAATATTGCCATTGAATTAGCTAAGCCAAGTAACTCGGAGAAAGAAGTGATGGCTTTGGAAAATCCTAACAATAGAGTGAATAATGCTAATAATGCTAATCAAAATCCACCACTTGCTCCACCTGCTGCCCTTTGTTTGAGGGACATCTAATGCCCTGTCATTGCAACTTCCCCACACTGCATTCATTTGAGTGAAGGGGCTTGAAATTATGAGTTAAAGACAATTCAATTCAATATGCTACCTACATTCCATCGGTGAGCCAATGAAGATCCACTCTCCATCATACAGAATTCTATTCTATAGTGCAAATTTTTCTTTTATCTGGAATCTCAAAAGATGATTTAAGGATGACGTGCTTCCCTTATTGCCTTAAAGATCATGCAAAGTCATGGGTTTTTAATTTAGCTAAAGGATCTTTGAGGACTTGGGAAGATATTTATAACATCTTTATAACCAAGTACTACTCACCTCAATAGACAATTGATTTGAGGAATAATATTTGCAGCTTTCATAGACAGAATATGAGCCAATTCATGAGGCAAGGAGCAGTTTATGCTGTTACTCTCTCAATGCTCCCATCACCAATATTCCTTGGCATTCAGGTTCAATTTTTGTATGATGGGTTGTGTAAGGAATCAAGGAGATAAATACAGCGAAAATTTAAAATTTTTGATTCCTTTAATAGATCGTCCTTTGATTAAATCCATGTAACATAGAGATAGTTCAAGAAGATTACCTCAATCCATGAAGACCTCCTTGAACTTGGTGGAGATTTGATGCAGAAGATGGCAAAGAGATCCATATAGCCGTACATGCGTCCGGCCTCTAATGGTGATCCACACGAACCTCCTTAGTTAGAACCTCCAAGGTCGAATTAGCTTAAGCTAGATTAGTGCTAGCTATTGCCAAGACAACCACACACAAGTCTATTGAGATAGTTCCAATTTTTCACCATGAAAAATTCATCCCAAGATAAGAAATAAGAGATGCTATTTTTCCCTTATTTTCTTGGACGAATTTTGGGTATTTTTCTCTCAAGATTTTTCTCAAAAATCTCACAAGACAATTTTGTGTGATGATTCTTCTAACTAGCCAAAGCTTAGTGAGTATTTATAGACAAATAAGTTGTCAAATCCTTATGGAAACCTGAAATCAGTTTCCAATAAGATTTAGCTTCCTAATTCTAATACAACTCTTGTATTTGGAAGACTAAAACTTATTTGCACCATAAGTCTCTCAAGTTTAATTTGTCTTACAAATCAAACTATAAGTTATAAAACTTATCTATCAAGTCCCACTTGAAATTCATTTAATCTAGCTAAGAAAGTTCTTAATGTGTGTGACCCATTAGGTTCTCATATACGTTGGCAATAAGTATGAGCTATACATTCTTAATAAATAAGAACTAGATAAATTAAAACTCCTTTTAATTTATCACTGATTCCACTAATCAATCAACTCATACTTATAGATCAAGATTGGTATCTAGCAATACATCATGATCACCCAAGTAATGAGAAAAGTCAAGTGGATGACTTCACCTTTCAAGAACGCTTATAATGTAACTAATATCCTTTTACCACACTTATCTCACATTAATCTTGGAATAAGTTGTGCCTATTCCATTGAGTGATTAATGCTCTTTCTCTTGTACCAAAATATAACTCCAATGAAGAAGTTCTTAGAAACACTTTCTAAGACTTTTCCACTTAGCTAAGATTTCGAAGTTATACTTCTACAAGTGGTCAAACATGAGATAACTCCTCTCACATAAGAGGCGGTAAATCCTTATAGGTTATTCACCATCTTTCCATACTTCAAAGATACACCCATTTGCTAATGATGTGAGTATTCCCTTTTACAAGAGCAATCATATAACAAAGAAAGTATAACTATCCATATTCAAGATATCATGATAACCTTAAGTCTAAGAATCATTTACATAAACGTCACTTAGAGATTAATCCTTTGGCACTTAAAGGATGTCTCTATGTGGATCAATCTAGTGAACTTGATCATACCATCAAGCACCCATATACTTGCTTAGGTGTCTCACACACCATAGTAGATGAGGTCTACTACTTCTCATATAGAAGTGCCATAGTATATGCTAGTCTAACCGTATTAACAATACCCTTTCTTGTTAATACTATGACTAGAGATATTTAAGAATAAACCTTATTTATAATCGAATGAACCTCACCATCATAACTCTTATGATTTCATCGATTAAGTTTATTCTAAGGGTTTTATCATACTTATATGAAAATATAAGCAATCAATATGATAAAGATGTCATTTATTATTACATAAATAGTCAAAGTGTATAATAAACCCTAGAAGTTGATTGACTTTAGGCATATACACTAACAATCTCCCACTTGCACTAAAGCCAATCACTCACAAGTTAAAACCAAATGAGCCAACATGACTATCATGTTTTCATTAAGATAAGATTTAGTGAACGGATCAACTATGTTGTAATCCATGGTACTCCTTTTAATCTTTACTTTTAATTCCCACCAATGATTTCATCAAATCTTGTGAAACTACCTTAACAAATATGTGGATCTATGATGAGACTTTGGTTCCTTTGTTAGGACAAATTCTATTATAGTCTCAACATAAGTTGAAGGACTTCTAATAGAATAAACCAATTCAAATTCAAATTTGAACTTGTAGATTCACATGTTTCCTTTTGCCACTTCTCAAGTAGCATTTGTTAAGGTTTTAATTGTAGAAATTTAGTTGTGTTTCACTTGAAACTCTTTCAACACATAGCATGATATTATGAATATACATAATTACTTGCAAATCATTTCTGTAGGAAAGTTTACAAGTACATTCTCGAACTTTCAATTTTAAACTCTTCATGGACCAAAGGAGACAATGAGTTTAGTACAATGAAAGGATTATTCTATATAGATAAGACCCCTTCTTAGATTATTCCATGCTAAACATCTTAGCATCTTGTCTAAGTACTTAAAAACTTAAGCAATCATACCTATCAATATAGGCCTTTACTCTAAAGGTAGATTGCCACTCCTTTATATCATGAAGGAAGTCTTGGATAGCTACACCTATAATTTTGGAATATAGGCATCCTATTTCAATGTATCATATATTAATTATATATGATGCATGAAACCAACAATAGCTCCCACTAAATCAAATATAAGTACAAGGCCATCCATACTTTTGATAAAATCAAACTCTTTGATTATTTCATCAAAATGGATGATACCACTTTCAGAGATTTGCTTTATTGGCACACTAGATATAAAACCTTTAAATTGTGTCACATACACAATTATTGGTTGTTTCCATTTAAGAAAAATGGTTTTAGCATCTATTTGCCATACCATAACTCATAGTTAAAACAAGCAAGTAAATCTAAATGAATTTAAGTATATTGATTAGTGAGAAGGTTTCTTTAAAGATAATTGCTTATCTTTAATAGTGACCACTCTACCAACCAAACTCTATAGGTAACACTTTACCTTCCATATTAGTCTTTACTCTAAAGACTCTTTTGCAACTAAAAGGTTTATCAAACCTTTAGGTGAATTGACTAAGGTCATTACCCTTCGTTAAATATGGAATCCATTTTAGATTCATGGGTCTCAACCATCTCTATAAGTTGTAAAAGTATTCATAAATCATTTAAAAATGCACGATCAAATATCATGATTTTCTATAAGAAATCTATATTTCTAAGATTTATGAACCCTTATTTTAGAGCTTTCTTGCCTCATCATCATGAAATGCAAGCCCCAATTCTATGCATTTTGTTCAACTTGCTTTTGTGATACTTGAAACTATTTCAAGTTTTAAGTTCCATCTTTCTCCCACTTTATCTAGAATAAATCATATATCTAGAAAATAGTAGTTTTAGAACTAAAACACTTTTATTCTTGAAATGATAGAATTATAAAATTCTTGGAGAAGATAAGAAAATTCTAGCATATGTGCTAAGGAAAAATTTAAACCAAATGAAATAAGAAGAACTGATTTGCTCTTCTTCCTTTTGGCTCTCTTTCCTTTTCCTTTAATTCTCAAGAATATTTCACAAAAGGTTTTCATTGGATCTTAGCTCCACTTTATCCAATTATGGATGCTCACTTCATAAGTAGCACAATCCAAACTTTCAAAAAATTTGGACTCCTTAACATTCCATATCTCATATGGCACACTTTGAACAAATATATTTATGGAACAAGATTTAGTGTATAGGAGACAATTTTATGTAGGACAAAACCCTAAAACCATTTTGGTAAACTTGCATGGGACATCTCATCTCATGAGATATAATTCTTTATCTAGATTACACAACAATAATTGAGATAACTAGAAAAATTATTTTACTTGAGAATCACATTCTCCTTTAGTTAATTTTGAAACCCTTAGATTAGTTATTCTTCACCTTGATCAAATCATGGTGTTCCAATACTTTACCATGGCTCAAGTATTCTTCACCTTGATCATATTTAGGTGTCCTAGTACTTGACCAGATTGTTTCTCTACTTTATACTTAAACCTCTTAATTTCTCAAAACTTGGATTAGTACCTTAAAGATACATATATCCATTTTGAGTTGTTATTAGCAAAAGTGATAAAATATGAGAAATAATCTCTAGTATGAATTGTTAATCTTCCACATACATCATAATGTATGGATCCTAACAATTCATTAAATCTTTTCATAAAAGATCAAATTAGCCTTTTGTTAGTGAATAAGGCTCATATGTCTCAAATGATTCATAATCAAATGAGCCAAATCATCATGCGATTTGAAAAATATGTTTCTCATTCAAAAGACTAATTTCCAAATGCTAAAGACGGTTTCAAATTATCTAACATCATATTGAGAAATGGACTATCTTTTATTTTAGAAAATAATAACATTTATTAAGTTCTAAAATAAGTCCATTAGTTAATCTCAATTATAATCTCAAAAATAAAACTTTCACAAAGCTGTATTTTAAAACCATGCATTGAAAGCTTGTACTATAAGGCTAGTTCTTTAAAACTCTTAACTTATCAACTCTTGATAAGTAATTACTTTTAGTCAACATTTGACTAATAGTGTATGACAAAACTTTGATTGATCTAAATTTCTTAATATAGTCAATCACTCTCTAATAAATTAATATTTAATTAGAGATATTTTTTTCATCTTGTAATAGAATTATTGCTCAAGGATTTCATACATCTTATACCTTGATTATTCATCATTCAACTCTTGAGATGTATAACCATGGTGAAAGAAATTGAAATCTTATCTAGTAAAGGAGATTTAGGAAGCATCTATGACATACTATCATCATCTCCTCTTACCTACTGTAAGCAATTTTTATTAATTCCATTACATCTTCCCTAATTGGAAGTGCTAAGGTTTTAAATGACATAGCCAAATTTTCTTGAGAACTTTTCTCAATTTTAACTTGCCAATCCAAGTAATTAAAAGTACCAATTATATCGAGAATAATATGCAATTACTCATAATTTCTACAACGGATAGTAAAGATAAAAGAGAATTGCTATTTATGCAAAACAAAACCAAGTAAAAATGACATAAAAATCAAATTTGGTTTTGCTCCCACTATTTTATTCAAATCTATAACCCTCTTATATAGATTTGAGAATTTCAAAAATTCCTAGTAGGCTAGAATCCCATTTAGTTATTTTGATCTTGAGTATGCTCAACAAATCAAAATAATTTCAATAGGTAGGTACTCATTACCAATTATAACTTTTGTAACTTCTAGATAGTTGAGTTATCAACTCTTGATAAATCACATCATATGTGTCACCCAACCTTTGCCTCTAAAATTTTATGACCTTGAGTGTACTCAACAAGTCACAAATTTTAGTTAAGTCATACCCATTATTCCGAGATCTCATCTCATAGTTAAAACTTCTCATGGTAGAGCAACCTTGAGTGTACTCAACAAGTTAACTCGAACATAATTTCATTTTAACTATAACAATGGAAGGCAACTTAAGTTTAGACTTAATATTTGAGTAGAGGGATTTTATACATGGTATTCCAAATTGGTCTCATCAAATATATATATATAGCATGCATATCCATTCATCAATATAAATAAATAAATAACATACTATAATTAAACATGGATGATTATGGACTTTTATTCCTACACTAGTTTCCTTGAGCCAAAAGGAAACTAGATGGTCAAACAAGGGACGACATCTCCATGCCCATGCGTCTTTGTATGTTCACCATGGTGGAATTGGTACCATCTCCATCTTCTTTGTACATTACAAATGTAAATCTATTCTAAACATTTTAGATTCTCACCCTCTCCCTATCCCTAATATAGTACATTACATAATATTGGGAGAAACCTTGAGTTACATTCAAGGGGAGTGAGATGAGAAGAGAATTTACATTGAGAATATATAGAGAAGGCAGGACACGCAGGCCCTATTTCAAAAATATCAAAACCGAATCATACATACATTCAACCATTCACAATCACATTGGCCTTAGTCCATAATCATCCATCATGCATTCATAAAATACAATATTAAATGAAAGCATAAATATTTATTTAGTTCCAATCATGTATCATTATATGCACAAGCCTTTAATCTCAAAAGGCTTCAATTCAAGAGGTTTAAAAATTAATTGAATCAAATTCAATTTGAAAATTTCTAATTTCTGGAATTCAGTTTTAGCGACAGAAAAATGTCTTTAGCAACAAAAGTTCTTCATAAGAAAACTGTCGCTAAAACTTTTAGCGACGCTATTGCAGACAGCATCCTTTTTCCTTCATTTTTTTTTAATTTCCAGAAAGATTAAACACAAGAAGAATTTTTTGGCAATACTAATGATTTGGAAACTATATTTTATTCATAATAAAAAGTAGATTCAATTTCCAAATCACTTTAGAAACCAATGCTAATTTGGAAACTTATATTTCTAAAGGAATCCAATTTCTTAAGGAACATTAAATAGTTTCCAAATTTCTTTTCAATTCCTTTTGTTTTAAATTATGGAAACCACATTCTAATCTCATTAAAATGATTTTCCATACTTTATAACCATGATAAGAAATTTTTCACAATCGAATGACCATCCAAGTCAAAATTAAGAATTTCTAGTCTAACTAGAATTTCCTAATTCACTTATTTTTGGAAATTTTCTTTTAAACCATTTTAGAATCTCAAATACTTACTTTAGAGCACTTTCTTTATTTAATTTTCACTAAATTTGAAAGTTTCTAAAAGTATTTGAACACCTTCCAAATTCAATCTTACAAAATTGGAAAGTCTCCAAAGTTGGTTTACTTCTTAATTCTAGTCTTACTAAAATTAAGTAAGTTTCCAAAACTTAATTGAACAACTCCTTGTCCAATTTGGATTTCTAAAATTTCCACAAAATACCTTAATTCTAATCATATTAGAATTATAGGAAATTTCCATGTTAGTTTAGAAACTCAAACGATAAAGGAAATCAATGACTAAATCCCATTTGTCATTTAGAAACTAATTTGTTTCTTAAATTTCCTTTTACAAGAAAATTTCCAATAAATACTGACAATCAAAACAACCTTTAATTTCGCATTCATTCAGTTCAAACGAAAATAACAAACAAAACAATTTTGCATGAAGGAAAGGAAGGTCACAATGTAATCAATACGCGAATTTCCAAGAAAAGGTCTGTTTCTCGTGTAACATGTTTCACTAGAATCAGATTATAACATTGTAGGTTTTCAAATATTATTAAATCATGACCACATGATGATCTAATATTTTATTTGATCCTAGCAACGTAAATCATGATCGTATCATGATTGATGAGTAGATTGTTTGAAACATACGAGTTACAACAGCCCTTGACTTTTCATTGATATGCACAAGTAACCACGAAGACAAACTAGGTCTTCTTTATTTTGTTTGTGATCTCATCACAAAGCAGCCACAGCCATTAAGGAAGCTTCAACCCTTTTTCAAGAACTTTCACAAAACAAAAAACAACCTTTAATTTCTAGAAAATTCATTCGATGAAAAATTATTAAATCTTTGAAACCCTTTCAAAAATTTATTTTTCATCAAAACTATATATTTTAAAACTCTTGAATCACACATAATCAAATCTAATTTGACATACATGACAACTAAATAAACAAGTTACATGGTTTAATCAAAGTTGGCTCTGATACCACTGTAAGGAATCAAGGAGATAAATACAGCGGAAATTTAAAATTTTTGATTCCTTTAATAGATCGTCCTTTGATTAAATCCATGTAACATAGAGATAGTTCAAGAAGATTACCTCAATCCATGAAGACCTCCTTGAACTTGGTGGAGATTTGATGCAGAAGATGGCAAAGAGATCCATATAGCCGTACATGCGCCCCTCTAATGGTGATCCACACGAACCTCCTTAGTTAGAACCTCCAAGGTCGAATTAGCTTAAGCTAGATTAGTGCTAGTTATTGCCAAGACAACCACACACAAGTCTATTGAGATAGTTCCAATTTTTCACCATGAAAAATTCATCCCAAGATAAGAAATAAGAGATGCTATTTTTCCCTTATTTTCTTGGACGAATTTTGGGTATTTTTCTCTCAAGATTTTTCTCAAAAATCTCACAAGACAATTTTGTGTGATGATTCTTATAACTAGCCAAAGCTTAGTGAGTATTTATAGACAAATAAGTTGTCAAATCCTTATGGAAACCTGAAATCAGTTTCCAATAAGATTTAGCTTCCTAATTCTAATACAACTCTTGTATTTGGAAGACTAAAACTTATTTGCACCATAAGTCTCTCAAGTTTAATTTGTCTTACAAATCAAACTATAAGTTATAAAACTTATCTATCAAGTCCCACTTGAAATTCATTTAATCTAGCTAAGAAAGTTCTTAATGTGTGTGACCCATTAGGTTCTCATATACGTTGGCAATAAGTATGAGCTATACATTCTTAATAAATAAGAACTAGATAAATTAAAACTCCTTTTAATTTATCACTGATTCCACTAATCAATCAACTCATACTTATAGATCAAGATTGGTATCTAGCAATACATCATGATCACCCAAGTAATGAGAAAAGTCAAGTGGATGACTTCACCTTTCAGTAAACGTTTATAATGTAACTAATATCCTTTTACCACACTTATCTCACATTAATCTTGGAATAAGTTGTGCCTATTCCATTGAGTGATTAATGCTCTTTCTCTTGTACCAAAATATAACTCCAATGAAGAAGTTCTTAGAAACACTTTCTAAGACTTTCCCACTTAGCGCTAAGATTTCTGAGTTATACTTCTACAAGTGGTCAAACATGAGATAACTCCTCTCACATAAGAGGCGGTAAATCCTTATAGGTTATTCACCATCTTTCCATACTTCAAAGATACACCCATTTGCTAATGATGTGAGTATTCCCTTTTACAAGAGCAATCATATAACAAAGAAAGTATAACTATCCATATTCAAGATATCATGATAACCTTAAGTCTAAGAATCATTTACATAAACGTCACTTAGAGATTAATCCTTTGGCACTTAAAGGATGTCTCTATGTGGATCAATCTAGTGAACTTGATCATACCATCAAGCACCCATATACTTGCTTAGGTGTCTCACACACCATAGTAGATGAGGTCTACTACTTCTCATATAGAAGTGGCATAGTATATGCTAGTCTAACCGTATTAACAATACCCTTTCTTGTTAATACTATGACTAGAGATATTTAAGAATAAACCTTATTTATAATCGAATGAACCTCACCATCATAACTCTTATGATTTCATCGATTAAGTTTATTCTAAGGGTTTTATCATACTTATATGAAAATATAAGCAATCAATATGATAAAGATGTCATTTATTATTACATAAATAGTCAAAGTGTATAATAAACCCTAGAAGTTGATTGACTTTAGGGCATATACACTAACAGGTTGACACTCACAACTCAGAATATAGTGGACATAGCTGTGAGAGGATACATTGGTGACAAGATCTCAAAAGAATTAGTTGGCCTCTATGAATTGTTAGCTAACAGCTCAACAAAAAAGAATTCGAGGTAAGAGAGTATTGGCAAGAGATTTGGGTTCACAAGTGGCCAAATTGAGTCATCAGATGCAACTACTTTTAAATCAGGAAACTCAATCTCAACCATTATGTACTTATTGTCACGTATATGGGCATACGGCTGCTAGCTGTTATAATCATGAGTCTCCCACCATGTTAAAAGATGTCAACTTCACTAGAGCATAAGGTGGGTAGAAATTGTAGCCTAGGAATTACATTTTCTCTAATACATACAATGAGGGCTGGAGCAGTTACCCTAATTTTTCTTAGAAAAATCAAGGTGTCAACTCTATGGAACTACCTAGGTTCTAAAGTCAACAGCAACCCTCTTAGTTTTGGTTCTCAACCTGTTCAAGAGAATAGGTCTAACTTTGAAGAGCTGATGATATAGTACATGCAAAAGTGGATCAAAGGATGGATCAAATGGACCGACTTATTCAATTACAACAAGCATCCATTCAAAATCTTGATAGGTAGGTTGGTCAATTAGTCAAGGTTGTAGGTGAGAGGGGACCAGGAAAATTGCCTAGTACTACAGAGATGAACCCAAAAAAGGCTACTATGTCAATAATCCTTCACTCAGGAAAAGTGCTAGATGATCTTGTGATTAAGATTAATAAGGTACTTGAGGAGAAAAATGATTTCCAGTTGAATGATGGAAGTGAAGAAGTTAAGCATGAAACAAATGGCATGGGTGAGAAGGGCCAGGATGATTATCAAACTAAAAAGGTGCTTGAAGTTAAAGCTTATATGGCATCTATCCCTTTTCCTCAAAGGCTTAAGAAAAAGGCAATGGATGTGCTTATCAGAAGTTTGTGGAAATGCTTAAGAAGCTTCAAGTGACAATACCTTTTTCTGAGGTGTTAGCTAATATACCCACGTATGTGAAGTTCTTGAAGGGTATGGTGCCTTATAAGAAGAAATTGGAGGACTTTGCGCAAATATCTCTTACTGATGAGTGTAGTGCAGTCTTGCAAAATCATCTTCCTATCAAGATGAAAGATCCAGGGAGTTTTACTGTGTCCTGTTAATTTGAAAATAATTTTGTTGATAAATGTTTATGTGACCTTGGATCAAGTGTTAAATTGATACCTTTATCATTTTTTAGGAAATTGAAGTTTCTCAACATTGCACCTACTCAAGCAATTCTACAATTGGCTGACCGATCCATTTGATATTTTATTGGTATTATAGAAGATCTATTGGTAAAAATTAGTAAATTTTATTTTCCTGCTAATCTTGTTCTTGATATGGAGGAGGATATTTCTATGCCAATTATCCTTGGTAGAGGCTTTTTAGTTATGGGGAGAGCTAATATAGAATTATTAGAAGAGAAATTAACTTTAAGGATTGACAACGAAAAGGAAGAATTTAAAGTTTTTGAATCCTTAAAATACCCTTCTTATATGGAGTCTTGTTCTAGTTTTGAAGTTATTGACAATTCGTCTTGTTAGAAATATGTCATAAAGCAAGACTTGGAGCTAAAGCTCAGGCCAGAAAATCGCCATTATTCCTCTTGGGCAAGTAGAAAGCGATCTATTGAAATTGTGAAGGCTTGCGGGCACATGATAAGGAGAATGTTGAGACATCTAAGCTTTTCATCTGCCATAATACAAGTGAGGTCGTCTGGCTGAAGACGTTAAATTTAGCACTTTTTAGGAGTCAACACAACTTTCTTTTTGAATTTATGTTTTATTTTTCTCTTGTTTTCGGATTAATGGTGTTATTTATTACTTTAGGATTTTATTGCTTTTATGTTTGGGTTATTTGGTGGTATATTTAACTCCTATTTGTAGTGTTCTATTTTCTTTTTGTTTTGCTAGGATGGCTTCTCGGACATGACTACTGGATGGTAATTGACCATTTTCTCTCACCGCACTTGGTGCTTGGCATTGCTATATGTCAAGAGAGTTTCACTTTCATCTCTTTTTATGCAATTATTTCTTTATTTTTATCCCCAACATTAAGGACAATGTTGTTTTAAGTGTGGGGGAGGCTAATTGGTGAAATGAAACTTTGGTTAAAATTTTTCAAAAATTTTTTATTCTTTAATATGCAATGGCTTTTATGTCGGGTTTATTATTGTTAAAACTTCTTGTGTGTTATATATTAAGTGTGAAATAGTGATACCTTAAGGCGTTTCTCTGGTAAATTTTTTAATTTTTGAGACTTTTGTGATTTTGGGTAATTTTTCTAGACACTGTAAATATTTTTTTGGCATTTTTCTTATAATTTTTGTCTAGCTATTAATCTTAATTCTCCATGTTTTGGGATACAAAGGAGGCTTTAGTACTTTTTCTATTTTGGTGCTTAATTGATAATATTATGTGACTACACTCTTTGGTTGTTGTTGCCAAGTTATCAGGGGTTTTCAGCTAAAAGTATTGACTTTCACGTCAAAAAGTGATGATAACTATGTGTGTGTGGTTCTTGAGTGGTGAAAAGTTGAGTAACCGGACTCCTTCATTTGGAAGATGTTGGAGTTCGTGTCAAAAAGATTGAACGGCTGAAAACTAAATATTTCCCCCATGCGACAAATATGAGAAAAACTCAAGTGTGGGGGAATTTAAAAGACAAAAAAAAAAGAAAAAAAAAACAAAGAAAAATGAGGAAATGAAAAGAAAAATGATTATAATGCTAGCCTATGGATCCATTGGTTATATTGTGTTGAGATTTTGCTTAATAACTAGACTAGTTGCAAAACAAATGTTGATTGAATATTTTATACTCTTAGTTTAGTTATATAGTTAAAGTCTAAGGCCCCGTTTGATAACCCAATTCAGCACTTAAACTTAATGGATTCATATTTTAACACGTTCAGACCGTTTGATAACCGAAAATAGAATATCTGAATGAATTAAGTGGCACTGAATTTTTAGGCAAAACTTGCTCCTAAAAATAAGTGATAAGCTATTCACTTATCACTGAATGCAATATATATTCAAATGCATTAGATTTAGTACTTAACAATTCAATCACTTATGAATTCAGACTTCAGATTTCAGATTTCAGACTTCAATTTTCAAACTTCAATTTTATCAAACGCGCCCTAGCTGGAGAGGTATCTCTGGGACGTAACTATTAACACTTGACATTTATTGTAATTGTACCTTGGCAATAGTCAGCTTGAGGAATTGCCATTGTTTGAGTTTAATTGATTATTGCATGTAATTCATTATTCTCGTGCTCATGGACAATCACAGGTAAAGTGTGGGGGGAATTTAATGGGGTATATATAATTATTTATTGGCATTAATTGGTGCATGGTTGGGCATGTTAAGTTCTAATATGGATGGAAAATTATTCAATTTGATTGTGCTTTGTTTCAGGAGGAGAAAGGTTGAACTTGTTATAAGTTGGCTTGGAATTGCATGTGATTTGAATGTGAAACCGATCGCAACTTCCATGGAAGAAACGCAGCGGGCAAGTGGGAAATCGAGAAAAGAGACAAATCAATTGATAATTCGAAAGGCCGGCGCCGGATGTTACATGGAACTTGTCACCGGTTTTGCTCTGGAAAAGTGATCAATTGTCTTTGAATTATAACCGACGCCGGCTTTTGGATCGGTTTTGGGGTCAGTCTTTGTCGGAAATTCATGCGAAATTCGTTTTCGTCAACTTTTTGAAACTGATGCTTTTTGGGATTTACTTGTAAATTTAGGAAACTATAAATAGGAATATTTAAAACATTTTTACAAGTTAGAAAACAATGATTTAGTTTACTAAAAACACTTTTTCACATCTTTCTCTTGAAATTCAAAATTGTTTGAGATCAAATCAATGAGCCACTAAAGAGAAGATTAGAGCGAACAACTTGAGAAGTTTTCTTACTGTATCTCTTATCTTTGTAAACTCTTTGGATTTGTGCTTTTAGTTTTTCCTATTATATCGAACTAATTTCTTTTCTTGGGTTAAGGTTTTTATGAAGGAATTTTATTTGATTTTTCCATTTAAATTCTTGAGTTTTGCTATGACTTATTTATCTTGACCTTAGTTATATGTTTGTGATTAGCCACTGTAGGCATGACTTTTGGATTTGTATTGAATTGAAAAGGGGGATACAGCTGTGTACTAGATAGATAAACATACTTAATCAAATCACGAAATTGGATTAGGATTTGTATGACGTACTTATATCATTCAGGATTTTAATGGGTTAATTAAACACTTATGATCTCGAGAGAGACTTAAAATTTAATTAGGTACACTTTAAAATACATCAAGTGGTGATCTAAAATAAAATTGTGTGATGCGTTCATAGTTTGTCAAGAAAATAATTGGAGAATTAATTCAAAATTTTAGATTAAAACCTGACACCCTAAGTTTTACTTTTTGAGAGAGAGAGAGAGAGAGAGAGAGAACAGAGCTTTAATCTTCATCTTCTTCAACTTCATCCTCTTGCACCTTGAAGAAACCATTTGAAGAGATTCATCTTGCTTCCTTTTGCTTCTTGTTGCAGCCGAGTGAGAGAGAGAGAGAGAGAGAGAGAGATTCAAGAGTGAGAGAGTGAGAGAGAGAAAGGAAGAGGAAGAAATCTTCATCTTGTTTTCCTTCTTCTTGGTCTTGAAGGTTGTGGAGGAAATCACCAAGGAACAAGCTAGTTCTTGGCTAAATTTGAAGGATCTCGAGTTTTCAAAACTTGAAAAATCATTTGAGTGGAACTACACTCAATCCTACTTGATCTTACTAAATCTAGCTAGATCTTGAGGTATGATGGTTGGATCTTTGAGCTTTAACCTTGTTAATATTAGATCGTGTAGATCTACGGATTATTTTGTTAGAAATGATAATACTTGGCACATTTGAGTTGGGCTCTTGAATTCCCAACTTAGGTAACTGACTTGAGGTGACCTTTTAGGTAGCGGACTTGATGATCTTGTTGTGGTAGTGATTGTTATTATGAGATGACTTCATTTTGTGGTTAGAAAATAAGATTGATGGTGAAAATTTTGAAGAAAAGCCAAGAGGGCTTTGCTGAAACTTTGCTTGAAAGTTTTGATCATTGATCTTGAAATTTTATGATGTTTTCTGACTAGATCTTGCCCAAATAAATGTGTATTATGTTCACCTATGAGTATAAGTTTGAATGGAGTTGAATCTTGAATTTTAAACGGTGAAAAGTTGAGTTTTCCACTAATTTTGGATAAAGGTACTATTTGGACAGATTTGAGTATTTGAAATGTTTTGATTATTTTCATGATTTTTGTGCATCGAGATTTGGTGAAAATTGAACTAAAAATGTGTCAACGTCTTGGTTAAAATTTGAGAGTTGAGTTTACGCCCAAATGGGTGATTTTCGAGGTAAAAGACCTCACTTGATTTCCTTGTTCTAAAAGTTGAGAAGTTACGAGTATGGAATACATTGTTGGAGCATTTTGTTTAAATAATGTATCGATTTGAAAATGAAATCTCTTATAATGTTTTTCAACTCGAGTGACTACTTCTTCGCTCGAGAAAAGCTAGAGGAATTTTGAGAAGAATTTTGATCGAACAAATAACTACGTTTGTTTTAGTTTGGTTTCGCGAAAGTTTGGAGTGAAACTTAATTCCTTTCTTTATTTGTTTATAGGAAGTGTGGACGAATTTGAAACCGAGCCAAACGTCGAGACTGAGCCTTGCTATTTTGGTGAGTTTCCATGCATGTTTCTTGACTTGTTATGCAAACTTGAATCCCGTGACTTGACATTAATCATGTTTTAATTACTTGACGTGATGTGTCTTGAAAACATTGGTTTGATGATCCTTTAAATGGGTTAATGTGTACTTTATCGCACTCACAACCATTTGAAAGGTGATATTCATGATTTTAACATGTCTTGACGTGACGTGACGTGTCTTGTACTTGTTATTCTCAAGAATTCCTAAATCCCCTTGACAAGTTATCGAATCGAGCCATTGGAAAAAGCCCAGGTCGAGGAGATTTGACTAACCTTGGGTTACGTGACGTGTTGTGTGCTCTAGACTTAGCATATGACCTTGTCCCTTTTGAAGAGCAATACACAAATATATAAATTTTCCATTAGGCGGGCAGGCCCAGTTGGGGGTTTTGGTGCAATAAGGAGACAGTGGTGGTCTACTTGGTTTTGATATGTGAAAGTTGACGGAGTTTCAACTACGTGATTCATGTTCCAGTTCCATGTACGTACTCCAGTTTCGGGGAGCTTAGCTCCTGAGGCTACCTGTATCCTCCCTTTGTGATGTTACTCGCCTTCTTTATTTGACTATCTTTAAATATGAGTTTGAAGTGGAATCTTATATGCTTTATGTGAATTGCATGTCTTTTGGGACTCACTGGGCTTTAGCTCATTCTTTTAAATTTATTTTCCTTAACAGGGATTGAGAACCCAAGTGAAGGCGCCACTCATTAGGGTTGGAATTGATCTTTTGAAACTTGTTGAAGAATCTGAATCTTTGTAGTTGGAATTCTTTATCTAAGTTTCATTATGTATGTCCAGTAATTCGAATGATATTTTGAATTTGTAAGATGAATTACTAGTAGCACCTTGCGTACTTTGGAGTGTGAGATGGAAGTAGTTTACTTAGAGTTTTTGACAAGGTTGGAATTGATATTTGAATTGTATTTTTGGAGAAGTAGTGATCATTTGGATAAGTGAGTCCTGGCGTGAGTTGGACAGGCTGTCCATCATACCTTAGGGTACGCCCTAGGGAGAGGTGGGGCTGTCACAGTTGGTATCAGAGATTAAGTTTCAAATCTTTGTAGTGTATCCAAGGCTAAAAGTTTAGGATACTGGCTTGTGGAAAGTAGGACTAGAGTGTTTCTAGTGCTTGATGGTTGGTAAGTGTTACTACTTGAGAGTTTCCTAGATGAATTGATTTGATCGAGAGTTTGATGTTACTGTGATCGAGGCGTAAGAGTGACTCTTGATTGACTTTTGAGGTTTGTCTTGATCCTGATTCGTATGAGTTGAAAAGTCGAGGATGACACCCTTGAGGGGGAGAGATTGCAGTGCCCTGAAAGTTAAAGGTGTTTTCGAAATGTATTTTCAAAATTTCTACTTTGAATAAAATTTATTTCTTAGTGATTGGAAACTAATTTATCTATATATATATATATATATATATATAATTTTATGTCTTCTTGTTTCCATTCAATTATTTTACGAATATTTGCAAGGTTCAATTGACCTAGTCAATCTTATTTGAGTATGCAAACTATATTTGGATGTAAAAGAATAGTTTATTGGCAAAGTTTCAAAGATATTTTAGAGGGAAACAATGAAAGCTTGACATTTGTCACCAAACTAATAGTTAAAGTTTTGACCAAATAACATAAATAGCCAAGCTTTCAAACCTTCCATCATCTTTCATTTTCTTTTCTTTTCTTCTTCTTGGATAAAATTTTGAGTTTTAGAGAAAAAGAGGCAAAATTAATTTTCCTCCATGAAGTTACAAATCAACCTTGGAAGGAAACCCTTAGTAGAGGATCCTTGGTTTCATTTTCTTAGGATGCCAGACTGTGGGATTAGATTGCGTGTTAAGCATAAGATGACTTTATCACTTGATGATTAACTGAGAATTAGAGTTATTAAGTACTTGAGAGTTTAGTAGGTTAGAAAGAAATGTAAGAAATAGCTATTATTTATGTTTAAATGTTAATGGTACTTAAGTTCGATTAAATTCTAATCCAATTCGTTATTATAGGTTATGGATCGTAGTGGTGGTGATGACGTGCTTAGACACCTTCAACCCGTGGTTCTTACCAATCGAGACCGGGGGGGAGGGGGGTGCTCTCATAGCTTATAACCTCACGATCAGACCTAGGAGAGATTGTGAGTGTTGGAGGATGCACGCTTACCCTGACCGTGTGGTCCTATTTATCTACTATGATAAGAAGAGATTGACAAGAGTTAATGGGGAGTTGCAACAGGAAGTAGATAGGCTTACAATTGTGGAGCAGGCTCACACTGCTTGGATTCGAGAGCTTGAGGAGGAGGTTCACTCGACTAACGAGCGATTGGCTAGAGCTGTGAGAGTTGCTCGAGAGTGAGCCGATGGCATAATGGCCGAGTGCAAGACTATGGTTAAGGGAGTCCTTGAGGCTAATCGAGTTAAGGAGAATGCAATGAATAGTGATGAGGATATGGGAGGGGATGCCTCTGTGGCCGAGGCAGATCTCCAATAGTTGGAGTCTGACCTTTCGGAGAGTGCTACCTTCGAGACTTTGTTTCTGAGGCTGGATAGGCTAGCCGAGCGTGAAGTTAGGAATTTGTGTAGCCTTTTGTGAGAGAAACCCTTAGAGTGGTTCTCAATCCCTGTAATTGCATGTTTACAAACTATTCAAGTACTGTGCTTTATTTGGTTGTACTTGTGAACTTGATGTGACTTTTGTATATCTTTTATTAAAAGCATGCTCATCTGATATACTCCTAACACTTCTTTTATTGTAAGTTATATGTACAAAGTATTTTGGTTGTAGAGTTTGGTTTACTAATGGTTTACCTTATTCTATTTTTTTCGCACTTATTTTTTTTTTATTTGAGTCCTCTATAAGAATCATGGACAAAGTTAGTAAGCCTCCCAACTAGAATTTTGATTATTGGTGATTTGATTTAAAATTAGATCCTTGCCCAGAATGTAGGACACTAGCATTATTGACTGGAGTAACTTTCAAAATATTATGGAGGTATTTTGTGTTTGGATTGGGTTACCTAGTAATGTACCTAAGTTTACACGATCCTTACCTCTTGGGACATCTACAGCCGTAGACTTATGTGAGAAATGGAACCGAAAAGTGACGTCGAGGTGTAGATCTAGACCACTCTAAGATTAAAGAATAATGTATATAGATCAAGGACACGGTGTAAAGATTTGAGATAAATACTCTTTACTCTTTGTGTACCTTTGTCATTGATGATAGGACGTTGAATTTGAGGACAAAAGGGATGACTTTAAGGGATGAATCTTATGTTTTCTTGTTAAATTATTAGTTTGAAGTGATTAAGATGACAAGTTAAATTAGGGTAATCTATGTGCAAATTTTCATGGTTATACTTGCTAAGGATATTGGATAGACGTTTCTTAATATATTAATGAGAAGATCTTATGGATTTGCTTGGGAAAGTTAGAAGATTTGTTGATCAAATAATGAGAGATTGTTGGTGGAAATTCTGCTTTGTACTGGCCAAAATAGGGGAAGTAAATCAGCTTTGATTTCCACTTTTTCTTGATAATTTTGGGCAAGTTTTTGTTCAGTAAACTTATCAACACATCAACCTTCACTTGTATGTTGAATTTGAACCAAAGCTATGCATTTCCTGCCTTGAATTCTTGCTGGAATTTTGTAAACTAAGCTGAAATCAGGGAGCAATTTCAATTAATTTCTCAGATTTTCTGGTATCAATTGGCAATGACTCAAAGTCTGATTTTTATGCCATTGAAAGCTATGAATCTAGTTTCAAATGCCACTCATGGCATTCAATTCTGACTTTTCTACTTGGAGTTATAGTCATTTTCCCGAAACTGCTCAAGTGACCTGATTTTAACCCAATAGTTTCTTACACTTTTGTGATTGCTATTTTGACCATAGAAATGTATGAATTTAATTTCAAAATCTTCATATGAAATGTGGCCCTGTGTCCTAGCATCAAAACGGCATAAAATCCATCCTAATCCGATAAATGAAGCTCTAGATATGATCAAAACCAAAAGGTGGCAAAGCTGTCAACTTTGCTCTTTCTCTTTTGCATTCTTTCCATTACTTTCTTTGGTTCAATTCACTTTCCTTGATTCTAAATAACATTTTCACTCTATTCTAAAATATTTGTAGACTTTCCCTTGATTTGCATCAAAGGTGTAGGTCCTGAAAGCAACCTAAGAGGGGTGAATTAGATTGTTTAACAAAACAATCAAATATAGAAAGAATTCGCCCAATAAAATAAGTACAAACTATTGCTCAATTATGCACAAAATATGTCAAATTAAGCACAATAAAGATATCACAATTGAGCAATATAAAAAGAGATATAGAAAGAATTGCAAACCAAATTTCCAAGTTGCACCGAATTTGGATAAACTCCACTAGTAGCTTCTTCAATTAAAGGTGAATCTAACCAATTTGTACAAGTGAGGGCTCACTCCTTCCTCACCCTAAAAGCCTTTAGTTGAGTCAAGGAGTTTTACAACTATCCTAGTAAACCCTCAACAATCTACAATTGAAAACTCACTCAACCAATTAAGAACTACTATGACAAGTGAGGCAACCTTTTTCAAGGTTTTACTCCTCCAAATGAATAACCTCACAATCCCCACTTTTCCCACACCTATACAACAAATAAAGAAGATTTCTATTCAAATATTTCACTTGTAAGCTTATATTTCATGTATGAAAAAAGTCCCTCATCTTCTTGAACTTGTAGGTATTTATAGAGTGTGAGAAATGGTCTCAAAAAACTCTTCAACGGTGAAAAAAAGGCTGTTAGAAAAATAGCCGTTGGAGATTCGGACGTCCGATCCTCTGTCGGACGTCCGAACCCACCATTCGACAGAGCTAGTAGATCTGTCGAACGTTTGAACCACTGTCCTGCTTGCGAAAGTATCGTCCGAAAGTGTTGTCATAAACTATCAGACATTCGAAGCAATCGTCCGATAGAACCAGTAGGCATCTCAATTTCCTTCTCAATCTCTCGGACGTCCGAACCTCTGTTCATCATCCGATCCTTGCATCTGATAAGTTAAAACCTTTTCAATTCTTCTTGAATTGATTTCTTTTCTTTTCCAATGAATCAAGAACCTGTCTTAACATAATTCTCACATAAAAACATTAGTCCAAATAATCATTTTGTTTTGTTATCATCAAAATTTATGATCAATTCCAACAATCTCCCCCTCAATAAGAGTTAAAATGATTTAGAAAATCATCTAACATTTCTTTCCCTTTTGTCATCAATCAAAAAACATATCAACTCCCCTCATTGGTTAACATGTATAGAAGAGTAATAAACAAAACCAATAAACACAAAATAGGTCCATTAAGGTCTAATCAATAAGGTCAACAAGTTTAGAGACCTATTTTTGGCCAACAAAATAACCGAGGCTAATACACATAAATATTTAGAAAATGTTGTCGGACGTCAGAAATCCTGTAGGACGTCCGATTCCCTATTTTCCTAAAAAGTATTTTTCCTTTGAAAATAATGTTAAAACTAGTATCAAGAACCAAACATTCATGTTTTTTAAATAACACATAAAGATTTCTATCACATAATTGACTAACACTTAATGAATTATAGCCCAAGTTTTCTACTAAGAGAACATTATGAGTGGGAGTTAGTACAACATAATCTAACAATCTATATGGATTTCATGTCTTTTCTTATATTTTTTCTTCACGTAGCAATCATTTTGCATATGTCCAAATTGGCAACAAAAATGACACATAATACTAGGATCATTCATAAAAGTAGGTTAATAAATCTAGTTCCTCTTTTTCTAGAAGTAATAAAATCATTTTGGCCATATAAAATATGTTTTTCTTTTCTTTGTAAAACATTTTGTTTCTCCTTTCGGAGAGAAGCATTCAAATCATTAATTCTTTTCTTTAAAAGATTTTGTTCCTCCAACATTTTTTCATAAAACTTTGTTTTATTTTTCAACTTCTTTTTCAAATCATTTTTGCAATCAAAATCAATTTTGTGCTTTTTCAAATTATCATTGTCTTTTCTCAAATTCTTATTTTCTTGAAAGAGTCTAGAATTTTCTTCCAATAAATCATTTATTTTTATTTTCAAATCCTTGTTTTTGACATAAGATTCTTTCAAACTTTTATGCATTTTGATCATAAGAACTTGCATATCATCATCATCATCTTCTTCATCACTAAGAGAGTGATTAGAGTTTACCTCATCATCTCCAAAGGCCATAAGTGCCTTTTGAGTCGATTCTTCTTCTTCTTCCATTTCTTCATCCAAATTGCATTCATCCCAAGAAATTTTGAAATTCTTAAATTTTTGTCTTCTATCATTATTTGCTCTTTCTTCTTTAGAGCTCTTTTATTTAGAAGTTTGTTCAATGCCCTTGCCATGTCATCTAACTTCACATCTTCTTGTGAGGCCTTGAATGCTATGCCTTTCTTGATCCTTACTTACTCATTATCTTGTGTCTTTGAATTTAACTTCAATTCATAAAAGGTTAGTGAATTCACAAGAGATTCAATAGATATAGATTTAAATCCTTTGCCTCTTTTATAGTGACAACTTTATTTTTCCATTTTTTTGGCAAGACATTCAAAATTTTTCTATTTTTCTCACCCAAAGTGTCTACCTTGTGAACCAATTCAATATCTTTAATAATATCATTGAATCTACAAAATATTTTATCAACATTCTCATGAGGATGCATTTTGAAAGATTCATATTGGGCAACAAGCATAGATTTTCTTTGCTCTCTAACATTGTCACCCCCTTCACAAATCTCTCTCAACTTATCTCATACTTCCTTGGCCGATTTGCACCCTTTTACTCCAGTGGATTCATTTTCATCTTGGGCATTGTACAATATGTTCATGGTCTTAGCATTCAAAAAGAGATTGATTCTATCTTGAGCACTCAATTCACTTCTAGTTTTAATTCTATTTCTACCAGTTGTTTCATCTTCAATGGTAGTCTCATAAGGTCCTTCACTAACAATAAACCACAACTCTATATCTATAGATTGGAAAAATATTTCTATTCTATCCCTCCAACTAGCATAATTTATACCATTGAACATGGGAGGTCTAATGATGGATTGTCCCTCTAAAAATAATGCATTATTGGCTGCCATCTTTACTTCTAAGCCAATTGAGCTCAATCTCAAAAAGATCAAACTCTGATACCAATTGTAGGTCCCGAAAGTAACCTAGGAAGGGTGAATTAGATTGTTTAACAAAACAATCAAATATAGCAAAAATTCACCCAATAAAACAAGTACAAACTATTGCTCAAGTATGCACAAAAATATGTCAAATTAAGCACAATAAAGATATCACAATTGAGCAATAAATAAAAGAGATATAGAAAGAATTGCAAACTAAATTTTCGAATTGCACCAAATTTGGATAAATTCCACTAGTAGTTTCTTCAATTGAAGGTGAAGCTAACCAACTTGTATAAGTGAAGACTCACTCCTTCCTCACCCTAAAAGCCTTTAATTGAGTTAAGGAGTTTTATAACTATCCTAGTTAACCCTCAACAAGCTACAATTGAAAGCTCACTCAACCAATTAAGAACTATTATTACAAGCGAGGCAACCTTCACCAAGGTTTTACTCCTCCAATTGAGTAACCTCACAATCCACACTTTTTCCACACCTATACAACAAACGAAGAAGATTTCTACCCAAATATTTCACTTGTAAGCTTGTATTTCATGTAGGCAAAAGTTCCTTATCTTCTTGAACTTGTGGGTATTTATAGAGTATGAGAAATGGCCTCAAGAAACTCTTCAATGGTCAAAAAAAGGCTATTAAAAAAATAGCCATTGGAGCTTCAGACATCCGATCCTTTGTCAGACGTCCGAACCTTTGCCTGTCGGACGTCCGAACCCACCGTCCGATAGAACCAATAGATCTGTTGGACGTCCGAACCCCTGTCCTGCGTCTAAAAGTATCGTCCGAAGGTGTTGTCGTAAACTATTGGACGTCCAAAACAATAGTTCAACAAAACTAGTAGCCATCTCAATTTCTTCTCAATCTATTGGACGTCCGAACCTTTGTTCATCATCCGATCCTTGTGTCTGATAAGTTAAAACCTTCTCAATTCTTCTTGAATTGATTTCTTTTCTTTTCCAATGAATGAAGAACCTGTCTTAACATAATTCTCACATAAAAACATTAGTCCAAATAATCATTTTGTTTTGTTATCATCAAAACCTAGGATCAATTCCAACAAAAGGCCTTGTGAGAATTGAATTAAGTTTGGAGAATTAAAGTGGGTAATGTTGAATGAGATGTTGAAGTGAAAATTCTTGTTTCTTATGGATTGAAAATTAGTGAAAGTCTCATTATATCATGTCTCATCTCAGGATTTGATTATGTCAAGAAGATGGACTTGTGATTGTTGTTTTGAGGTGAAAATGAATTTAATTGGTAAATAATCCTTTATTACCATTGATTGGCTTATTAACGAGATATGTAATTTTATAAACGTATGTGAGGAGATTAGTTCTTTGACTTACGTGAGATATGATGGATATATGGTCTACATGAGATAAGATGGATAAGTATAATATCTAAAGCAAAATAGATTTTATAGTTGATCATGGTAAGATGTAAAAAGGGATATCTAAAGTTTTTGAGTAAATGTTAGGATTCCAAGGGGAAAACCTGCGAAACTTTTAGGATAGAAAGATGAAAGAACTAAGGTATAAGCTAGTCCTTCTAGTGAAATTTTTTTTATGGAAAAATCATGAAGCTGGGAAATAATTTGAGAAATAGGGAAAAGATCCAAAGGGAAGTATCCAGACTTGTTTCTTAACCAAAGTATGAATTTTGAAGGACGAAATTCTTTTAAGGGGGGAAGGATGTGAGGTCTCAAAATTCTATTTTTATTGAAAAATTAAATAAAAATATTTATATTATGTTTATTCACTAAAATATTAGTGAATTTATGCTTTGAGTAATTATTTTCTAATTTAGAGAATTTTTCGTGAATTAATTGCCAGTGTTTGTTTTGGCCAGTTTTAGCATTGATTTTTGAGCCGTGACGTGAATAGTAGTTCTAAGATAAAACTGAGCATATGTACAGATATTACAGAGATCTATTTAAGGTAAGATAGTGCCGGAAGAGGAAAAACCAACAAAGTTAGAGTGTCGCGCGTCGACGCGACAAAAAGTGGAAATTGACCACTTTTCCTTAAATTAAGGCCAACCAAGTATCTTGTCTCCTTAAAGCCATATTTCTTGCTCCTTTTTCCTTCATTTTTAGCTGCCATTTAAAGCTTAGAGAGAGAGAGAGATCCAAAATAGAGAGAGAGAGAGAGAGAGAGAGAGAAGAGAGCTTTGATCTTCATCTTCTTCAACTTCATCCTCTTGCACCTTGAAGACACCATTTGAAGAGCTTCATCTTGCTTCCTTTTCCTTCTTGTTGCAGCCGAGTGAGAGAGAGAGAGAAAGGGAGAGAGATTCGAGAGTGAGAGAGAAAAAGGAAGATGGAAGAAAGCTTCATCTTGTTTTCCTTTTTCTTGGTTTTGAAGCTTGTAGAGGAAATCACCAAGGAACAAGTTAGTTCTTGGCTAAATTTGAAGGATCTCGAGGTTTCAAAACTTGGAAGATTATCCTTGAGTGAAACTACACTAGATCCTAATTGATCTTGCTAGATTTAGCTAGATCTTGAGGTATGATGGTTAGATCTTTGAGCTTTAACCTTGTTAATATTAGATTTTGTAGATCTATGGATTATTTTGCTAGAAATGACAATACTTGGCACATTTGAGTTGGACTCTTGAATTCCTAACTTAGGTAGCTGATTTGAGGTGGCCTTTTAGGTAGCGGACTTGAGGATCTTGTTGCAGTTGTGGTTGTTATTATGAGATGTGTTCATTTTGTGGTTAGAAAATAAGATTGATGGTGAAAATTTTGAAGAAAAGCCAAGAGGGCTGGCTGAAACTTTGCTTGAAAGTTTTAATCATTGATCTTGAAATTTTATGATGTTTTTTGACTAGATCTTGTCCAAATAAATGTGTATTATGTTCACCTATTAGTATAATCTTGAATGGAGTTAAATCTTGAATTTTGAATGGTCAAAAGTTGACTTTTTCACTAATTTTCGGATAAAGGTACTATTTGGACAGATTTGAGTATTTGAAATGTTTTGAGTATTTTCATGATTTTTGTGCGTCGAGATTTGGTGAAAATTGAACTAAAAATGTGTCAACGTCTTGGTTAAAATTTTAGAATTAAGTTTAAGCCCAAATGGGTGATTTTCGAGGTAAAAAACCTCACTTGATTTCCTTGTTCTGAAAGTTGAGAAGTTGCGAGTATGGAATACATTGTTAGAGCATTTTGTTTAAATGATGTATTGATTTGAAAATGAAATCTCTTATGATGTTTTTCGATTCGAGTGACTACTTCTTCACTCGAGAAAAGTTGGAGGAATTTTATAAAGAATTTTGATCAAACAAATAACTACGTTTGTTTTAGTTTGGTTTTGCGAAAGTTTGGAGTGAAACTTAATTCCTTTCCTTATTTGTTTATAGGAAGTGTGGATGAATTTGAAACCGAGCCAAACTTGGAGACTGAACCTTGCTATTTTGGTGAGTTTCCATGCATGTTTCTTGACTTGTTATGTAAACTTGAATCTCGTGACTTGACATTAATCATGTTCTAATTACCTAACGTGATGTGTCTTGAAAACCTTGGTTTGATGATCCTTTAAATGTAGTAGTGTGTACTTTATTGCACTCACACCCATTTGAAAGGTGACATTCATGATTTTAACATGTCTTGATGTGACGTGACGTGTCTTGTACTTGTTATTTTCGAGAATTCCTAAATCCCCTTAGTAAGTTATCGAATCATGCCGTTGGGAAAAGCTCAAGTCGAGGTGATTTGACTAACATTGGGCTACGTGACGTGTTGTGTGCTCTGGACTTGGCATATGGCCTTGTCCCTTTTGAAAAGCAATGCACAAATATATAAATTTTTCGTTAGGCGGGTGGGCCCGGTTGGGGGTTTTGGTGAAGTAAGGAGACAGTGGTTGTGTACTTGATTTTAATATATGAAAGTTGACGGAGTGTCAATTACGTGATTCGTGTTTCAGTTCCATGAACATACTCCAGTTTCGGGGACCTTAGCTCTTGAGAGCTACCTGTATCCTCCCTTTGTGATGTTACTCGCTTTCTTTATTTGACTATCTTTAAATATGAGTTTAAAGTGGAATCTTATATGCTTTATATGAATTGCATGTCTTTTGGAACTAACGGGTTTAGCTCATTTTTTCAATTTGTTTTCCTTAACAGGAATTGAGAACCCAAGTGAAGGCGCCACTCATTAGGGTTGGAATTGATCTTTTGAAACTTGTTTAAGAATTTGGATCTTTGTATTTGGAATTCTTTATCTAAGTTTTATTATGTATGTCCAGTAATTCGAATGATATTTTGGGTTTGTTAGATGAATTACTAGTAGCACCTTGTGTACTTTGGAGTGTGAGATGGAAGTAGTTTAGTTAGAGTTTTTGACAAGGTTGGAATTGATATTTGACTTGTATTTTTGGAGAAGTAGTGATCATTTGGATGAGTGAGTCCTGGCGTGAGTTGGGCAGGCAGTCCACTGATACCTTAGGGTACACCCTAGGGAGAAATGGAGCTGTTACATAGAATACTCCAGGTGAATTATTACTGCGATTGACCCTGTGCGCTTGTAGGAAATTGTCATCAATGACATATAATTATAGTTTAATGTGTGTGCATGCATGTGTGTGCGTGTGTGTGTATTTACATATATAGAAGTTGGTTCAATGTATTTTAGCTCCTTCAAAAGTTAGAACTTCATTTTTGGGTTGTGGTGGGACTCAGCTAAGATCTATTGTTTTACCCCATCTGGATGATGCGAACTTGGCCCTCAAAAATTGCTAGAAATTTCAATCAAGTCCCTCAAAGTTAACATCTTTCATTTTTCCCTTAAAACAAGAATCATTGTATCAAATTAATAACTCTATTTGATTCAATTAATTAAAGATCTAATAATTGACTGGTCAACCAGGGGTTTAAACACACATTAAAGAATAAGAGTGGGGACAGTATGTACAATGCATCAACGTAATATCAGCATAGTTTTTACTTTCGTGATTGCTTTTATTTCTCTAGCTTGTAAATGTTTCACTAAACGAGTGTTTGATATGTTAATGCCCTAGTACTGCCATGAGGGTTTATATATTAATAAGCAATAAATAATAGCTTTCAGTAGATTCGTGCATCTGATCACTACTTTTAACTTTGTTTCAGCTAATGGAAGGTTGAGATGCTAATGCCCAAAAGCTAACATGAAATTATAATTAGAAAAAACATAAAAGAAAATTTTGAAATCCTGAACCTTGACTTGTCTGGTAAGATCAAATATAAAGCTATTCTGAGGAAGGAACGCATGCTATCCGAGTTCCAAATGATACTCAAGTTAAAGTTCCTAGGGTTCCGATCACTAGGTCACATGCCAAGAAACTAAGAGACTCATTACAAGCATTGGTGAGCGGTGTTCAAGATCGAGTTGGCAATACTCGAGCTATTCAAGAACTTGGAGATGAGGATGCTATCCTTTATACATTGATACAAGTCATTGAAGGAAGTCCGGGGTGAAGCCCTAGCTCGGAGGTCGTGGAAGTCTAGTTAGGGTTAATTGGATTTTAGAGTCTAGTGAAATGTTTGATTTTGATTAATTTCCAGCTTTGATTAGTCATTTGATTAATGTTAGTTAAGTAAGTTTGTGTTATTTCAAGTGGATAATAATCGGTTGGACATGTTGTCCATTAAGGCCGAATGTTAGGTCCTAGACTAGCCAGGTATCGAGTCTTTAAGTATTTCCCAAATAGCATTAGGTTTCTAAGTTTTGTAAAGGCTGTAGAAGGCCTTAGGTCTCCAACGTTTTTAGCATTCAATAACAATTATCAAATTTCTAGCCTATTCACTTGAGTGAAAAGCAGCTTCTCTTGTCTTGAGAGATCCAACTTAAATACTTGAGAGATTCTTGAGTGGTCAACTAACTTATCATCCAAGAAATGCACTTGGTTGTGGCATCAACTACCTTCAATCCGTGGTTCACTAATCTATTCAACTGTGGGTCGAGATTTATTCTTGGTTCATAACTTCGTAGGAGATTTATTCTTGGTTCATAACTTTGTAGGTTAGAAGGGTCAAGATTTCTCCGCATCTCTAACTTGATTATTTGTCCAGATCTGAGACTTGTATGGGAAATGAGTTCAGGCTTTCGTAGTGGGTTCGTATCAGTTTGGTCATCAGACCTAGTTGACAATATCAAGTATATCCCTTTCTTGTTTTTGTTTAGTCTTGAAATCTATCCTTATATTGAGTCTTTTGTTGCCATCCAAAATCATCTTCTTGTGTTGTGTCGTTAGTGTTTTCTTTCAGTTTTGTTGCTATTCTCGTGTCTTCAAATCTGTCCAAGTGTGTTTCTCTTGTTGGTGTCACTTGTTGTGCTGTACTTGTGTTGTCCGTAACTGTCGAAATCTGGTTCGAAGTTGTTGAGTCCACATCTTATCGTGTCTTGCATTCTTGTTGTCATTAAATTGGAAAAAAAAAATTTCTGGTTGAGTTTTGTGTTGTTCTGTGGTTGATCATAAAGGTTTCTTGAAGTTCTTGGACAATTTAAAACAATCTTGGGAAGTTTCCTTGAAATCTTGAATTCTTGGAAGAAAAATTTAGGGTTCTTGAAAAACTGTGAGCACATACTTTTATCAACGTATAAAGGATAATATCCTTATATCCAAGTTCTTGAATAGCTCGAGTATTGCCAACTCGATCGTGAACACCGTGCACCAACGCTTGTAATGAGTCTTTCAACTTCTTGGCACGTGACCTGGTGATCGAACACATTAGAACTTGAACTTGAGTATCATTTGGAACTCAGACAGCATGCGTTCCTTCATCATATTCTCGTGTATCAAAGCAAAAGAGCAATTCAATTGACACCATTTACTTTCCTTTGACAAACTCCTTGCTCTTGGTCATGGCTGCAAATCCATATGAATCTTCTAAAACCGATACAACACCAGCCAACTGCCAAATCATTGTCATATAAACAAAATCCACAGTGTAAACTGGCAATACAACTAGGAGAAGTTTTTGTGTGAACTGAAATTTTCCAATTGTAATAGCTGATAGGGACTTTGTGATCGCTGCAGTGGTAACGCTATATACCAAAAAAGAAAAAAAAAATTACACAAAAAAGTGACCATTACCTTTCCATGCCCATGGCACGACATTTCTGATCTTCTTAAGACTTGATTCATTATCACCAGATCCATACATCGATGAAAATGTAAAAACCACTGTAGAAGTTGAGATATTTTAAAAGATGATCATGTAGCTGAGGTAAACAACCTTGTAAAACCACAATAAATCCCATCTGGATTAAGGGAAATAAGCAAGGTCATCAGAGCATGCGAAGGTCAACGCATATAAATCCCCATTGGCTATGAAAATGAAGCATGACAAAGGGAGGATCAAAGTAAAAGTGATCTCTCTGAAAGTTTTTCTGAACCTAGAGATGATCCTATATGCTTCCGTGTAGATATCAGTAGACACATTGTTAAGAAGAACGAGTTTTTGGGGAAAATATTTCTCTATATTTTGCACTTCTATATTTTGCACAAACGATATAATGGTATGAGCCCCATAAATAAGCTTACAACAAGGTAGATACAATGAACTCAGACAATCTTCTAGATGTTAGATAGTAATTATCACCAATTGATATACATTTAAAACAATAAAAGATACCAACAATCAACGAGCATTACTAATCAGCATCCATCACTCAATTAACAATTCACTCCAACTATGATTCCCCATCCCACATCGAAATAGTCAAGGGCTATGGACCAATACTTAAGTAGAGTCTGGGCACTCAAGTTCAACTTGGGATATCCATTTTGGATTAGCGAGGGGAGTCCAAGTAGTTGAGCTTGACTGCCAAGACTCTGATCGCGTCATGGGCCTACGGGCCTAGGGCGTGACACCAACACTCCCCCTTAAATTGATGTACAGATATTATACATACCCAACTCATCAAGTGAGTTGTAGAAATTTTTAGCTTGCACCGTCTTTGTAAATATATCAACCAGTTGATTTTCAAACTCTACGAATGGGAATCATATCACTTTATCTTTAAGATTTTATTTGACAAAGTGCCGATTCACTTCAGTGTGTTTATTGTGATTATGTTGAATGGGATTATAACTAATATCGATAACTGCTCTATGCTTACAAACTAGATTCATTTTTTACCTTGGAGTAAAGCCGATATCTATTATTAATCTCTTAAACCACAGAAGTTTGCATACACAATTAGCCATTTTTCTGAACTCGGACTATGCACTGGATAATTCGACTACCTTTTGTCTCTTACTCCTCCAAGTAGCTAAATTACTATCGACAAAGTTCAAGCAATGTGAAATTGGTTTTCTATCGGCAGTGTCTCTCACCCAATCATCATCATTATAACCATTGACATTGAAATGGCTATTCTTGGAGAATAAAAGTTCTTTCTCACATGAATCCTTCAAATGTCGAAAGATCCACATCATGGCTTCCATATGCTAGTTACTAGGAGAGTGCATAAATTAGTTGAAAACGCTGACAGTATAAGCAATATTGGGACATGTACAGAAAACATAAATAAGCTGACTGACTAATGTTTAATATTTTTCTCTAATAGTCAGCTTCTAATATGGATATTTCCCACGTCTATGGTTCTAGATTATCAGTGTGCCAGCAGGTTTACAATCAAATATACAAACTCCTACTAAGAGATCAAGTACATGTTTCCATTAAGATAGAAAGATGCCTTATGTTGACTTTACCACTCCAATTCCTTAAAAATCTTTGAGGCTTTCTAAGTTCTTCATCTCAAATTTAGCTACTAATTAATCTCACAGCTTGGAGATCTCCTCTTCATCATCACCTATGATAATCATGTTACTGAAATAAATTTTTAGAGCCATCACCTTTCCAACTGGATGCTTTAGGAATAGAGTATGGTCTATTGCTTTGCTGATAACCATACTTCTTCATAACCAAGATAGAATGGCCAAACCAAGCACGAAGTAACTGTTTTAGTACAGAAAGATCTTTTTGTAATTTGCACACAATATTTTCATTTGGAGAGGTAGTATATCTAAGTGGAACATCCATATACACCTCCTTCTCAAGATCATCATACAAGAAAGCATTCTTCACATCAAATTGATATATGAAATTGGCTGCAAATAATAAAATTTTGACTGCATCCAGTTTTATCGCCAGTGAGAATGTCTCTTGATAATTGATACCACAGGTTTGTGTGTACCCCTTTGCCACAAGTCACGCCTTATATTTATCGATTGACCCATCAGCCTTCTACTTAATTGAGAAAATCCATTTGCACTACACAATTTTCTTTCTCTTTGATAGTGAGACTAAGTGTCTATGTTTTATTCTATTGCAGCCCAACATTTCATCTTCTACATCTTGGGTCCAATTTGGATCCATAAATGCAGCATGCATTCTGTTTGAAATATTAGTTGATGATACATTGTGTACAAAAACCTCCAAGGTTTAAACAGTCTGTAAGTTGACATATAATTGGCAATAGAAAATTTGGAACATTTTACATGAGCTTCTAGAAAATAGCTATTTAGTGGTTTGGCATGATTAAACCTGTCAGGTAACACATATCTAGTTATATACACATCAATAGTAGACGAAGATGCAACAGGAGAAAGATCAGGTACTAAAGCAGGAAGTCTGGTCATATTTCAATTATGACGCTTTAATTTGTGCATTTTAACTTTAATTTAGGGAAGGTTGGGTCTTATTTGGTGCTTTTAGACAACAATACCAAGACTAATTTCCTTATCTTGGGTTAAAATTATTAAGCCTTTCCTTATTAGTCAAATTGATTGTCTTTTTGATAATTACCTCTTCCATTATTCAATCTTTTTTGCTGTGTTATTGAATATAGTGAATTTAATATATTTCATTGCAATGACTGGAAAGGTAAAAGGTTGATTTTAGATAAATAATAAATATTGATGTAACAAAAACTTGTCAATAGAATAAACTTTTGAAAATTAAAATTAAATATTTGTATTTATTTTATCTAAAAGAAAAGATTTAAATCTTTTGAAACACTAGACTTGTAATTAATTATGTTAATGATTTTTTATGTTAATTAGTAACTAATTGAGATTTAAGAATTTCGTGAATATGGTGAGCAAAAAAAATGATTCATTTTTCAAGAAAAAGGCTATCAATATAAATGTTGAGTGTAGTGACTTTTGAAACTTTTATGTTCAAGAATGTCTAGATTCTTGCAGCTATTTTAGATAGTCCACATTGTCCAAATATTTACTACAATCTAAATAATCAATAAAAATAATTCCTAGAACCAAAAATCAATTAATATATTACCACTAGTATTTGTTTGAATGTATTTGAATTTTATTTGCACTTAATTTCTGTTCGTTCCATGTTAAAACTAAAGTTTAAACTCATTTTTAGTTTTGGTCCTCATATTGAATTCCTAACTCCGCCATTGTCTATCAATTTATTCCATATGAGACTAGTTAATTCTCTTCTTATCCTAAATTTGGCCTACTGTACTGCGCCACTAACATCTAATCATGTATGATTGCCTATTGTTTGTGGAATAAACAAACAGAAATAATGCCGGCTTAAAGAATCATATTATTGTGTCTTATCCAAAATCAATGATCCTGCACATGTATTATATAACTTGTTTACTTAATGAGGAAGAAAGAAGAATTACCATGCTTTAAGTCACTTAGTATAATATATAATGGTAGGATAAAAAGAATGTATCACAACTGAAAAATCACTAATGTTTAGCAACTCAAAGGTCATCTTGTTAGACTTTTACAAGGTGAAAGATCACACTACACATATGTAGTTCTCTTAGTTAAGTTACACTACAAAAGTTACTCTGCAGCAAACATCAATTAATTTCTTCTCCGCTATTCTTTTAACCTTGCTTTGGTTAGGTTAGTCCTTGATGCAGCAAAGTTCATTCAAGGTCATTGGCAGAGCTATATATATTTGATAGTGCACAATTACCCTCCACCCTAAAATTTTTAAAATTCTCTTTTACAACGTAAAACTATTTTTAATTTGTGAGGACTCGAAAATTTATTTTATATGACCTATTCATTTAATTATTTATTTATTTCTCTCTAAATAATTGATTTAAATCATTTTAACTGCATTCGCACCATATATTACCTCATTTTACTTTAAAACTACGTTCACCCTTCAATTTAATTTTTCTAATGCACAATTGGGAAAAAATGAGAAAGGCACACTTTTCAAGGTAAACATTTGATCCAAGAGTGACGTAATCTTGGAGAGTAAGAATTATCATTAGTAGGTTAAGAAAAGTTACTTGAGGGATTAGAAGTGAGCGATTAGAATTAATCTCAATTAGGAGTATTAATGGCCACTATTCAAAGTTGACCTTGAAAGCCTTAAAACATGGCTTTATGTCTTTTCTCCCTTTTCCTATTTCACATCATCCAAAAGCATACTTCAAACTTCATCAAATCCACCAAGAAAGCTTGAGAAATCGTCCACCATTTCACTTGGAGCTTGAAGACCATCTTGTGTTGTGTGAGGGCCGAGCTTTGGAGGATAAAAAGAGGAGGTCTTGGTGCATTTCTAGATCACCTTTCAACCTAGGCTTTACATTTGAGAAGGAAGAGGTAGTTGTTCCATCACAATATTTCTCTTTTGACTCCATTTATATAGCTCTAAGCTTTGATAGTTCATTATTATTGTTTTGTTGAATTGGATGGTCTTGTGGGCTCTATGAACTCCCACAATTATTGATTATTGGATTTTTGTGATGCACATACATGTTATGGAGTGATTGTGTTGAGTTCTTGGAAGTTAGGAAGTGAGGAAGAAAGGAGAAAGGAAAAACCGAGAGGAAAGAAAAGCTATGATGCTGGTTTCTTTTCTAAATTTTATGCCCTGTTTTAGTTGCAATTTTTCATGAGTTTCTTGGCTATTTTGAGAATTAGAATGTTGAGCTTTAAGTGGATATTTTCCTAGCAAAAAACTCTCTCATTTGGGGCTTCAAAAGTTCATGAAACGATGAAAAAAAATCTGGAAATTCCGCTTCTATTCTGCCTGAAAATTTGTCTTGTTTTGGGCGTTGTTTGGTCCAAAATTTTTCTATCATTTTATCACCATTTGCTCAATAAATGTTGCTAGAGTCTTGGTTTCAAAAATGGAATGGAATGGGGCTGTTTTGGGTGAGTTAAATGTTGCAAAAGAAAAAGATTTGCTATTAAGAAGAATTGAGTTCAAGAATTTCAGTCAACTTTGGTCAATTTGATCACTGCCTTCCCGTACAAGTTTTTAGCTAAATTTTGGTGAAAACGTAGCTCACATACTGAGGTTTGTGTGTGAAAAATTTGGTGTTTTTCCAGTACCATTTTTTTGCTCAAATGATGTCTCAAAGTTGCTATTCAAACCTGAAAAATCTCAGTGTCAGGACAGTTTTATGCCTGCTGTTCAAATGACTATATTTTCATGCTCGAGAGTCAAAATTGAGTGCTGTTTGTGGCCTTTGAAACTAGACTTCAAGGGCTTTATACTGGTGTATGGCTTGCATGCTAACTCATTTTCTATCAATCCTAACAAATCCAGAAATTTGGTTGTTTTTTGAAACTATTTTCCTGTTTTTGTTTCTTGTGGCAAATTGCGACTCAGTTTATCCTATCTTACAAAATAAATCTCAGAGCGAACCCTTCTAGTGAATTTTAGTACTTCGAGTCTAGTTTCCATAGCTATAAGCCTTGCCTAATTTTAATGAGTGTAACCTTAGATATGGTTCGAAAAAGGAAATATGGCAGTTTGGCCTTTGGTGATTTTAAGTAGTTTAAGTTAGGTTTTGAGTTCTAGTTGTTTGGCTAGTGTTTGATAGTAAAACTTTGGCTCAGTTGACCAAGATTTTTCCAAGGGAGAACTACCAAAGCTTAGCCTTCTTGCTTGCTTTCTCGCTCAAGTGAATTGTTGAAAATTTTGTATAGTAGGTTTTGAAAAACAGCTTTTGTAAGACTATTATATCTTGATGTAAAAAAATCCAAATTGAGTTCTGTTTATTGCATGTAAAACTATACTTTGATTTCTTTCAGTGGTATAAATTTCAAGAGTTAGTTTGATTTGTGTGAATTTTGGTGAATTTTCAAATTTACCTGAAAATCAAGACTGTTATGCCCTGTTTTTACTGTAGCAGTGACTTTAAATTGAAATTTGACTGGTTTTTGATTTGAATCTTAGTGTCTTCTTGAGATTTTAGTTCACTAAGTCTATTTTCCAACGGTATAAGATTCGTAATTTTTGGACTCATAGAACTCAAGTTATGATTTTTCAAAAAATTCTACACAAAACTGAAAATTCTTCTAAGGGAGTGACGAAAGCTTATAAATGTCTTGGAAACATTTTTTGGGTTTTCAAGCCTAACCTATTTGGTTATTCGCACACCATTCCATACTTGGAAAATGGATTTCAACAAGTATATGAGATTCCTCTTAATTTGAAATCAAAAAGCTTAACTGTTTGAAAATTGGCCTTGGTTGAATACCTAGTAATTCTGGTTATGCATATTTCAAGTGATCACGTGGAGGCCGAAGAGCTTGTTTGACTTCTTGATTTGCTCTCACTTGCTCTTGACTGTTGGTGAGTGCCAAGTGCATGTTTAATGTTAAAATGATTGAAGCGATACTTGAATAATTGCCATGTGGTTCTGTGATTTGTAAATTGCCAAGACGAGAGTATACTTTATCGCCCTCATTCTCTCTCTCTTTCTCTCACTTGGATGCTTGATACCTATGATATGAATTTATATGACTTGTCTGAACTTGTACTTGTACTTGATTTGATGTTTGAGTGTGATCTCATCATCCTACTTGATACATAAACATGCTGGGAATGCCCAAAACTCATCGGTAAACCTTTCACTTCGGGCCGGTAAAGACTTGGCCAAGGGATTGGTAAGCCATGGGTCTTTACCTATTTCATCGGTTGGAATGCATTCGCAAACTCCTTACTTGGATATACTCGAGTATTACCAAATTACCTATTTTGATGTGTTGGCCTGTTGGGGTTGAAACGGTGGAAGGAGATGGTTGACAAGTGGAGTTCTACATGGTATTTATGAAAGTTGACGGAGTGTCAACTACATGGAACGTGATCAAGTTTTGTGGATCTTGGCTCCTGAGAGCCCCCATATCCTTTCTTGAATGTGTAATTAATTTCCCTATTTGCATTCTTGCCTGAAAGTTCTAGGTACTTATCTTGCTCGATGAAAGTGTATATTACTTGATCTTGCATGCTCGCATGTTCTTCTTGACCTCACTAGCATTCGCTCACCTCTTTAAATTTGTTTTCCTTAACAGGGTAGTGATGTGAAGGGTTAGAGACAGTACTTCTTGTGATTAATCTTTTGTTAAGGTTATGATATCTTTTGTATAGTTTGACAAGTATTTAGTAAATGCAAATTGTACTTGGGATGTATTTGTGACATTTGGATTGTAATAGAAGTAGGATTTGGAACTTTGTGTAATTGTGGATAGTAGTTGGTTTGAATATAAAGTTAGTTATGTCAGAAATGATTTCTTGAAGTTGGAAGTGTTATTGAAGTTAAATGAGCGAGTGAGTCCCGACGAGAGTTGGGCAGGCAACCCACCGAACCCTCTGATTCGCCTTAGGGGAAGGTGGGGTCGTCACAGTTGGTATCAGAGTTTAGACTTCAGATCCTTGTAGCGTATTCTAGACTAGATGTTTAGGATGCCGGACTGTGGATTTAGTTTGAAAGTTAAGTGAAAAGATTACTTGTATACATTTGGTTAAGACTTGCACTCTAAGTGGATGATTTGGAGTTAAGGAATGTGGAACTATATACGGTCGAGATTTGATTTGTGATTAGAGGAATCTGGATGGTATATCTGGTGAAAATAAGGATTGAGTTGATTTACACTTTGGAGTGGCCAACCTTAGTGTTGATTGATTTTGCTCTTATTTTGGTGCCTGAATACAAATATGTTTACAATTGAGAATATTTGCTATACTTGGAGTTTATCAGAGGCCTTGTTAGGAGGTAGAAACTCGTAGTCTTCTTTGACATGTCTTTTGGAGATACGTATATAGGTAAGAATTTTAATAGGGTTAATACTCTAGCAGACAGTTGTATCTATTTTAAGAGTTTTCAACTTGGCGCTTGATGTATTGACTAGCACTAACCAATGCTTATATTGTTTGGACTTAAATCCTCCTAGATGTAGGATGAAAGTTCAGTTGCGAACTAGACTAAGGAGGTCCTAGTCTTTTGTATGCTTTTGTGAATAATTAGTTGGGGTAATGTTTTGTGTGGCCTCTAACTTTAAAAGACTTAACACTCATATTTTGTGGTACTTGTGTGCTATGTGTTTTGTGATTATCCTGAAATGACTTGCTAATTTGCTTGTGAATTCTGGAATGTACATATATGCTATTTTATGCTTATGTTAAATGCTCCCACTATTGGCATATATGTTTGCTTTTGCTTATGCATATTTAATTTTGTCTATGCATCTAGACATATAATTAGGACTATGGATGGTTGAGGGTATGGAAGAGGTCAAGAACGCGGGCGTAGGCAGCCCCAAGCCTCCGAGAATGATCAATTATCAGAATCTAGATAAGGGCGAGGATAGAGAGGCGAAGAAGGGAACCAAATAGCCACTGCCATTAATAGGATGATCGATGTACTAGAGCATTTGGTTGAGCATCATGCAGCTGAACATAACAATCAACCTGGAAATCAAGAGCATGGGGTGGATAGAGCCCTTGAGTGTTTTCTTAAGTTTTCACCACCCAAATTCCTTGGAGGATCTGACCCGAGGCGACAGAGAATTGGTTTGAAAGGATGGTTGAGATATTTACCGCCTTGCACTATATTGAAGAAAGACAAGTGAGCTTTACCATTTTCCAATTTGAGGAAGCGGCTCAGGCATGATGGAACGTAATTAGAGTTAAATGGAAAAGGAACAGACCCCTTGGATCTGGGCGAGTTTTGAGAGGGAGTTTAATGAAAAGTTCCTTCCACCTATGATCCAAGAAAAGAGAGAGGACGATTTTATAAGGTTGAGACAAGGAGCCTTGAGTATAGGTGAATATGAGGAGAGATTCACTAAGCTATCAAAGTTCGCTCCAGAATTGGTGTCCATGGGGCCAAAAGGATAAGATGGTTTGTACAAAATTGAATGTGGAAATCCAAGAGTCTTTAGCGGCAGCCCAAATTCTTACATTCACTGAAGCTTTAGAAAAAGTGCAGAGGGTCGAGAGTGCTAAACTTCAAGCGAAGACCTTTCAAGCTAAGAAAAGAAAGGCCCCAAGTAGCACTACTGGGCAAGTTGAGATGAGAGCATCGCCTCCCAAATTTGGAAAGGGAGCGGGAGATGTGAGAACCTCGGAACCACCTAGAGGAGTTTCTAGTGGACAAGGGCAACCAAGAAATGCCTCACAAGGAGGCCAAATACCGACTCTCGCATAAGTTGTGGGTTTTGTGGGAAACCAAATCATACTGAAGATGAATGTTGGAGGAAGTTGGGGAAGTGCTTGCAATGTGATAGTGCTGAGCACCAGATATACAACTGTCTCGAAAGGCCATTGGAAGGAAACAATGGCCAGCGGTCCAGCTAGCCGTCATCTAAGTAGTCTAGTGTTAGAGGGGGTCGATCGAGAGTAGTAGCTAGGGTTTATACCTTAGATCAACACTAGGCTTCCAATTCTACTAAGTTCATTGAAGGTATGACCCTCCATTTACCATTGCCTAACTAAAGTTTTAATTGATCCTAGTTTAACAGACTCTTTTGTAAACTCTAGTTTCATGAGTGGGGTAGACGTGAGATCAATTAGGTTACCCTCCAAGTTGAAAGTTAAAACATCTATGAAAAAACCAAGGTTTGATTGCCAATTTGATGTATAAAGATTATGAGGTATGAATTTCGAGAACAAAATTCTTTTAAGGGGGAAAGGATGTGAGGACCCAAAAATTTATTTTATCTGACCTATTAAGTTAATTATTTACTTGTTTCTCTCTGAATAATTGATTTAAATCATTTTAACTGCATTTGCACCACATATTATCACATTTTACTACAAAAGCAACCAAAAACCCTCTCTCTCTCCTCTTGTTGTAGCCGAACTCCCCCTCCCTTTGTGTTGTGTGAGGGCTGAGCTTTGGAGGAGAAAAAGAGGAGGTCTTGGTGCATTTCTAGATCACCTTCAACCTAGGGTTTACATTTGAGAAGGAAGAGGTAGTTGCTCCATCACAATCTTGCTCTTTTGACTCCATTTATATAGCTCTAAGTTTTGATAGTTCATTATTATTATTTTGTTGAATTGGATGGTCTTGTGGGCTCTATGAACTCCCACAATTATTGATTATTGGATTTTTGTGATGCGCATACATGTGATGGAGTGATTGTGTTGAGTTCTTGGAAGTTAGGAAGTGAGGAAGAAAGGAGAAAGGAAAAACCAAGAGGAAAGGAAAGCTATGCTGCTGGTTTCTTTTCTAAATTTTATGCCCTGTTTTAGTTGCAATTTTTCATGAGTTCCTTGGCTATTTGAGAGTTAGAATGTTGAGCTTTAAGTGGATATTTTCCTAGCAAAGAAACTCTCTCATTTGGTGCTTCAAAAGTTCATTAAACAATGACAAAAAAATCTGGAAATTCCGCTTCTATTCTGCCTGAAAATTTGTCTTGTTTTGGGCGTTGTTTGGTCCAAAGTTTTGCTATCATTTTATCACCATTTGCTCAATAAATGTTTCTAGAGTCTTGGTTTCAAAAATGGAATGGAATGGGGCTGTTTTGGGTGAGTTAAATGTTGCCAAAGAAAAAGATTTGCTATTAAGAAGAATTGAGTTCAAGAATTTCAGTCAACTTTAGTCAATTTGATCACTGCCTTCCCGTATAGGTTTTTTGCTAAATTTTGGTGAAAACGTAGCTCACATACTGAGGTTTTTGTGTGAAAAATTTGGTGTTTTTACAGTACCATTTTGTTGCTCAAATGATGTCCCAAAGTTGTTCTTCAAACTTGGAAAATCTCAGTGTCAGGACAGTTTTATGTCTGCTGTTGAAATGACTATATTTTCTTGCTCGGGAGTCAAAATTGAGCGCTGTTTGCGGCATTTGAAACTTGACTTCAAGGGCTTTCCATTGATTTATGGCTTGGCTACTAACTCATTTTCTATCAGTTCTAGCAAATCCAGAAATATGGCTATTTTTCAAAACTGTTTTCCTGTTTTTGTTTCTTGTGGCAAAGTTTAGCCTATCTTACAAAATAAATCTCAGAGTGAGCCCTTCTAGTGAATTTTAGTACTTCGAGTCTAGTTTCCATATCCATAAGCCTTGGCTAATTTCAATGAGTGTAGCCTTAGATATGGTCCGAACAAGGAACTGTGGTAGTTTGGCCTTTGGTGATTTTAAGTAGTTTAAATTGAGTTTCGAGTTCTAGTTGCTTGGCTAGTGTTTGATAGTTAAACTTTGGCTCAGGTGGCCAAGATTTTGTTGAGGGAGAACTGACTACCGAAGTTCAGCCTTCTTGCTTGCTTGCTCGCTTGGCTAAGTGAATTGTTGAAAATTTTGTATGGCAGGTTTTGAAAAGCAACTTTCATAAAACTGTTATATCTTGATGTAGAAAAATCCAAATTGAGTTTCGTTTGTTGCATTTGAAACTATACTTGGAGTTCTTTTCATGGTATAAATTTCAAGGGCTAATTCAATTTTTATGATTTTTCAAAGTTACCTAAAAATCAAAACTATTATGCCCTGTTTTTACTGTAGCAGCGACTTTAAACTGAAATTTGACTGGTTTTCGATTTGAATCAAGACTGAAACTATACTTGGAGTTCTTTTAGTGGTATAAATTTCAAGGGCTAGTTCGATTTTTTGTGAATTTTGATGAATTTTCAAAGTTACCTAAAAATCAAGACTGTTATGCCCTGTTTTTTACTGTAGCAATGTCTTTAAACTGAAAATCAAGACTGTTTAGCCTTCCTGCTTGCTTGCTAGCTTAAGTGAATTGTTGAAAATTTTGTATAGCAGGTTTTGAAAAGCAACTTTCATAAAACTATTATATCTTGGTGTAGAAAATTCCAAATTGAGTTCTGTTTGTTGCATTTGAAACTATACTTAGAGTTCTTTAGTGGTATAAAATTTCAAGGGCTAGTTCGATTTACTGTTATTTCTCTTTCACAAACATCATATTTTAATTTTTTTTGTTTCCTTACTATCAAATAACTACTAACACAATAAAAAATAAATATAGCAATTTCAAAAAAAGCATATATAATAGAAAATCCAAAAATATATAAGAAAACTCATAAAAATCTTATTTTTTTGTGTATTTTGAATTTTTGAGTTTGTTAAAATTTGTGTATTGGTGTATTCTCCTTCATTTGATAGCAATATAATAAAAGGTGGGACAGAGAGTGTATTATAGTTCTTCTTGACCTCACTAGCGTTCGCTCACCCCTTTAAATTTGTTTTCTTTAACAGGGCAGTGAAGTGAAGGGTTAGAGATAGTTCTACTTATGATTAATCTTTTGTTAAGATTATGATATCTTTTGTATATTTTGACAAGTATTTAATAAATGCAAATTGTACTTGGGATGTATTTGTGACATTTGGATTGTAATAGAAGTAGGAATTAGAACTTTGTGTAATTGTGGATAGTAGTTGGTTTGAATATAAAGTTATTATGCCGGAAATGATTTCTTAAGGTTGGAAGTGTTATTGAAGTTAAATGAGCAAATGAGTCCCGACGAGAGTTGGGCAGGCGGCCCGCTAAACCCTCTGATTCACCTTAGGGAAAAGTGGGGTCATTACACAATTGTATTTTAACCAAGTTACAGTTTAATAGCTTGAATCCCCTCAAATTATAAAACTAGTGTATTACACCCTTTCAAATAAAATTATGAGGGCTGCTTACTAAAACTTAATTTAATTAAAATCCCATGAATAATAAGAAAAACGTGAAGCAAATTCCAAAAAATAATAAAGAAGATAATAAATGTATAAAAAGTCAAATAATACCATATTAGATTGAGAGTAATATGGAAGAGATAGTCAATTACATTTAATGTATTTAAGAGATAAAAGAGATAATTATGGGGAAAGAAGAATAAAGAAAAATACACAGAGTTTTTTTGCATTACAAAATATTTCTTAGAACATTGCTTTCTTTAGTAGATTTGAATTGCTTTGTACCATTACTCTTTTATTTGGTTGATTTATCAACTCACTCTCGGATAATTTCTAATTGTGTTACTTATTTTGGATATTGAATACACTGCAATTTAGTACTCATTAGTTATGCATATAATTTTGTAAAACACTAATTAGTTATTCAACTAACTAATAAAATGAGTTAACATGATAATTCTAGTTTTTGCTTTTCAATAAAACACATATAAGAGAATGTCACCAGATGACTTTAGTTAATTTGACAAATTTATTTGCCACATTAGATTTCTTAAAATTAGTCACTTTATGCTAATTATCAATTAAAAATATGATATACTGCATGTTATATAAGAAATTAGGCATGTTATATAAGAAATTAGGCATTTCACATTTTCACATTTTTGTAGTTGTTCATACTACCAAAAGAGTTGTTTTAAACCTTGGTGATAAGTCAATATTTTGCATGTTTTTAGTAAGATTAATTATGTAGTTTTTGTATGTTTTTGTCAGTTTTATGGCTAATGAACTAGGGTTTCTATTGAAATTCTACATTTTGTGGTTTAAATAGAAAAATGCATTTTTATGGATTAATGTGATGAAATCTTCATGTTTGTAGGATTGCTTGTTCAGTTATCAAATGAGATGAAAAATGTGGATAATTGCCAAGAAGCTTGGAAGAAAAATTGGAAAATGCAAATTGCAATTCGATCAATGAGGAATCAAAGGGATAAAAGTCGGAGCAATTAACGCCCCAATTTCACGACAAAAAGCTCGGAATTTGCAAGTTTCAAGTGGAGTCGCGAGGCAAAACGAGAACCAACAAGGGAAAATTTCAATTAGCTCGCGAATCCCTCTCACAGAAGACAGGGGAGCAGATCCGCGATGTGATCCGCGATGCTCTGCATCGCGGATCCACCTCGCGGATCCGCAGAAAATGACAGCTGTAAGTTGTAGCCGAATTCCAGTTTTTCGGCTCAGTTCCAGCTCAATTTTCAAAAGAATTTCAATGAAGGCTGCGTGAAGAATTTTGTGAAGTTGAAGAAACAACTCATTGCTAATTCAAAACACAATTTGCTTCAACATTACAACTCATTTGGGATGGAAATTCAAAGGATTCAAATGCATGAAGACAAAGAGATTTAAGAAGCCATTTTCCTTGACTTTTGAAGGCCAATTTGTCTTGTATTCACATGACATAATTTTGGATGCATATGGTTGTAATCTTCTATAAATAGGGCCTTTTGTAGACAATTCAAGGATACCATTCCATTCCATAAAAATTCCAAAAGACTAGAGAATAGCTCTAGTTCATTAGATTAGTTCTAGTTCTTAGTTTGTAGTTTCTAAAGAGAGTAAAAGTGAAAGTTGTGAGGAATCTTGCACTTTGTATTTGGGAGATCAACTTGTGAAGAAGTTTATGGATTCAACTTCAAGAAATTGAATAAGATTCCTTCTTCCTTACTTGTCTCTTGTGCTTAAATTTCATGGCTTTGTGCAAGTTTGTTTATGCTTAAATGTTCTTAATATGATGTCTAGCTAAGCCTTTTTAATCCTACAGTTAGGATGAACTTGTTTTAATTGTGATTATGAAGTAGTTAAGTGATTTATGTCCTCCATGATTTTGTTAGTTTAAGACTTGTGTTTATGCTTTATGGTTGATTAGCTACCAACTATAATTGATTTGATGTTGATGAGTAATGAAAAACTTGCCTTCAACAAGATCTAAGTTCTTAAACACTAACTTATATTCTCACGAAAGTAGTGAATATAGTTGGTTGGTTTTGGTTTTATACTATAACTTCATTGAGCTTATTTAACTTGTTTCTCTCTTTTCTCTATGAAAATAGGTCAAGGAAGATTCCAAGAAGTTAAGGAATTCGCGAAAGCAATTCCGAGTGACTAGTTCATCTTAAACGAGAACTTGCACTACACATGACCATTAACGAAAGTGGTGGCATACAAAAGGAAGTTATACCTTAGCGAATCATTGGAGAAAGGACTTAATAAACTTGACTAACTTCTAATCTAAACTTAACAAGGGATTCTAAAGCTCTAGGATTCCTCCAATTTGATCTTAAAAACTCTCTCTAACGTAATTCTCTAATTTCTTTACTTGCTTTCTTATTTCTTGTCTTCCACCAATTGGGTGTCTTTGACACCTAACGGTTGGTTTTAATTGCTTTATCCCTCTTCCTTAGGACGGTTTACCACCTTCTCCCTTTTATCTAACTTTCCTTACTTTATTCGCCTTCCTATAATTGTTTATCTAGATAATGAAGCAAGTGATTAAACTTTAGTGTTTGCAAAACCATAGTTCCTCATGGGATCGACACCTATATTTCCCTATACTCAATAAACGATCCGTATACTTGCGGTAATATAGGGTTATAAAGGTTATTTAAAATTTGTGGAGTAAAGAAAAACCCTATCACTTGGGCAGCTCCAACTACTACCAATATAGTTGATTATCAATCCAACCCCTATATTGTGAGGGCCTCAAAAATTTGAATTTATTTCTAAAATGCATAATAATATTTATATTGAGTTTATTTATTGAAATATTAGTGAAATATGTTTAAAGTGATTATTTCTCAATTTAGAGAATTTTATATGAATTGTTTGCCAGTGTGTGGTTTTGGCCAAAATTTAGCGTTAAAAATTGTGACTTGGACTTGAAATCGAGCATATGTAGTAATATTTTGGAAATAATATTATGGCGAGACAGTGTCAGGATGAAGGAAACCAGTGTAAGTTAGACAGCCGCGCGCGACGCGACATAAAGTGCCAAAAAGCACTTTTTTTCCCCAAAACAAGGAAAAGCACTTTTTAGGCTTTAAAAGCCTTGACTTCTTGCAACACCAAGCTTCCATTTTCAGCTGCAATTTGTGAGATAGAGAGAGAGCTAGAGCCGAGAGAGAGTTGAGAAAGAGAGAGAATTGCCTTCAAAATTCTTCCACTCTTGATTCAATCTTCTTGGAGATTAAAAACACCATCAACCACCATCATCTTCTTCCTTCCTAGCAGCCGAGAAAGAGGAGAGAGAGAAGAAGCTTTGGGCTGAAATTCTTGGAAGAAAACAAGAGGTAAGTTCAGATTGATCTTCCATTTTCCTTTCTTCCCACAAGAACTTGACTCTATGAAACTTGAATGATGGATTGTGGGTTTGATTTCATCCTTCCTATTTCAGCCGAACCAAGGAGAGAGTGTGAGGGCCCGGAAAAATTTTTCCTAATCTATTTTAAATGTATTAATTTTTATAAGTAGAATTTTATTTCTTTTAGCATGTATATAAATTATTTTACCCTGAATTTATTCCGGAGATTTAATCGAATAAGCGTAGAAATTATTCAGGGTTCTAGATAAAACAAGTACCTAAGAATTGGGGTCAAATTGGAAGCATTTTTAACTTCATGCAATGAAACAACAAGTGGCAACTTCCTTGTGCCATTTGTCAAAAATCTTGTAAAAAGACCATTTTACCCCTCAACTTCAAACAAATTACCATGCAACCAATGCCACTTTCAATAAAACCACCCAACATCAAGACAAAACCATTCATTTGTTAGTTGTTGTCTTGCCATAGAGAGAGAGAGAGAAGAGGCCGAGAGGGAGAGAGCAAGAAACCAGAAAAATCTCTCCATTTTCTTCTTCCAAAAACCTCCAAATAGCTAGCAAAAATCACCAACAAACTTCACTAGTCTTTGCTTCTACTCTTGGTTGAGAACTTGGTGTTTGGTGTGGTGGATTGTGGGCTGAGTTGGGGCTGTTTTTCTTCAAAGTTTCTTGTTCATTAGAAGGTATAAGATGCTCCTTACTCTCTTCTTGATTATACAGTAGATGCATGTTGATTTTGAGTTATGATCTAGCCTAGAAATGACCATGCATGTTGCTGAAATTTCATTCTAGTAAACTTCCAGCTTTCTTATGTGTTAAACCTTTACTTTTCTTACAAAAATAAGCTGGAGTTATGGCTATTTAGTGTTGAGAATCATGTATATTTGATATATATTGAGTATGGAGGCTTGTTTATGGATATTAGATGGTTGTTGATGATGGTTAAGGCTTGAAAGAAAATCCTGCTTGAACTCCCATAGTGTTGAAGAAAATTCCAGCAAAGCTGAAATTTGTAAACATCTCATTTTCTTGCATGATATCTCTGTTTTGAAGCTAAAATTTTGATGACATCTTGTGTGCTCAAAGTATGATAGAAATCTGAGATTGCATGTTGAATTTTACTGAAAATGAATCAAGTTTCATGGCTGGAATTTAGTTACTGCACTCTTGTAAGCTGATTTGAGTTTTCAGCCTTGATCCATGGCTTGAATGTGTTGTTTGAGTTGGATAAATGTTTGAAAATGAGCTGGAATCTTGTTGCTAAGACTCTAACCTACTGCATGAAGAGTTTAAGCATGAGAACTTGCAATTTTAGCTAAGGAAATGACATGCACAAGGTTGTTTTGCAGCTAGCAGATTACTGCTGAAAATTTGATGAAGAACCCCAAAGCTGTTGAGACTTATTTACTGCTTTGTGCTGCTGTTATGACTTGTATCTTATATATATATGTATGCCTGTCAGTTTTGGGTTGAAAATATAAGGTTTTAAGGGAAGAAAGACTGATTTCCTCCAACTATGTAATGTTCTGGATTTTCGCAGGACTGCTTGAGCAGTCTTGGGAAAACAAGCACAATTTGATGTAGAAAATCCATTTGAGCTCTGTTTGTTGCGTTGGAAACTACATTCAGAGAAGTTTAAACCCCATAAATTTCAGAGTCTAATTAATTTTTTAAAAATCCCAGTAAATCTTCAAAGTTGGCTGAAATTCAAAACTGTTTTCATTCTCAGGTTTTAAAACAAAACTTTGAACCTATTTCACTCGAGCATTGTATTAAAATGCTTCTTGGCAGCCTATTTTGACTTGATCTTGCATATCTCCAGCTTTTCATGAATGCTTGATGAACTTGAATCACTCGGACCAAAAGTTGGAATCTTGAATTGATGAGCTTGAGCTTGATATTTCACTGCTTTGGTTAATACTTGACTGCCTATTGCTATTCGTGCATGCCTTGATGTTTAACTGATAGTTGATGATGATGACCTAAGGTTTGATTTTCTGGGAACCAAACCAGACCTTTAACCACGTGGCTAAGTATTTAGAATTTCACAAAGTTTGCTCAAAGCTTGCAGTTTTCCAGAAATCAGTGAGCAAATCGGACCAAAACAGAATGCTTGTATCTCACAATTTATAAGTCCAAATCAGGTACTTTTAGTGGCATTTGAAACTAGACCCAAAGAGCTTCGATTCGGTACCTCACACGCGCCATAACTCATTTTCTACACGCCATGGCGAACTGATGAATATTACTGAAAATCAAACCTGCGAATTTTCTGGAAATGATGGTTTCGAAACTTAATGGCCAAATTTGGATTATTTCTGATCTGAATTGTTTTCGATGTTCTCTGAGAAAATAAAGAACTATGAATCTAGTTTTTAACGGTTCCAAAATCATGCAATTCGCACGAGTAGAACTCCCGATTCGATTTTTGAAAGAAACTGGCAAAACTGGTTTTACGCTGATGCACCTTATGAAACTTTCATTTACAACATTTGGTCATTTGACTAAAACTTTAACTTTACAAACTCAAATTCAGACATATAAAACTTGTTTTAATCCAGAGGTATTGTTCATTAGCAAGATCAAAACGGTAAAACGGAATCAAATTGTCTCTCAAACCAATTAAAATTATGAAAACTCGCTTTGTACTATGACAAAAGAACTAAACCTCCGTTAGTCAATTTTCTAACTAAGGCAAACTATTTCTAAATTATTCAAAGGTGATACATTACGTTGTCAAAACTCTTTTAGTGTATCAATTACTAAATTTGTTAAACCCAATTTCCCCAAACTCAAACTTACTCATATTTCGGTTCAACCTAAATACATCCTTGCTTTTCATAAAAGAAGTGAATTGGTCAAAATTGATTTTATAATTAGAAATTGATATAGTAATTATGTACCTCGGACCCGTCGGTGATACAAACGAGCTTTGAGACCAAGGATTTCGATTCACCTACTCAACCTTGACCAAACTAAGGTGAGGGTTCCTATTTGTTGCTACTTGATCCTTGTTGCTAGGTATTACTTGTTATTGTATGACTGGTTTCTAAATGTGATTTATCGTTGAATGATTGAAACTAGGGTTTTATGTAAAGTGAGTTTTATTGCTTAATTTGACTCAACGTGCTTAGGTGGTTTAGTATGTTTTGTTTTTAAAAACAATAAAACTTGTTTTCTTTTCGAGGCTTGAGGTGAAGAGGCTGGCCTTCAAGGCCCCCTCGCCCCTAAAGGCTGGTGCACTCTCCTAAGGGGGCTCGAGGTTGAAATTGATTGTCAGTTGTCCCTCGCCTCTAAAATAATAAACTAAACCCACATGTGCTTGTGCATGTCAACTGCATGACCTGTTGCGTAGGGATCCCAAACCCCAGTGAGTCGGCCTATTCCGGCAGTAGGGCTTGGTCGCGTACGTCGACGGACCTTGGGTCCTGTTTAAAGGTTACCTCGAGTGTACACCACCTCCTGCTTGTTTGGTTTCGATCCGTTGGGTGAAAGGGTTGGAGAATGAAATAAAATGACCGCAGACTCGCTTTTCCTCCCGAGATTGATACCGCTGTTGATTGTTTGATTGGGCGGGCTAAGTGCCACGTTCAACGGGGCCACCTCTAGAGCCGCACCAATCCATTGTTACTGTGACTGTTCCTGATTGATTGGCTCAATGAGCACCATGATTGTTACTGTTTTGAAACCTGATATTTGGAAAAGAAACTACTATTTACGACTTTCCTTAATTGGAAACTTTACCGTACTTGAAAGCTGGTCCTATATGGACATTAATGTTTTACTAAAGCTTGTTATGTCTATGTGCTTAATTGCTATGTGTTTTCGGACTCTCACTGGGCTTTAGAAGCTCACCCCATATATTTTTCCTTCCCAGACTTTTCAGGGTTTTAGATCGGGTGCGGAGGCCAGACCGAGACCAGATCTAGTCTTTTGAAGTTTGTTTGGTGTAAAAAAAAAAAAAAAATCTTTCCAGTTGATGACTTTTGGGAAACAATTCCTGTGAATTACCTTTTGGATTATTATGTTAAGGGTTTGTAGTATGAACTCCGGTGGTTGATTTGATGTATTAAGTTGAACCAATCTTGATGGTTGTATCTTGTAACATAAACCATGGTTAGAATGAATTTGACTGACCGAGTCCTGGCGAGAGCTGGGCAGGCGTTCCGCTGATACCCTAGGGTACGCCCTAGGGAGAGGTGGGGCCGCCACAGAGAGGAGAGAGAGTGAGGGCCGAAGTTCTTGAAGGAAAAAGAAAGAGAAAAGTGAAGAAACAAGGTTTGATCGAGTGGTGTATTGCTTGATCCTTAGCAATTCTATCTGTTTATATTTCAAGTATTCTTGCGAAGTGAAATTGTTTATGTGTTAAGTGATTTGCATGTTTTTGGGAACTCACGGGCTTTTAGCTCACCCTTTCCATTTGTTTTCCTTAGCAGGAAATGAACAACCAAGTGGTGGTGCCAACCCTTGAGATTAGGGTTTTCATATATTTTGATATGTATTTTGGAGAATTTTGAATATTGCCCTTTTGTGGACTCATGTATAATGGAGCTATGTATTATTGAATTGTAACTTGGATGTTGTGTAAACGTAAGATGTTGTATCCTTCATTATTGTATCCAGGGTTTTAGTTCGTTAAGTTATATTGAACGAGTGAATGAGTGAGTCCTGGTGAGAGCTGGGCAGGCGGTCCGCCGACCCCTTTGGTCCGCCTTAGGGGAAGGTGGGGTCGTCACAGGTGGTATCAGAGCCTAGGTTTGAATAGTCTGGGCATAGTGAGAGTTAGCGAATTGTTAAGGGTTTAGTAGGTTGGGAATAAAAGTGAAGTGGGGGTTATTTTGGTTATGATTAAGTATTGTTGACCTTTAAGTTAGAACGAGTACTAATGGGGATTCTTTCTTGTAGGTCATGGAGCCTGGAGGTAGTAGTGGGCCTGGACACAGACAGCCCACAGTTTCTTACAGATTGGGTTCTGGGGGTGCCCGTGCGGCCTACAACCCTAGGATTCGTACTAGGCGTGCCTCCTGTGGATGTTGGAGAGCCTTTGCTTATCCAGATCATGTGGTCCGGCACCGAGAGGAAGAGGCTGACTAGGATCACGAGAGCCAGAGAGATTGAGAGCTTGCTACCGTGGCTCGTGCCTCGATTGGCTAGGGATTGGAGAGCTTGAGGCTGAGGTTCACTTGGCTAACGAGCGAGCCGCTAGGATAGTGAGGGTGGCTCGAGAGAGGGCCGAGGATATTGCTGCTGGATATGAGGCCTTGATTGGAGGAGTGATTAAGGCTAACCGAGTCGAGGAGGATTCGCTAATCACCTCCTTTGATGTCGATTTGGGAGGAGAGCCTCCGAGTGAGTGCTGGATACTGCCATGGTCGAGGGGATCCTCAAGATCCATGTCGACCCTCTCGAGGATGAGTCCACCTGAGACTTCTTCTTACCTGGACCGATAGATTAGCTTGACTTGACCTTAGAGTTTTGTAATCTTTGTGGGAGTAAGCCTATAGAGTGGGTTCCCAACTTTTGTAAAGTGCATGCTTGCTAACTTGCCAAGTACCATATTTTTGTTTAAGTGTACTTGAGAACTTGATATACCAATGTGTATCTTTTGACAAAAGCATGCTTAACTGATGTACTCTTGGCACCATATTGAAACGAAATGTAATTATGAAAGTGTTTTGCCTATTTTCTAAAGCAATTGTTCTAATTGTGTTGTTACTTTTTTCTATGTTCATGATAATTTGATGGCCCTTTAGAGAACTATGGACAGTAGGAGAGGACGAGGTCGGGGGCGTGGAACTAGGCTTCTTAAAAGTATTGGAAATGACCATGAATCTACTGCTGATCAGAATCAAGGGGCCGAGGTTAACTTTGTAGAGCAAATGGCTACAGCCATGAACCGTATGACTGAGATTTTAGATCGATTGGGCAACAAGGCCCGGACCTGAAAGCAACCCTTGGTAACGCTGGAGTTGGTGAGGACCGGGCACTTGAGAGATTTCAAAGATTTAACCCCCCCTAAATTCTATGGTGAACCTAACCCGTTCTTTGAGGGTTGGTTAGAAAGGATTTTGATATTTTCACCGCTTAGACTATCGAGGAAAGGCAAATAACCTTTGCCACATTCCAATTTGAGGGAGCTGCCTGTTCTTGGTGGGCTATGATAAGAACTAAGTGGGAGAGAGAGAACACCCCTAGGACCTGGGTAAATTTTACTCGAGAGTTTAATGCCAAGTTTCTTCCTCCAATAGTGCAAGAGAAAAGGGAGGACGATTTCATTAGGTGTAAACAAGGATTACAGAGTGTGACGGAGTATGAGGCATAGTTTACTAAACTGTTAAGATTTGCCCCTGAGTTGGTGGCCACTGAACAGAGGAGAGTAAGAAGATTTGTCCAGGGATTGAATGTAGAGCTACAAGAGATCTTAGCAGCTGCTCAAGTTAATAGTTTTAGTGAAGTTGTGGAAAGGGCTCAGAGGATTGAAGGAGCCAAAGCACAAGTGAGAAATTTTAATGCAAGAAAAAGGAATGCACCTAGTGGTAGTCGTGGCCCGATGGACGTGAATGTTCCAACTCCTAAGTTTGGAAGAGGAATGGGTAGGACAACCCCCTCTGGATTGTCAAGGGGATCAAATTTGAGAGGGACATACTCAAGAGGAGAAGTGTCTAGAGGGAGTGTGAGAGGAAGAGGACTGTCACGGGGAGGTTCCCAAGGAAGTCAAGTCTCTACCCCTAGCGTGTCTTGTGGCTTTTGTGGGAAGTCAAACCACACGGAGAATGAATGTTGGAGAAAGAGTGGGGCATGTCTTAAGTGTGGTAGTATGGAGCATCAGTTATGTGCGTGCCCGATGGCCCAAGGAGGAGGTATGACCCAACCAGCAAGTAAACCCACTGCCAGTCAAGCTAGTGCCGCAGGGAATCGATCAAGAGTACCAGATAGGGTCTGCGCCATTGACCAACAGCAAGTTCCTGACCCTACTGAAGTGGTTGAAGGTACCATCCCCGTCTTTCATCGCTTAGCTAAGATTTTGATTGATCCTGGTGCATCACATTCTTTTGTGAATCCTTCCTTTTTAAATGGAGTAGACATAAAGCCTACTAGATTACCTTATGATTTGGAGGTTAAGAGACCCACGTGGGAACAAAGTTTAATTACTAGTTGGGTATATCAGGATTGTGATATTTGGATAGGAGAAAGGAAGCTAGTGGTGGACTTGATTAGTCTAGACATCAAGGGGTATGATGTTATCATAGGGATGGATTCTCTATCCCGTTATCATGCTAAATTGGATTGTAGGGCAAATACTGTGGAGTTTTCTATTCCTGGAGAGGCTACCTTGAGGTTGGACGTAAAAGGGAGGTTAACATCATCTGCCCTTATCTCGGGGATCAAAGCGAGAAAATTATTAAGTAAAGGGGCTCAAGGGTATTTGGCCTTCTTGATAAATCCTCCTAGTGATAAAATGAAGTTAGAGGAAGTGCCGATTGTGAAGGATTTTCCCGATGTCTTCCCAGAGGAATTAGAAAGTCTACCTCCTGAGCGAATGGTGGAATTTAAGATTGATTTGTTGCCAGGGACAGCTCCAATTTCTAAGACTCCGTATTGAATGGCTCCAGCTGAACTTAAGGAATTGAAGGTCCAATTAGAAGATCTATTCGAGCGAGGTTTTATCAGAGAGAGTGACTCACCTTGGGGAGCACCTGTACTCTTTGTTAAGAAAAAGGATGGAAGTTTGATGTTGTACATTGACTATCGAAGGCTTAACGATGTGACAATAAAGAATAAGTATCCTGTACCGCTCATTGATGAACTATTTGACCAATTACAAGGTTCAGTGGTCTTTTCTAAATTAGACCTTAGGCAAGGATACTACCAATTGAGGATTAGAAAGGAAGACGTACCGAGGACTGCTTTTAACTCGAGGTACGGACATTTTGAGTTTGTGGTAATACCCTTTGGATTGACCAATGATCCAGCGGCATTTATGGATTTGATGCAACGGGTCTTTAAACCCTATTTGGACCAATTTGTGGTTGTATTGATAGATGACATTTTGGTATACTTAAAGACCCGAGAGGATCATGCTCAACACTTAAAGATAGTGCTCCAAACTTTAAGAGAACATCAATTGTATGCTAAGTTCAACAAGTGTGAGTTTTGGCTAGAGGAAGTATCCTTTCTAGGGCATAAAATTTCTAAGGATGGAATTGCTGTGGATCCCTCCAAAGTGGAGACAGTGACTCAGTGGAGGCAACCTAGAAACCCTACTGAGGTTAGAAGTTTCTTGGGCTTGGCGGGATATTATCGTCGATTCATTAAGGATTTTTCAAAGATTGCGGGGCCACTGACGGATTTGACTAAAAAGCATGTTAAGTTTGCTTGGAATCCAAAGTGTGAGGCTAGTTTTCAAGAGTTAAAGAAGCGTTTGACAACAGCCCCTGTGTTGACCTTGCCAAATGGAAAAGATGGGTTTGTAGTTTATTCAGATGCCTCGAAAGAAGGATTAGGGTGTGTCCTGATGCAAAATGGAAAAGTTATTGCCTATGCCTCTAGGAAATTAAAGCCTCATGAGCAAAACTATCCAACACATGATTTGGAGTTGGTCGCAGTCATCTTTTCACTGAAAAAGTGGAGACATTACTTATATGGGGTGACATTTGAGGTTTTTACTGATCACAAAAGTCTCAAGTATTTGTTCTCTCAAAAGGAATTGAATCTAAGACAGAGGTGATGGATAGAATTTCTTGAGGACTATGATTGCACCATAAGTTATCACCCTGGAAAGGCCAACAAGGTAGCTGATGCCTTAAGTCGAAAGGCTCAAATAGCAGGCTTGATGGTAAAGGAGTGGGAAATGTTAGAAAAGGTTGGTGAATGGAACCCTCATTTGAAGAAACAGAAAGTTATCTTTGGGAATATAGTGATGAGATCTTCCATCCTAGAACGTATTAAAGAGGCAAAAAAAGGAGATTTCATGGTGCAAAAGTGGATCGGAAAAGTGAATAAAGGAGAAACTCGAGACTTTAAGTTAGGGCCTGAGGGGATTTTGAGGTTTCGAAATCGTGTTGTTGTTCCAGACAATGAAGAGTTGAGGAAAGAAATTTTGGAAGAAGCACATCGTTCTAAGTATACAATTCACCCTGGGAACAATAAAATGTACCAAGACTTGAAAAGGATGTATTGGTGGGATGGAATGAAGAGAGATGTGGCTGATTTGTTCGACTGCCTCGTGCCAACAAGTTAAGGCAGAGCACCAAAACCTTCCGACTTTGCAACCCTTAGAGATACCTGAATGGAAATGGGATCATATCACTATGGATTTTGTGACAGGTTGCCTAGAGTCAAAAAAGGAGATGATGCAGTTTGGGTGATAGTGGATCGACTTACTAAACCGCTCATTTTCTACCGTAGTATGAAATGTCCTTTGGAGAAGTTGGCTGATTGTACTTGGATGAAATTGTTAGACTACATGGGTACTGTGAGCATCGCCTGATAGAGACCCAAGGTTTGTTTCTCGACTGCAAAAGTTACAAGAGAATTTGGGGACTAAGGTTAGTTTGAGCACCGCTTATCATCCCCAAACAGATGGACAATCTGAAAGGACAATTCAAACTTTGGAAGACATGTTGAGGTTATGTATATTGGATTTTGGAGGAAGTTGGAGTCAATACATGCCTCTAGTTGAATTTGCCTACAACAATAGTTACCATGCTTCAATTCAGATGGTTCCCTATGAAGCACTTTATAGGAGAAGGTGTAGATCACCTATTCATTGGGATGAAGTAGGGGAAAAGAAAATTTTAGATCCAACCACTATTCCTTGGGTTGAGGAGGCTTTTGAGAAAGCAAAGTTAGTTCGAGAAAGACTTCAAACGACTCAAAGTCGACAAAAGAGTTATGCCGATAACCGAAGAAAGGATTTGGAGTTCGATGTAGGAAAAAAAGTATTTCTCAGGGTTAAGCCTGTGAAAGGAGGAGTAGTATCCAAAAAGGGGAAGAAATTGAAACCACGATATGTAGGACCATTTGAGATTCTCAAGCGAGTAGGCAAAGTGGCATACCAGTTGGATTTACCCTCGAGCATGTCAAAGATTCATAATATTTTCCACGTGTCCATGCTTAAGAAGTACCATCCAGACCCAAGCCATGTGTTGCCCTTAGGAGAGATTGAAGTGGATTAATCTTTGTCCTACGAAGAGCGACCTGTAAAAATCCTCGACAGAGAAATGAAAGACTTGAGTAACAAGCAGATCCCATTGGTCAAAGTTCTTTGGAGGAATCATGCTATTGAGGAAGCAACGTGGGAATTGGAGGAGGAGATGAAGAAGAGTTATCCAAAGTTATTTACCTAGAAAGGTAAGGAATTTTGAGGACAAAATTCTCTTAAGGGGGGAAGGATGTGAGGGCCTCAAAAAATTGAATTTATTTCTAAAATGCATAATAATATTTATATTGAGTTTATTTATTGAAATATTAGTGAAATATGTTTAAAGTGATTATTTCTCAATTTAGAGAATTTTATACGAATTGTTTGCCGGTGTGTGGTTTTGGCCAAAATTTAGCGTTAAAAATTGTTCCGACGCGTGAATAGTGACTTGGACTTGAAATCGAGCATATGTAGTAATATTTTGGAAATAATATTATGGCGAGACAGTGTCGGATGAAAGAAACCAGTGTAAGTTAGACAGCCGCGCGCGACGCGACATAAAGTGCCAAAAAGCACTTTTTTTCCCCAAAACAAGGAAAAGCACTTTTTAGGCTTTAAAAGCCTTGAATTCTTGCAACACCAAGCTTCCATTTTCAGCTGAAATTTGTGAGATAGAGAGAGAGCTAGAGCCGAGAGAGAGAGCTTGAGAAAGAGAGAGAATTGCCTTCAAATTTCTTCCACTCTTGATTCAATCTTCTTGGAGATTGAAAACACCATCAACCACCATCATCTTCTTCCTTCCTAGCAGCCGAGAAAGAGGAGAGAGAGAAGAAGCTTTGGGCTGAAATTCTTGGAAGAAAACAAGAGGTAAGTTGAGATTGATCTTCCATTTTCTTTTCTTCCCACAAGAACTTGACTCTATGAAACTTGAATGATGGATTGTGGGCTTGATTTCTTCCTTCCTATTTCAGCCGAACCAAGGAGAGAGGAGAGAGAGTGAGGGTCGAAGTTCTTGAAGGAAAAAGAAAGAGAAAAGTGAAGAAACAAGGCTTGATCGAGTGGTGTGTTGCTTGATCGTGGGCTTGGAGTTGTAGATCATCGTCTAAATCCATAGATCTTGGGTGAAGATCGAGGCTTGAGAGGTTTACTGGGCTTGGAAGTGACTTTCTTGAAGGAAAGCTCGAGGGATTTCATTGGATCTTGTCGGATCTCGTTGGATCTTGATAGATCCGGAGGTATAAACCTCGAATCTTGTAGATCTAGCTTTATTAGTGTTGAATAGTGTAGATCTGTGGTTAATATTGATAAAAATGATCTCATTTGAAAAGATGAAGTTGGGCTCTTGAAATCCCAACCTAGGTAGCGGACTTGAGGTGGCCTCTAGGTAGCGGACTTGAGGACCTGATTAGGAATTTGATTGTTATTTGTGAACTTGCCTTGATATGGTTAGAATTAGGGTTTTCAGTTGTTGGAAAGTTGAAGGAAAATGTATGTTATGGCCAAACCCATGCCTAGTGTTTTCAATGTTTGATTTTAGAATGTCGTGAATGTTCTCGAAGGGTTTTACTTTTTGAGAAAAATGTGTATATTGTTCTAATTGTGAGTGTATGTGTGTGTGAGTGAGTGTTTGGATTTTAAAAGGGTAAAAGTGGAGTTTTTATGAAATTTGAGTGAAAAGTGCTATTTGACTGAATTTGAAAGTTTTACGGTATTTTGGCTAAATTTTGGGGATTTTGAGTATAATGGCTTGATATGAAGCGTTTTATGTCAAAATACAAGTTTCAGCCAAAAATGAATGTCGAACGTGTTATATAAAAATTGATTTTGAGGTGTGAGACCTCACTTAAATGTTTTGTGAAAGAGAACGTGCTTGTAGTGCCAATGAGTATATCGGTGGGATGCTCTTTTGAAATGGAAAAGTGATTTTTTCAAAGAGGATTTATTTGAAATATTGTACCATGTGAAATGAGAGTTTTTCCTCGAAGAAATTTTGGAAAAATGTCGTTTGAGACTAACAAGTGAAAGTAATTGTGTTAGTGACTGAAAAATGAAGTGAATCTCATGATTGTTTTAAATTATTTTAGGAAGTGTGTAAGGCAGTGACTTTGACCCCCTGAGGAAGTCGAACCTTACTTTGGTGAGTTTCCATGCTTGTTTCGTGTTTACGTGCAAATGTTTGAAAATGAATGCAATGAAGTGATTGTTATGTGAAAATTGATCTTTGAACCCTCTGATAGGGATGGTGTGTACTTTATCGCACCTACTCCATTTGAGTAAAAGTGACTTGAAGTGATTGATTGTAAAGTGCATTAAAGTGTATTATAGTGATTGCATGTGTTTGGAAAGGTCAGGAAATCCCTGAGACCTATAGGTGAACCCGTCAACTCGAACCGGAGGCTAGGCCTAGGTCGAGGAGAAAGGGAAGAGCCATAGTTACCTAAACGCCACAAAGCACTGACTCGCACTGATATATGCTCGAACTTGGATTTTGAACCAGTCTCCAAAAGAGCAACAACCCAAAGAAGTGAATTGAAAATGTACTGACTTGGCATGGACTCGTCCCTAATGGAGAGTACTCAAATAAAGTAAAGTGTTTTAAAGTGAAGTGTACTCGAGACTTGTCTCGAAAAGTGAAAGTGCAGTGTGCACTATCGTGAAGTGAAAAGTGTTTGGCGTGCGGGCCCGGTAGGGGTTTGGAGGAGCAAGGGGAAAGAGGAGTTCTACATGGTAATAGTGACAGTTGACGGAGTGTCAACTACCTGGTTCGTGGTTGTGGGCTTAGTTTCAGGAATTTGGCCCCGAGGGCCCCCAGATCCACATTGTATTGTTAATTGCTTTTCTATCTGTTTATATTTCAAGTATTCTTGTGAAGTGAAATTGTTTATGTGTTAAGTGATTTGCATGTTTTTGGGAACTCACGGGCTTTTAGCTCACCCTTTCCATTTGTTTTCCTTAGCAGGAAATGAACAACCAAGTGGTGGTGCCAACCCTTGAGATTAGGGTTTTCATATATTTTGATATGTATTTTGGAGAATTTTGAATATTGCCCTTTTGTGGACTCATGTATAATGGAGCTATGTATTATTGAATTGTAACTTGGATGTTGTGTAAACGTAAGATGTTGTATCCTTCATTATTGTATCCAGGGTTTTAGTTCGTTAAGTTATATTGAACGAGTGAATGAGTGAGTTCTGACGAGAGTTGGGCAGGCGGTCCGCCGGCCCCTTTGGTCCGCCTTAGGGGAAGGTGGGGTCGTCACATATATTGCCCAATAATAGATGGTTTCTCCCCCTCCTTACTTTAGATCCTGACTCTACCACTATCTAAGATGTTTATTTATTTCATTGATATATTAGTATGTTTGATGCTTCATTGACTTCTTAAGAGCACTTTAGTGCTCTATTGAAAGTTGTTTACAATTTTCAGGAATGTTCTAGTGAAAAAGGGAATTGTCTTTTTCTTTTCTTTTTTTTCTCTCTCCTTATTTGAGTAGTACTCTAGATTTCATCAGTGTAATTCCAAATAGGTGGCAGCTATTAAAAGGGTGTTACGTCTATAGCGAATGCTAAATATGAAGAATTTACACCATACATATAATATTCATCCATTATACGAGTCACTTTTGTTACAAGGCTATTTCAGCTGTTTGTGTTGTTTCATGTTCTTCTTCCTTGTGTTTAGCTATTTCTTGAAACTTTTCTCAATCTAGATTAGATTTTTCTTTATCTTTAACTCTTCCTCCTTGAAAATCAAAAAAAAATTAGGAAAAAAGTAGAAGCAAATGAAGAAGAGGAAAGGGAAAGTAAAGTATCAACTTAAACCCTTGAAATGTTGGCTTATAGCTCATTGTGTCTAATATTTTGGCCAAAAATGATGCAACAAAGAATCTTTTGAACATCTTGTTCTCCATAGAAAATTTTTTTTCCTTCATTTTGTATTTCCCACATGATGGAAATAGCAATTTTGGGGAGGTGAACAATTAATTTGACTAATTATTAATAGAGATCCAAGTCATTGTCATTACTATCTACTTGCTATTTTTTATAATCAATGCTCTGTATTTGCTATATTCACATATATCATTAGATCCTTTTGAAGGAAATTAAGAAATTATACTTTCCGCTTATTCTTAAATACGAGTAACAGATCAAAGGTTGCAACAAAGAAAAACATGTATTGGTTGAATTTTGCAACATTGCTAATCAATTTGCCAGCAAAGACATGCATTTGGATCTTTGTAGAGATCCATAGAAGGAATATGAATATCATAGAAGGTTCTTCCAAGGAAGATCCACCAATAGCGCATAGTTGGGGGAGCTAAGTTGTAATGCTGCTAATGTTTCCAATGTTTAGTGTGGTTGTCCATTTGAGATTGAGTATTGGCTTTTTCTTTTTCTTTTTTTTCAATAGATGCTGGTTTTGACCTAAGTGTGCGCAATATAGTGTATGCTATCATGATATAGGATGAAAAGGGTGATATTCTATTGCTATAATGTCAGACTAAAGTCCTCAAAATTGGAGAAATATTTGACTCACACAAGGCTGAGACTACTGACAGATCAAGAAAAGGACAAGTTATGAAATGATAAATTTCTTGTTGAGTTCAATTAGCATAGACTTTTATATCTTAGGTTTCCTCATAGAGGTGATGTCCTTTGGTCCTATAGTAAGTTTTTACTTTTTGTCGACTTAATTATAAAAACTTTACCTATGATATATCTATTTTTGTACTTTGCCCCCTAACATTATCTGTCTCACTTTACTCCCCAAGATTGTTAGCAGACTCTAATGTTGTAAAATGGTAATGTCAAAAAGACATTTACACCCATAATAGTTAACTGTAGTAATTCTCCTAACTTATTTTGCACTTTATCTTCTAACATCATTTCTTTTCCCAATTTGTCTATTTGTCACTATAATCATTAAATCATTAGTCAATTCCAATGTTTTATAACACCCAGGACAAATAATGTCTAAAAATCAGTATCCCTAACATAGTAATAAAAAATAATATATTTATAGATCTGGTCCTAACAAAATTTCATCCCATACAAATATACTTTTTTAGATTGAGAGAAATATCTTGCTAATTCAATGTAATAATGGAAAGATTAAAAAATTTTATTGAAAAATTAATATGTGAAAGTATTATTAAAAGTCTAAAAATGCACCAATGTTGTCAATTTCCATTCATGAATGTGTATATGGTTGCGCTTTTCCTTTAGTAGATAGATAATTTCTTTACATGGGTTTATACATTCTTTTATTTCTAATGCTTAAAAAAGAGGGAAACATGGTTGATTTGGGTTTCAAAGTTTTTGGCATCATAATTTTAATATAGCATGATTAGATGCTATTAAAAATTGTTTGGATTGTTAATTTCAAAATAAATTTATTGCATCATAAGCATGGTTCTGAATAATATTTTATTTTAACCACCTTTTTTTATTTCAAAAACATCAAACCACAAAAAGTAATATAGTACTATTTTAAAAAATTCCAAATAATCTTCAATCCAAAAAAACCCTATCTATAAACCTTTAATAATATTTTTACAATTTATTTTTTTTACTAATAATTTTTGTCTTTTTCCCCTTATCATGTAAAATGTGTGGGATATTTTCCTCTATCTAAAAACCTATAATTATGGAGAACAAGACCTATATCCATAAATACACAATATTTTTCATTGTTGTTTTAGAGATAAGGATACTTTTAAGGACAAATAGACAAATTAAGAGAAAATGATATTACAAGATAAAGTGCAAAACGCACAATACCTTAATGGAATTTATTGTAGTTAACCCCTGGGGCTAAAATGTGTTTTCAGATTTTCGTTATACAATGTTAGAGTTTACTAATAGTTTAAAGGATACGGTGAGACAAAATAACATTAGGAAGTAAAGAGCAAAACTAGTTAAACCTTAGGGGAATTTTTGTGATTACTATAATTATTTATTAACCACAAGGGCTTATGTATATATTCTAAAAACCATAAGGCGTTGATGTAGTAAAGCACTAAAATATGCATAGGTATATAGTAAAACACAAAACCATAAGGGAATAGAGTATCATGTATATTATGTTTATATATTTTGGTCACTTCAGCCATTTTAGTATTTAAACAAGGGTAATTTTGATGTTTTATGGGTTCCGTTACAAAGGATCATTTATATCACTTTGATATGCAAACTACAAGAAGGTTATGTATACCTTTTGAAACCACAAGGGCTATGTGTATCAAAGTCTAGGGTTCAGATCACTATAGAGTATCCTAAGTTCAAAGTTGAGGATACCGGACTATGGGACTGGTTGAACGTTAAGCAAATGCTTATAGGGTTGAATGCTTGTGATAATTCGGGGATTTATTTGGTATGTCTAGCAGGAATGGGGATTGAGTTAATTTACACTTTAGGGCGGCCGACCTTGGTGTGGATTGACTTTATTTTTGTTCTGGTGCTTGAATATAAATATGTTATGGAGATGGGAACTCAAGTTTAGCATATTAAAAGAGTAGGAATGGATTGGTGTGATGCATTAACTGTTGCGAGAGGTTAATAATCACCTCATTAGAGTGGTGAGAAAAGTGTGAGGAATTGATTGAAAGAGAAAAGGGTGAGCTACTTGGACAATGATGATAGTTGATCTCTAAGGAACTAATCTTGACTTGGAGACTTATTAAAACGCTTTGAGTTTGAGGTATTCGAAATTCGAATGTATTAGGTCAGAATTGGAAGTGATTCTTGGAGTGATTGACTAAAGATAACTTTTCCCTAACTTTCAATGTCGGAGTTTGCTATGGAGAGATAGGATTATCTAGATGCGCTTTGACTGGACCTAGTGACCAGTGATATTGCCTCTTGAAAGGGGATAATGGGATTAGGAGTAAGAATTGCCTATTTCGATTATTAGTATATTTGGTTCACTAATCTTGACTTGAGTATGTACGAAACATGACTTTCTCTTGTGATGTGATTAACTAGCTATGATTGAGTGAAAGTGGTAGCTAAGGTTGATTGTGACAACGTTACTTGTGAAAATGGTTTAGTTTCATTTGTCATTCTTTATCATTGATTACGTGTGCTTGTAATTGATATGTATGCCCACGCATCTTTGTGTGTGTATTTTCCTAGTTCATATTGAATTAATGCATGCCCATATAGATTAGTTAAAAAAAATAGAAGCTAGAAGACCATGATGGGGATGTCCACACAGACAACCCCAAAATTAAGAGGAAGAGAGTGGGTCTGTGGCTAACCAAAACACTGAACCAAGGGTTGAGGCAAACGATCAAGTGGCACTAGCTTTAAATCAAATGACGAACCTGTTAGAGCATCTAGTACCCCAACAGGGTCAAGGGCTGCACAAACCAACCTAGAGACCAAGAGATAGGGGAGGATAAGGCTTTAGAGAGATTTCAAAAGTTCTTTCCACCTAAATTTTCTGGGGGTCCAGACCCCGACATAGTTGAAACTTGGTTAGAAAACATGATCAACATTTTTGCCGCTTTATGGTATACAGAGGAAAGGCAGGTGACATTCGCCGTATTTCAGTTTGAGGGAGCAGCGATCATGGTGGAATGTTGTAACGACAAAGTGGGAGAGGGGACAAGTACCATGGACATGGTTGAACTTTACTCAGGAATTTAATGAGAAATATATTCCTCCTCTTGTTCAAGAAAGGAGAGAGGACGAATTTATAAGATTTCATCGAGAAACAATGAGCGTTGCTGAGTACGAAACTCAATTTACCAGGCTGTCAAAATTTGCCCCAGAGTTGGTTGCCATTGAACAAAAGAGAAAAAGGCGGTTCATCCAGGGCTTAAATCTAGAACTTCAGGAATCCTTGGCGGCTGTTCAAATTCCTACACTTAGCAACGCCCTTGAGAGAGCTCAAAGAATAGAAAGTACAAAATCCCAACTGAGAGCCTTTCAAGCACGGAAAAGAGATGTATCTAGTAGTCGTAACTTGGAGTTACCTAGAGAGGATAAACAGCCTCCTAAAGTTGGGAGAGGACTGGAGAAACGAGACTTCCATTGCTGTCACCACCTACGATGAGGAAACTAGAGGGAGATTTGACTAGAGGGATGCAAGTTGAAATCGGAGCATCAAAAGAAATTCCATGGGGAAGCCAGGAGGTCACACCTCGTTTGACCTGTGGATACTATGGAAAACTAATCACATGGAGGAAAATTGTTGGAAAAAGGATGAAAGTGCTTGATATTTGGAAGTGCCGAGCATCAACTTACTAATTGCCCGAAGGACCAACAGAGAGGGAATCCTCCGCAACAAGCAGAAAAATGAATTGTCCCCAAACAAAAAACTGAAAGAGGCAACAGAACTCGAGCACCGGCTAGGACCTAAGCTATTTTCAGACAACAGCCTTCAGGGGTATCTGATGTGATGGAAGGTGAGAATTTCGAGGATGAAATTTTTTTAAGGGGGAGAGAGTGTGAGAACCCTAGGAAAAAAATGAATTGATTGCACCATGAAATCATTAAATGTATTATTTTTCCTTTAAGTACTTTATTTTGTATGCATTGCGTGGCATTAATTTAGAATTTCATTTTCATGTTTCATTAGCCAAATGCATAAAACTTATAGGTTGTTAAGTAGGTTATATTTTAAATTAAGGGATTAGAAGATAATTGCATAGATTTTTATTCCAATTCATGGTCTAAGTTGCACCATTTGTCAACCATCTACTAATGTCTTGACTTAAGCCTTTCTATTTAACTTCTTATCTTCAAAATTCAAACCAAATTCCCTCCTCTTCTTCTCTCTCTTGGCCGAACTACAAGAGCAAGAAAACACCAAAATCCTAAGTTTGATTCTAGCAATTTTAGTGAAGGAAAAACATCCTCAAGTGAAAACCCTAGTTAGGTTGATACTTGACCACCAGGATTGGTTGGAAAAAAATTGGAGGTTTTAGGTGGTTTTCTCTCTCAACTATCAAGGTACTAAACCATTCATCTATGCGTTGATGATCTTCAAATTCAAGGAAGATGCATGTTAGTTGAGTTTAAAGTGTTTGAATTTGTTTAGGAGGAAAAGTTGTGGAAGCATTTCTTGTGTTTGGAAACTTGAACTTAGGGTTTTGTTTTAACCTCTATGTGTTTGATGAAATGCCTAAGATTTTGTGATGTTTTATTGATGGCTTTCTTTGATGTTTTAGCATGTTAAACACCCTACTAAGAGTCGGAAATAATTCTTGACAGGTTGCTTATAGAAGTCATGTAGGAAATGAACATTGACTTGAAATCAGAAATGAAATTCAGTCAAATTCCCAAACTTGTTGGTGATTATAGGAATTGAACTAGAGCCTGAACTTTATAGTGATATAAATATCTATGAATCTTGTTTTGAACTCTGCTGACGGAGCTTGATTTCGATTTTTCTACACTGAGTTATAGCCGTTCTTCGAAGACTGTTCAGTCAGCCTGTTTTGATCCGACAGGTTTCTGGTATCTCTGATTTTGCTCATTTCGATCCTGATTAAGTATGATTTGAGGTTTGACCTCTCATGAAAGTTGTAGCTCTATGTCTTAATTTCGAAACACCATAAAATTCGCTCCAATCTGATAGCCATAGCCACATTTATGATTAAAATACTGAAGGAAGGCAAACCTGCCAATTTTCATTTTCTTTCTACAATGGCTTCTTTTATTTCTCTTGACTCGTATTCACCCTTGCCGTGTTCCAACCTACTTAACTCATGATTCTACTATGTTTATGAGATTCTTCATTTGTTTTACACTCATACTTTGCATTAGACCTCTTATGATTTTTATGCATCCAAATTGTGATTATTATCAAACAAAGAAACAACTAGCGTATGCATTTGGTCTTTCTTGTTTGGGGTAGCCAATTTTAAATGTTTTTCATTTCATTTGCCATTAGACTTGGAAGTAGGAAATAAAGGAGATTTGGGAGTGAAAGCCTGAAGTTATTTTATTTAACTCCGTAAGGTTTCCAATGCATGTTTTCTTGATGATGCATGTTACTTGAGTAAATGCTATTATTTGTTTAAAATGCTCCTTTGATTGACATACAAATGAGTGACATGCTATTGCGATTCCCTTGACTCATTAATTTATTTAACCTTCAATAATTGCTTGGTTACAAAGCATGGTTGAGTCTTAAATGTGCATGAATGTAAGTTTGATGTGTACTTTATCGCATCGGTTGAAATGAGCTCAACCCTCTGCTGGAACCCTATCCGAGACCCACCAATTGCGAGGTCGGATCAGCTGGACAGCTCCGGGTTCATAACTTATCAATGTTAAGTGCAAAACTCAAAACTTTTTGCCGAAAGGCCCTGAGTATAATATCTAATATTAAATTTTGGGGATTGTTTATCGTTTTGGAGAACATAAGGTGAGAGTAAATTGAGGGGATTGTTTATCATTTTGGAGGTCATAAGGTGGGAGTTTGGAGGTTATAAGGTGGAAAAATCTAAGAGATTGTTTATTGGAAGTTATAAGGTGGAAAATGGCTCCCAATGAGTCCCGTATCCTTTTGAGAACTCATTTATTATGTATTATTTGATTTACTTTCATAAGTAATTGCTTGTTTGAATTAATGTTATCGTTTATCGCTCACTATGCACCTGACCTTATTTCTTGTTTCTTGAATTTGATTATGGTTATACTTGGAGTTGTGCTTGAATTACATGTTAACATCTTAAAGTTTGTGTTGCTCATATTTTGCTTGATTTCCTGGAATACTTACTGGGCGTGAGCTCATACCATGTATTTGTTTTACTTAACAAGATTCAAGGTGAAAAAGGGCTTAAGGATAGCGTTAGGTCATTTTGGGAATTTACGTTTGTTTGTCTGGTATACCTACCTGCAATTCTCTTTACTTTCGGGAGATGTGAATGTACTTAAGTTGAACTCCAAATGCTCGACACTTTTGTTTGCAAGTTTATGTAATTACTTTTGAAGATATGTAAAAGTTATAGGGAAGTACATTTAAGGTTATGTTGTTTCAAATGGACTTTTAAATCTTTTCCTGCAAAGAATTTGTTGAATGTAGTGAGTCCCGACGAGAGTTGGGTAGGCAATCCGCTGAACCCTTTGGTTCACCTTAGGGGGAGTTGGGGTCGTCACAATATGTAAAATTATTAAATCACAGAGAGGTAAAGTGCATTTTACCCAATAAATAAAGTTGATAGTGGTACAACAAGAAAAGTGTCATAATAAAAGTAGATGTCCATTGAATTCCATTTAGTTTCCTTATGAACAATTTAATTCTGTAACCTCACTTATAAATTGAGGTTAACTTTGTTTCTTCAGACTAATTCCTTTATAAATAGAGGCCATCTAACAATCTTTTGTAACCTTCGATCACTTGAGTTAAATAAGAAAATAATTCTTTACATTTCTACTTCTCTCTTGTTTACATCTTCGTACCTTATTTACTTTACATTTGGTTATTTCATTAGTACTAGTTTTATAACATGTTATCAGCACGATACTCTACCATTGAAGCAATGGAGTGGAAGTTCAATTTTTGAATCAATTGGTTGGTGTGTGTTTGTGAGGCCCCGATTTTTCCCAAGTTTTGAAAAATATTAAATAATGTTAATTATAGTAATTATTGTTTGCCAAAGTGTTTCTATGGTTTGTTCTACTTCTTAAAGTGTTTTGTTTTAACTATTTTGTTTTACAAGTCTAAAAACCCTAATTTGAATTTAAACCCTAGTTTGCTTTGAAAACCCTAAATTTTGACAAAACCCTAATTTGTTTGCACACTAAACCCTAAATGTACCAACCCTACTATATTTTCTCGAAACCCTAATTATATGTACAAATAAAACGTTTGTTATTTCAAGAATTTTCGGTGTGAACTTGCATGCTCACGGGAGTTGATTACGATTCCTAGGTGTTTAGTAGCCTAAGTAGGTGTAATTAAGCTTTGATAGGCTAGGGTAAATTGAGTACCTATGGACTTAATTGATAGGATAAGAAATCATTTGGGGCAAGGATGATAGACCCCTTAAATTGCTAGGTCTTCTTGGTATGATAATCTTGACCATTAGCTAACCTTTGACCAAGAGAAAGAAATATCTATTAAGTTCCATCCTTTAGCCATTTGAAGACAAGAGAGCTCGGGTGGAGAGAGACCAAGAACAAGGAAAAACCGGGAAGGAAGAAAGGAAAGAAAAGAGAGGAAAAAAAAGAGAGAAAAAAGTGAGACTTCATCAACTTCAATCATCTAATCTTGATTTGGAGCTAGGAGGAGAAGATTGCACTTGAAAGCTTGAGGTTGCACCAAGAACACAAGCTAGAAAGGTAGTATTCCTTTGTCTTGCAAGCTGGAATTTCGACTAAGTTGATGAAGTTGTTGGATTTTGTTGTTGTTTTGACTTGATTGAGGATCATGTTTAGCTTCTTAGATGAATTTATGGGTTAGATTGTTGAATTTTCTTGTGTAAAGCTCCAGCCAAGAAGAGATCATTAGAGTTGAATTTCTGTCCATTTTTCTGTCCGAATTTGCTTGCCATTTTCGAAAATGATGAGGACAGAATTAGCCTTATATTAAAGCATGAAAGTTGTGAAAAATTGAGTGAGGATTCTACCTGTAAAATTTCAGGTCAATCGGAGCACTGTAGCCTGAGAAATGTCCAAAATACCCCTGATGCCCTGTTTCTAGCAGAAATGGTTTTTTGCTACTGTAATGGGTCATTTTGACCAGGAAGATGAATGTTTTTGCTTTTGATGTCTTCTTAATAATTGTAGCCCTGTATGTTATCTTTCTAACGGCTTTGGAATTTCTGGATTCGGATTTGTGAGCGCCAAGTTATGAACGTTTGAATGTAGCCTGTCGGCAATTCTGACGGGGAAAATTTCTGAAACTGTTTCGACATTTTTCACCTAGAAAGAGAAAATCTGGGCAGAAGTTGTCTTCATGAAAGTTGTAGCTTGTTCTCTTAGCTTCGAAACGGCACCTCGTGCACTTCAATCCGACACTCGTACCATGAGTTATGATCAAAATGGCAAAAGGACTCGAAGGTGATCGAGGGTGACCAAGGCACGTGGTGAGTGTCCCAACCTCTTTTAAAAGGGAAAATCTTGTTATTGTTTACAAATGAGTGTTTTGATGAAATGATTTGCTAGTAATTATAAGGAAGTGATTTACCACTATTTCCAAGCAAAACGCTTTTACAAGTAAAACCATTTATTAAAAGTTTATGAATGTTCAAACCCGTTTTAAGTTAAATATTTTACTATTATGTGAAAATGACTTGTGAAAGGATTTACTCGACTTATATTTGCAAAGAAATGAGTTTGTGAGTGTTCCTTGTATGTTGTGTGAATTACATGCCTACGTGATGAATACTTGATGTTACTTGATTTCATAAGTGTGAAATACTTGTTTCTTGTGTGAATTACATGCCTACGTGATGAATACTTGTTGTTACTTGATTTCATATGTGTGAAATACTTATGCCTAGGCTGAGTGTGTACCCTCGACCTATGCTGTTACTAATTCAACCGCTTACTTTTCCATTATTTGTATATTACTGCGCATGATGTAGGCCATGTGTACTTTACCACATTGGCTGAATAAGGCCTTTCCCCTCGTTATCGGCCTATTCGAGCCGGACTTCGGTCGGGTAGGTTGGTACTTAGAACGGGTATGGTATACTCGAGTATTACCTCGGAGGGATAAGGCATGGCCGAGATGAACTAAGGGGACTTTCGGCTCGAGTTATAAGGTGATGTGGACCAGAAATAGCTCCAAGTGAGCGTTGTATCCTTTATAATTGATTTAATGTTTATTAAGCGATCACCAAGTTGAGACAATCCAGCAAGTCTCCTGATCTCCGAAATGGCGGTCCAGTATTGTTATCTCCTAGTTGAAAAGTGTACTATGAATGTGCTTGATTATTTGTCAAAGAGCTTGTGTGATGAAGTGAATTATTTTTGAATTGTTTTGTCTTGCAAATTTCTAGTGAAAATACTCTTCCCGTGATTTCAAAGATTTGAATGTTCCAATGTTTTGTACTCGATAAAATAGTGGAATTCTAAAATATTTGTTTCTCGGAACCTCACTGAGCTCTAGCTCACCCCAAAAATATTTTATTTTGTTTCCCCCCCCCAACAGGGCTCGAGATGAAGGAAAGCAGGAGGTGATCTTTCTTAGTATGACTGGCAGGATTATCTCTTGTACTATTTGTAGTTTGGATTGTTGGACCTTTGGAGTACTTGGATTCATTGGAAATGTAATTATTATTTGAAGATCTTCCATTGTAATTATTTGAAGTTTGTAATATGATTGAGGATAGTGAGTCCCGGTGAATGATACCCTAGGGTTCACTCTAGGGAGAATCACAGTGTTTATATCTTTTGGTTAATTTTTTAGGTAATCTTTCTCATTTCAATTCATTTCACTTTTATGGCTAATATTACGAAACAAGAATTTATACCCCTCGACATTTCTAGAAAGAATTACTTGTCACGGACACTAGATGTGGAGATCCACCTTGAGGCAATAGGTCTTAGAAATGCTATTGTTGAACATAATGATGCATCAAATCAAGGCCATGTCAAGGTTTTGATATTTCTTCGTCAATATCTAGATGAAGAATTGAAAATTGAATATTTAACTATGAAAGATCCACTTATTTTATGGAATAATTAAAAAAAAAGGATACGGCCACTTGAAGATTGTCATCCTTTCAAAAGCCCAGTATGATTGGTTTCACCTACAGCTATAAGATTTCAAAATTTTTAATGAATATAATTTAGCTACGTACAGAATTACTTCTCAGTTAAGATTATGTGGTGAAAGCATAACTGCTGAGGATATGTTAGAAAAGACATTTACTACTTTTCATGTCTCGAATATGGTCCTACAGCAATAATATCGAGAGAAGGGCTTTAAGAAATATACTAAACTTATTGCATGTTTTCTTTTATTTGAACAAAATAATGAGTTATTACTGAAAAGTCACTAGTCCCGACCAATTGATGCCAGTCCATTTCCTAAAGTAAATGCAGCACAATCTCACAATTCTAGTTGTGGTGGTGGATGTGGCCACGGAAATAGCCATGGACGAGACCGTGATCGTGGATGCGATTGTGGTAGATATGTGTTTTATAAGCATAATGATCATAACTATAGCAAGAAACGAAGTAACTCCTAGAAGTGGGAAAATAATGATAAGAAAGACGAAGAAAGGAAAAATTATAAAGATAAGTGCTACAGATGTTGTATGGAAGGCCATTGGTCCCGTATCTGTTGTACGGCGAGACATCTTGTTGAACTTTATTAGGTATCACTGAAAAAAGACAAAAGTGCTGAAATAAATTTTATTGATCAAAAGAATGTTTATAATGATGAGGATGCCGATGTCGATATAACACATCTTGACGTAGCCGATTTCTTTGAGCATCCTGAAGGTGCAAAATGATCAAATTAGAATTTTATTATTTCAGTATTTTTGCATTTTTATGTAATTTACTTTATCAGTTATATAATTTATAAAATTTATTAATGTTTACTTTTATTTCTTTGTTATTTCTTCTTAAAGAAGAAATGAATGCCAAATATTCAGGATTAAGTAATAGTGATAATGAAATTTTTCTCATTGATAGTGCAACTACACATACTATACTTCAATATAGAAGGTATTTTTCCCATCTAGATATAGGAGAAACAAATGTCAATACTATAAGTTGAAGTGCTAAATTAATTGAAGGCTCGGAAAAGCCACTATATTTCTTCTTGAAAGAACTAAAATTGTGAGAAATAATGCACTACACTCTATTAAATCTCAAAGGAATTTGTTAGCTGCCAAAATGGATATCATATCAAGATGATGTGATATGAACCCACCCCGAAGGCTTGAACTCGTATCCCACACAAGTTTTGGATTTAGATGAAGAATCAAGTTGAAGGTGCAGAAAACCCCGAACCCTTCTAATCTATGAAACTACGAACCAAGAACAAATCTTTACCCACAATTTAATAGATTAACGAACCAAAATTTGTTGGTAGATGACGCCACAACCAAGTGCATTTCTTGGTTGATAAATCGGTTGAACACTCAAGAATCTCTCAAGTATTCAAGTAGAATCTCTTGGACAAGAGAAGTTGCTTTCACATAAGTGAAATTGCTGGAAAATTTGAAATATTGTTTCTTGATTAAAAATGTTTTGAAGAATATGAGGCTATTTATAGCCTTTACAAGATGCAAAACCCTAAAGCTACTTGGATAAGAAGTAATGACTCGATTCCTAACTACATTAGGAAACTAACTTCGGCTCTTAAAGTCACATGACCAGCCTTTATTTGACTCTTTTAATAATCAAACTAACACTAAACTAACTATAAAAAATTGACTAATAAAGCTGAAAAATAACATAATTCAAGCGACTCAAGTAAAACCTTAAAATCTGATTGGACCTTGACTAGGTTTTATAATTTGCGAGCTAGGGTTTGATTCCATGCTTTCTTCAATTACTTAAATCAACATGTAAAGCATAGAATCCTCATGTTCTAGTCAATTCTTCACCATTCCCCTCCTCTTATAGGTGATTTGTTCACAAATCAATGGCTTGTTTGAAAAGTAACAACATAGGGAACATTCTCATGAACGCTAACCATGTTACATGACGCTCACACATAGGATGAAGAAAGGCTTAGGCAGTATCCAAGACTTCATCCATGAAACATAATTGCAATGATAATGCAAAATAGCACATTCCGTTCCAGGTTCACAGCTCAACATATGAAAATCTGCTTGGCAAAACAAAGAATGAGTAAGCCAGCACGTCATACCACTTGAACACTTACCATCGGCATCCACTAGATAAGAATCATCATATTGATGGAACGTATGTGCTAGAAAATTAGACATGTTCAAATAGACTTGCAAAGTAGGGAAACTGATTTTGCAAATTAGGTGCTTCTCTAGGTTCAAACACAAGATTGGCAAAATCTATGGATCCTCCATAGTTGATTCCGAACTATTGTCGATGTTTTTGCACCTAGCCAGCTTTGATTTCTACACAAGAAACACACCAAGGGTCAGTAGATATTTGATCAAAATGAGATAAGTTCATGAAAGGAACATTAGTAAGAGAATAGGAAAGATTTGAATGCAATATGGCCTGCATTTCTTTTCTAGGAACTCCTTCCTCTTTACTAAAGGAATTTTCAGCTTCGGAGTGAAACTTCAACATGATTGGTTGATAAATAAAAGCAATTCCTAGAATGCAAACTCCATGGAAAGATTCAAAGTTAACAAAGGACTTAGGAATTGGACAGAAATCTTACTCTCATTTGTGTTAACACTCAAAATTAGTTCACTTTTTCTCTTTTCATTCTCTTTCTCACTCATCTCATTTGATTTTTCAATCTCTTTCTCACTCATCTCATTTGATTTTTCAATCTCTTTCTCTTAAGTGCTTTCCTCAATTTTTACCTCATGCTGACTCTCAAGTTTTACTCTTCACTCACACTCTCATTTTGTACGTCACATTCAACTTCATCATTCCATTCCTCAACTTCAATGATGATTTCTTCTAAGTCAACTTCACTTTGAATAAGCTTAGGTTGATTTTCATGAACAATGACCTCCACAAGCTCTTCTCTAGGAGATTCTTGAATATTGCTTCCAACTTGCTCCTTCAGTTACTTTTCATGTCGAAGACATTGATAAGTCTCCCACTATGATTCCTCCTCATATGGCTCATTCCTAGACTTGAACTTGAAAGAAATTAATGAATTTTGCTCCTTACACCTTCTAGATGGTCTTTCTTCTCTATGCTCATGATGCATAGATTGACATCGTATAGATTTTTGACATTGTCACCTTTGATTTTCTTCATAAGCATGTATGTATCTTTTGTACACTTTCTCAACACGAAAATAATCCATCTCTTCCTTGACTATACGAAAATCATGGCTAGATTGTGTTGAACCCGTCCTATTGACATTCTTATTTACCATTCGATCAAATCATCTTTGGAAAGGTTCAAAAGTTTCATTTGCCACTTGCTTTAGTGCTGGAACTTGCAAATCTGCTATTCGGTCAAGTCTTTTACATAGAGACTTAACTTTGTAGTCAAAGGTTTGAGCAATTTCATTAAGCATGGACTCCATCATAAGACTAAATTCAGCTTGTTGAGTTCCTATTTTAACCTGCACAAATGGTTAGTAACAAAAACAAATAGTTCTCACTCACTTCCTTACATGTTTCACCCACTCTCGTATATCACTCAATTATTTAAAATACTCTAATAATCTCACCAAACAACCCTCTAATTCGTTGAGATCCTTACTTGAAGAAATCAAAAATTTCTCAAGTGATTCACGACTTATTACCAATAATGCTCAATGAAGTGACTTTTTCAATTCGATTTGCTTGGAGCTGACTTTGACACAAATATGGACTAATTTGAAGACTCAAGAATGCTGAAAAAATGGCTGGAAAACTCAGATTTAAAGAGCAAGAACCACTTTCAAGGAGCTCTAGGAAAACCCTAGTAAAAACTTAGGAACCTGGACTGTTTTGGAAGTTCTTTAAGCTCACTACAAGACCAGTTTTAATGCACCATCATGAGGACCAAAAAAAATATATTTTATTGGAATAAATAAATAAATAAATAATAATATTTATAATATATTTATTCACTAAAATATTAGTTAATTTATGCTTCAAGTTGTTATTTTCTAATTTAGAGAATTTTTTGTGAATCAATTGCCAGTGTTTGGTTTCGGCCAGTTTAAGAGTCAATTTTTGAGCCGTGACGTGAATAGTAGCTATAAGATGAAATTGAGCATATGTAGAGACTTAATCGAGATATATTTATGGTAAGGCAGTGCCGAGAGGAGAGAAACCAGTAAAAGTTAGAGTGTCGTGCGTCGACGCGACAAAAAGTGAAAGTTGACCACTTTTCCTTGAATTAAGGATGGCCAAGTATCTTGTCTTCATAAAGTGTCAATTCTTGCTCCTTACTTCTCCATTTTTCAGCAGCCAAGGGAAGCTTGAGAGAGAGGGAGAACCGAGATTAGAGAGAGAGAAATAGAGAGAGAAAACTTCTTCATCTTCATCTTGATCTTCAACTTCAACTTCTTGAATCTTGAAGACATCATTGGAAAGCATTCATCTTGCTTCTTCTTCTCCTTGTTGCAGCCGTGTGAGAGAGAGAGGAGGGAAGAGAGATTCTAGAGTGAGAGAGAGAAAGAAAGAGGGAAGAAAGCTTCATCTTGTCTTCATCTTCTTGCTCTTGAGATTTGAGGAGGAAATCATCATCAAGCAAGCGGATCTTTGGCTAAGATTGGAGATTCTTGAAGTTGCTAAGCCAGGAAAGTCATCCTTGAGTAGATCTTCACTAGATCTTGTTAGATCTAACTAGATCTTGAGGTATAACACTTAAACCTCTTAGTTCTAACTTTATTAGTGTTAAATCTTGTAGAATCTATGGTCTATTTTGCTAGAAATGATTATGTTTGGAACATTTGAGTTGGGCTCTTGAATTCCCAACTTAGGTAGCTGACTTGAGGTGACTTTTAGGTAGCGGACTTGAGAGCTTGATTGTGGTTGTGGTTGTTGTTTGTGAGGTGAGTTCATTTTATGGTTAGAATGTAGGAATGTTGTTGAAAATTTTGGAGAAAAAGGATGAAGGCTGGCCGAACTTCACTTGGAAAGTTTTGATTCTTGATTTCAAAATTTTATGATATTTCTTGATTCGATTTTTCTCAAACAACTTTGTACTATGAGTGTACGTTGATTTGGAGTAAAAATCTGGAATTTTTCATGGTTGTAGGTTGAGCTTTTCATTGATTTTTGGAAGACTTCTTATTGCATACCAAGTGTTTGATAAATTGCCCCATTTTTGTGTCAACTTGTGCTGCATATTTGTCTATGAAAATGGCCAAACCAATTCTTGTGCAAAACATGAAAGTTGTAGACATTTGAGTTAAGTTTTCACCGCAAAATTTCAGAGCAATCGAAGCACTGTATGTTGTGAAATGACCTAAATACCCCTGACAGCCCATTACCCTGTTTCACTGATAGTCTTCACTTTCAACCAAATTTCTGACCTTGCTGGCACTTGTAGGAGATGAACCAAAACTTGAATTTTATACCATTGAAATATTTATGAGTCTAATTTTAAACGCCACTGACGGTACACAATTTTGATTTTTCTACATTTAGTTATAGTCTTTCTTCCATAACTGCCCAAAAATGCTGTTTTCAACCCGACAGTTTTATTTTACTTCTGTAATCATGATTTTTGACCCTGAAAATGCATGAACTTAATTTTTGGGTCTTCATATGAATTGTAGGTATATGTCTTAGCTTCGAAATGGCATAAAATTCGTCTCAATCCGATGAGTGTAGCTCGAGTTATGATGAAAATACCAAAAGATGATAGAAACTTGATAGTTTGATGCCTACCAAATGTTTGATAAAATGTTTGTATGAAACTAGAGGTTATGCACCTTAAGTGTTTGATTAAATGCTTTATATGAAACTTGTGACTCTAGAACTTGGCTTGAAATGGGGGATATCTATTATGGACTAGTGGAATAACCTTGAACCAACTTAAGTGTCACTTTAGTTGATCAAGTGAGTAGTTTTCCCTCCTCGTTTGATAAGTAACCTAGTGTATACATGAGTGATGGTTTAAAGGGGGAGGATTGGCTAGAGATGGTTTGCTATAAGTGATCATTGGTTGTAATTGTTCCAAGCGCTCAAAAGGATTAGGAGGGGAATCCCGAGATGGACATGTGAAGGACTTGCTTGTTTGATTGCACTTTTGGTGAGTGTTCCAACTTCCTTTTCAAATGAAAACTCTTGCTACTGGTTGCAAAGGAATAATGTGTTGAAATGATTTGCTAGTATTTATAAGGAATGATTAACTGTTATTCTCAACTAAAATTGCTTTCACGAGTGAAATGATTTATGACTAATTTGTGAGCACTCCAACTTGTTTTCCATATGAAATGTTTTTACTGTTGCCAATGATCCATGAAATGATTTATTTCTGTTTGCCTTGAGTTTTGTGGCCTGAGCGGAGCTATGTTCTACATCCATGTGGAACGGGAGCCACCTCTAGAGATCCGTCTCTGCTCTTGAAATGTTTGTTAGTGTTAGAGCTGAGCTATGTGCTACGTCCATGTGGGACGGGAGCCACCTCTAGAGATCCATCTCAACACTTGAAATATTTACTTGAGCGGAGCTATGTGCTACGTCCATTTGAGGTGGGAGCCAACTTTAGAGATCCAACTCACTCTTTGAAATATTTATCTAAGCAGAGCTATGTGCTACGACCTTGGAGACGGGAGCCACCTCTAGAGATCCGTTCAGTAATGATATTTGTGACACTATTTCTTTTGAGTTAATTATGTTACATGCTCATCTTGCTTTTGATATATATAGAAATGCCTATGTGTTGTGCATAAGTGAAATGAGTTTCTCTAAAAAGATTCACTCTTGTTTTAAGCTAAATGAGACATGATTTATTATCATGCTACATGAAATGTTTGGCTCATGATTTGAGATGAATGGTGAGTATTTTGAAAAAATATTTATTATTGCTTGTTTTTATACTTGACCCACAATGTGAATTTGCTTAATTTTCGGAATCTCACTGAGTTTCTAACTCACCCAAAAAAATGTTTATTTTCCCTCCACAGGGCTCGAGGCAATGGAAGCACTTGTAGAGACTTACTAGTGTGACTAGCTGGATTAACTCTAGTTCTATTTGCATATATTATTTCTGATGTCTTGTGAAATAAACTTATTGTATTAAAGCAATTGGGAAGTAACATCTCATGGTTGTAATATGATTTTGAAATACTTGGATTATAAGTATTGGAGTTTAAATTGTAAGATTTAAGGTTATCTTATCATTTGGATGTACTTGGATGTAATTGTTGAATTTTTATTGTAATTATTAAAGGCTGGCACTGAGATTTGAATTTGAGGACTATAGCGAGTCCCGGCGAGAGTTGGGCAGGCAGTCCACTGATACCTTAGGGTATGCCCTAGGAAGAGGTGGGGCTGTCACAGTTGGTATCAGAGCATGGCTTTAGATCATTTGGGAACAATTGTGGAATGGGCCTAGGTTTTAATTAATCTTGGAAAATGTTAGGTGATTATTTGACTGCAGCTATTAGAATGAATTAAAAAAAAAAGAAATGGTTACGTGTATGGCCCCTAGGTGAAAGTCCAGTAAGAATCCAATAAAACTTGTTCATGTGGAAAAGAAAAAGAAAGGATTGGTTTGAGATGGTTCTGATATTATGTAAGATTGCCATGTTTAAGAGGAAAGTTAAGAGGATAAGTGTTAGAATTCAAGAAGTGAAAAATGATGTGATATACAAAAAGATAGGATGATGATCTTTGTGAATCCTTATACGAGATTAGTGATTATATGAAAAAGTACGAAAGGTAAGTTTCTAGGAGTAACTTGCACACTTTTCCTTATGTTTTAGCTATGTTGATGTTATGAACTTGTAACCATTGATTTGTGCTGGAATTAGAAGCTTTCCTTGTGAGAAATTCCTGAATTAAAAGATATGATTGCAATTAGAGTTTAAGGTTCATGTAGATTTATGGGCGAATTTGTTCGTGAGCGTGGGATTATATAAATGGTGATTTGTTGATAATGTTGAGTTTACAATGTGATGGATAAGTTGTTAAGGAACTTTAGACTAAGTATTAATGATTTTGTATAGTGGAATTTAACTTAAACTCGAGGAATGTAAATTATTTTTGGACTTGTGATATAAGGTTAAGGTGAAAGGTAAACCAATGCTCGCCTACTTTGTACATGACCCTTGATTTTGCTAAGACATGATGAAAAATTTTGTATAGAACTTGATGAAATGATGTGTGAAATCATGCCAAATTGTCTTTGGTTTCAAACTTCCAATTTAATGTGCTTTATTTTATGACTATTATGCTTATTTAGACTTGTACTCTGCATATGTGAATTATGTCAAATTCTACTTAATTCTATGGGCCTTCAAATTCTCATATTCTTTTTCAAGTTGATAGTATGTATGATTCCGTATATATATGTATCTAGGTTTATGAGTGAATGGAGCGTAGAAGACGTGTTAGAGGTCGGGGACGTAGTCGAGGATGAGGCCCTAGGCAACTCCGAGTGTTAGGGGGTGACCAAGAGGTTGAGAGTAATCATAACCAAGTGCCGAGGGATAATGCTGGTGACCAAGTGGCTGTGGCCATTCGACTTATGACGGGATTATTAGCACGGCTAGTGGACCAACAAGGCCAAAACCCCAATAATTCCCCAAGAAACCTTGTGAACCCTGAGGAGGGTGAGGATAGAGCTTTGGAAAGGTTCCAAAGATTCTCCCCTCCTAAGTTCCTGGGGTAGCCCAACTCTGAAACAGCGGAGGGTTGGCTTGAGAGAATGGAGGATATATTTGCAGTTCTGAGATATACTGAGGAAAGGCAAGTGGCATTTGCCGTCTTCCAATTGGAGGGAGCGGCCGGGTCATGGTGGAACTTTATAAAAGCTAAATAGGAGAGAGAACAAACTCCTAAAACTTGGGCGAATTTTGTGAAGGAGTTCAATGAGAAATATTTCCCTCCTTTGATTTAAGAGAAGGGGGAGGATGATTTTATAAGGCTTCGACAAGGTGTTCGTAGTGTGGCGGATTACGAAACTTAATTTACTAGATTGTCTCAATTTGCCCCGGAATTGGTAGCAACGGAGCCGAAAAGGATTAGACGATTTATTCAGGGATTGAATGTGGAGATTCAAGAAGCCTTAGCGGTAGCCCAAGTCAATACCTTCACCGAGGCCTTAGAGAAAGCTCAAAGGGTTGAGAGTGCAAAGTCCCAAGTAAAAGTCTTCCAAGTTCGAAAGAGAGGTGCACGAAGTGCTAGTATGGAGTATAGTGACAATAACTCACCTTTGTTTAAAGTGGGACGAGGGGCGGGAGGAGTTAGAATTTCTGGATCATACGGAAGTGTCCCGCTGAGAGAAATTCACTCGAGGGGAGGTCAGTCGAGAGAAACCCAAGATAGGCGAGAGTCACAAAGAAATACCCACAATGGGCCCAACTGCCCAGTTCCCATGTGGGTTGTAGATTCTGTAGGAAGTTAAGCCACACTGAGAATGATTGCTGGAGGAAAGAAGGGAAGTTCTTTCGATGCGGGAGTTCAGAGCATCAGGGGTCTACCTGCCCACTTGTGGTCGAGAAAAGGAATGAAACCCAGCAACCGGCCAAATCCAACACTAGGCCAACTAGTATGGGGTGTAATAGACCAAGAGCATCGGCAAGAGCATACGCAATAACTCAGTATCAAATGCATGGTCCGTTGAATGATGTGGAAGGTACGATTCCTAGTTTTTCCCCATCGCTTATCTAAGATTTTAAAAAAGATTCTGGTGTTAGCCTCACATTCATGAGAAATATTGAGGTTGAACTTGAGGAGTTATCTTATAAATTGGAAGTGAGACCCATTGAGAACTAATGTTTAGTTGCTACTATGATATTTTAAGGATTGTTAGATTTAGGTTGATGAGCGAGAAGTATTGGTGGAATTTGTCATGTTTGGCCGCTAAGAGTTATGGCGACATAATGGAGATAGACCCTAAGACGTGAGGATGTCAAGAGAGAATTTCGAGGACGAAATTCTTTTAAGGGGGGAAGGATGTGAGGACCCAAAAAAATATGTATTTTATTGAAAAAAATAAATAAATAAAAAATAATATTTATAATATATTTATTCTCTAAAATATTAGTTAATTTATGCTTCAAGTTGTCATTTTCTGATTTAGAGAATTTTTTGTGAATCAATTGCCGGTGTTTGGTTTCGGCCAGTTTAAGCGTCGATTTTTGAGCCGTGATGTGAATAGTAGCTCTTAAATGAAATCGAACGTATGTAGAGACTTAATCGAGATATATTTATGGTAGGGCAGTCCCGAGAGAAGAGAAACCAGTAAAAGTTAGAGTGTCACGCGTCGACGCGACAAAAAGTGAAAGTTGACCACTTTTCCTTGAATTAAGGATGTCCAAGTATCTTGTCTCCATAAAGTCTCAATTCTTCCTCCTTACATCTCCATTTTTCAGCAGCCAAGGGAAGCTTGGGAGAGAGGGAGAACCGAGATTAGAGAGGGAGAAATAGAGAGAGAAAACTTCTTCATCTTCATCTTGATCATCAACATCAACTTCTTGAATCTTGAAGACATCATTGGAGAGCATTCATTTTGCTTCTTCTTCTCCTTGTTGCAGCCGTGTGAGAGAGAGAGGAGGGGAGAGAGATCCGAGAGTGAGAGAGAGAAAGAAAGAGGGAAGAAAGCTTCATCTTGTCTTCATCTTCTTGCTCTTGAGATTTGAGGAGGAAATCATCATCAAGCAAGCGGATCTTTGGCTAAGATTGGAGATTCTTGAAGTTGCTAAGCCGTGAAAGTCATCCTTGCGTAGATCTTCACTAGATCTTGTTAGATCTAACTAGATCTTGAGGTATAACACGTAAACCTCTTAGTTCTAACTTTATTAGTGTTAAATCTTGTAGAATCTATGGTCTATTTTGCTAGAAATGATTATGTTCGGAACATTTGAGTTGGGCTCTTGAATTCCCAATTTAGGTACCTGACTTGAGGTGACTTTTAGGTAGCGGACTTGAGGGCTTGATTGTGGTTGTGGTTGTTGTTTGTGAGGTGAGTTCATTTTATGGTTAGAATGTAGGAATGTTGTTGAAAATTTTGGAGAAAAAAGATGAAGGCTAGCCGAACTTCACTTGGAAAGTTTTGATTCTTGATTTCAAAATTTTATGATATTTCTTGATTCAATTTTGTACTATGAGTGTACGTTGATTTGGAGTAAAAATCTGGAATTTCTCATGGTTGTAGGTTGAGTTTTTCATTGATTTTTGGAAGACTTCTTATTGCATACTAAGTGTTTGATAAATTGCCCCATTTTTGTGTCAAATTGAGCTGCATATTTGTCTATCAAAATGGCCAAACCAAATCTTGTGCAAAACATGAAAGTTGTAGACATTTGAGTTATGTTTTCGCCTGCAAAATTTCAGAGCAATCAGAGCACTGTATCTTTTTAAATGACCAAAATACCCCTAACTGCCCATTACCCTGTTTCCACTAGTAGTCTTCACTTTCAGCCAACTTTCTGAACTTTCTGGCACTTGTTGGAGATGAACCAAAACTTGAATTTTATACAATTGAAAGATTTATGAGTCTGGTTTTAAACGCCACTGACGGCACTCAATTTTGATTTTTCTACATTGAGTTATAGTCTTTCTTCCAAAACTGCCTAAAAATACTGTTTTCAACCCGACAGTTTTATTTTACTTCTGTAATCATGATTTTTGACCCTGAAAATGCATGAACTGAATTTTTGGGTCTTCATATAAATTGTAGGTTTTTGTCTTAGCTTCAAAACACCATAAAATTTGCCTCAATCCGATGAGTGTAGCTCCAGTTATGATCAAAATACCAAAAGATGATAGAAACTTGATAGTTTGATGCCTACCAAGTGTTTCATAAAATGTTTGTATGAAACTAGCGGTTATGCATATTAAGTGTTTGATGAAACGCTTTATATAAAACTTGTGATTCTAGAACTTGGCTTGAAATGGGGGATATCTGTTATGGACTAGTGGAATAACCTTGAACCCCTCTTAAGTGTCGCTTTAGTTGATCAAGTGAGTAGTTTTCCCTCCTCATTTGATAAGTAACCTAGTGTATGCATGAGTGATGGTTTAAAGGGGGAGGATTGGCTAGAGATGGTTTGCTATAAGTGATCATTGGTTGTAATTGTTCCAGGCGCTCAAAAGGATTACGAGGGGAATCCCGAGATGGACGGGTGAAGGACTTGCTTGTTTGATTGCACTTTTGGTGAGTGTTCCAACTTTCTTTTCAAATGAAAACTCTTGCTAGTGTTTGCAAAGGAATAATGTGTTGAAATGATTTGCTAGTATTTATAAGGAACGATTAACTATTATTCTCAAGTAAAATTGCTTTCACGAGTGAAAGCATTTATAACTAATTTGTGAGCACTCCAACTTGTTTTCCATATGAAATGTTTTTACTGTTGCCAATAATCCATGAAATGATTTATTTGTGTTTGCCTTGAGTTTTGTGGCCAGAGCGAAGCTATGTGCTACGTCCATGTGGGACAGGAGCCACCTCTAGAGATCCATCTCAGCGCTTGAAATGTTTGTTAGTGTTAGAGCGGAACTATGTGCTATGTCCATGTGGGACGGGAGCCACCTCTCGAGATCCTTCTCAACACTTGAAATATTTACTTGAGCGGAGCTATGTGTTACGTCCATTTGGGGCGAGAGCCACCTCTAGAGATCCGTTCAGTAATGATATTTGTGATACTATTTCTTTAGAGTTAATTATGTTACATGCTTATCTTTCTTTTGATATATATAGAAATGCCTATGTGTTATGCATAAGTGAAATGAGTTTCTCTTAAAAGATTCACTCTTGTTTTAAGCTAAATGAGACATGATTTATTATCATCCTGCATGAAATGCTTTGCTCATGATTTGACATGAATGGTGAGTATTTTAGAAAAATATTTATTATTGCTTGTTTTTATACTTGACCCACAATGTGAATTTGCTTAATTTTCGGAATCTCACTGAGCTTCTAACTCACCCAAAAAAATATTTATTTTCCCTCCACAGGGCTCGAGGCAATAGAAGCACTTGTAGAGACTTACTAGTGTGACTAGTTGGATTAACTCTATTTCTATTTGGGTATATTATTTCTGATGTCTTGTGAAATAAACTTATTGCATTGAAGTAATTGGGAAGTAACATCTCATGGTTGTAATATGATTTTGAAATACTTGGATTATAAGTTTTGGAGTTTAAATTGTAGGATTTAAGGTTATCTTATTATTTGGAAGTACTTGGATGTAATTGTTGGAGTTTTATTGTAATTATTAAAGGCTGGCACTGATATTTGAATTTGAGGACTGGAGTGAGTCCAGGCGAGAGTTGGGCCGGCGGTCCACTGATACCTTAGGGTACGCCCTAGGGAGAGGTGGGGCTGTCACAGTTGGTATCAGAGCAAGGCTTTAGATCATTTCGGAAAAATTGTGTAGTGAGCCTAGGTTTTAATTAATCTTGGAGAATTTTAGGTGATTATTTGACTGCAGCTATTAGAATCCATAAAAAAAAAAGAGAAATGGTTAAGTGTATGACCCCTAGGTGAAAGTCCAGTAAGAATCCAATAAAACTTGTTCATGTGGAAAAGAAAAAGAAAGGATTGGTTTGAGATGGTTCTGATATTATGTAAGATTGTCATGTTTAAGAGGAAAGTTAAGAGGATAAGTGTTAGAATTCAAGAGGTGAAAAATAATGTGATATACAAAAAGATAGGATGATGATCTTTGTGAACCCTTATACGAGATTAGTGATTATATGAAAAAGTACGAAAGGTAAGTTTCTGGGAGTAACTTTCACCCTTTTCCTTATGTTTTAGCTATGTTGATGTTATGAACATGTAACCATTGATTTGTGCTGGAATTAGAAGCTTTCCTTGTCAGAAATTCCTGAATTAAAAGATATGATTGCAATTAGAGTTTAAGGTTCATGTAGATTTATGGGCGAATTTGTTCGTGAGCGTGGGATTATATAAATGGTGATTTGTTGATAATGTTGAATTTACAATGTGATGGATAAGTTGTTAAGGAACCTTAGACTAAGTATTAATCATATTGTATAGTGAAATTTAACTTGAACTCGAGGAATGTAAATTATTTTTGGACTTGTGATATAAGGTTAAGGTGAAAGCTAAACCAATGCTCGCCTACTTTGTACATGACCCTTGATTTTGCTAAGACATGATGAAAAATTTTGTATAGAACTTGATGAAATGATGTGTGAAATCATGCCAAATTGTCTTTGATTTTCAAACTTGCAATTTATTGTGCTTTATTTTATGACTATTATGCTTATTTAGACTTGTACTCTGCATATGTGAATTATGTCAAATTATACTTAATTCTATGGGCCTTCAAATTCTCATATTCATTTTCAAGTTGATAGTATGTATGATTCCGTATATATATGTATCTAGGTTTATGAGTGAATGGAGGGTGGAAGATGTGTTAGAGGTCGGGGACGTGGTCGAGGACGAGGCCCTAGGCAACTCGGAGGGTTAGGGGGTGACCAAGAGGATGAGAGTAATCATAACTAAGTGCCAAGGGATAATGCCGGTGACCAAGTGGCTGCGGCCGTTCGACGTATGATGGGATTATTGGTACGGCTAGTGGACCAACAAGGCCAAAACCCCAATAATTCCCCGAGAAACTTTGTGAACCCTGAGGAGGGTGAGGATAGAGCTTTGGAAAGGTTCCAAAGATTCTCCCCTCCTAAGTTCCTTGGGGAGCCCAACCCTGAAACAGCGGAGGGTTGGCTTGAGAGAACGGAGGATATATTTGCAGTTCTGAGATATACTGAGGAAAGGCAAGTGGCATTCGCCGTCTTCCAATTGGAGGGAGAGGCCCGGTCATGGTGGAACTTTATAAGAGCTAAATGGGAGAGAGAACAAACTCCTAGAACTTGGGCAAATTTTGTGAGGGAGTTCAATGAGAAATATTTCCCACCTTTGATTCAAGAGAAGAGGCAGGATGATTTTATAAGGTTTTGACAAGGTGTTCTTAGTGTGGCGGATTACGAAACTCAATTTACTAGATTGTCTAAATTTGCCCCGGAATTGGTAGCAACGGAGCCGAGAAGGATTAGACGATTTATTCAGGGATTGAATGTGGAGATTCAAGAAGCCTTAGTGGCAGCCCAAGTCAATACCTTCACCGAGGCCTTAGAGAAAGTTCAAAGGGTTGAGAGTCTAAAGTCCCAAATGAAAGTCTTCCAAACTCGAAAGAGAGGTGCACCAAGTGCTAGTATGGAGTATAGTGACAGTGACTCACCTTTGTTTAAAGTGGGACGAGGGGCGGGAGGAGTTAGACTTTCTAGATCATACGGGAGTGTCCCGCCAGAGAAATTCGCTCGAGGGGAGGTCAGTCAAGAGAAACCCAAGATAGGCGAGAGTCACAAAGAAATACCCCACAAGGGGCCCAACCGCCCAGTTCCCGTGTGGGTTGTAGATTCTATAGGAAGTTAAGCCACACTGAGAATGATTGTTGGAGGAAGGAAGGGAAGCGCTTTCGGTGTAGGAGTTCGGAGCATCAGAGATCTGCCTAACCACTTGTGGTCGAGAAAAGGAATGAAACCCAGTAGCCGGTCAAATCCAACACTAGGCCAACTAGTATGGGGAGTAATAGACCAAGAGCATCGGCAAGAACATATGCAATAACTCAGTATCAAATGCATGGTCCGTTGAATGATGTGGAATGTACGATTCCTATTTTTTCCACATTGCTTATCTAAGATTTTAAAAAAGATTCTGGTGTTAGCCTTACATTCATGAGAAATATTGAGGTTGAACTTGAGGAGTTATCTTATAAATTGGAAGTGAGACCCACTGAGAACTAATGTTTATTTGCTAATATGATCTTTAGGGATTGTTAGATTTATGTTGATGAGCGAGAAGTATTGGTGGAATTTGTCATGTTTGGTCGCTAAGAGTTATGGTGACATAATGGAGATAGACCCTAAGACGTGAGGATGTCAAGAGAGAATTTTGAGGACGAAATTCTTTTATGGAGGGAAGGATGTGAGGACCCAAAAAAAATGTATTTTATTGAAAAAAATAAATAAATAAATAAAAAATATTTATAATATATTTATTCACTAAAATATTAGTTAATTTATGCTTCAAGTTGTCATTTTCTGATTTAGAGAATTTTTTGTGAATCAATTGCCGGTGTTTGGTTTCGGCCAGTTTAAGCGTCGATTTTTGAGCCGTGATGTGAATAGTAGCTCTTAGATGAAATCGAGCGTATGTAGAGGCTTAATCGAGATATATTTATAGTAGCACAGTCCCGAGAGAAGAGAAACCAGTAAAAGTTAGAGTGCCACGCGTCGACGCGACAAAATGTGAAAGTTGACCACTTTTCCTTGAATTAAAGATGGCCAGGTATCTTGTCTCCATAAAGTCTCAATTCTTGCTCCTTACTTCTCCATTTTTCAGCAGCGAAAGGAAGCTTGAGAGAGAGGGAGAACCGAGATTAGAGAGAGAAAACTTCTTCATCTTCATCTTCATCTTCAACTTCAACTTCTTGAATCTTGAAGACATCATTGGAGAGCATTCATCTTGCTTCTTCTTCTCCTTGTTGCAGTCGTGTGAGAGAGAGAGAGGAGGGGAGAGAGATCCAAGAGTGAGAGGGAGAAAGAAAGAGGGAAGAAAGCTTCATCTTGTCTTCATCTTCTTGCTCTTGAGATTTGAGGAGGAAATCATCATCAAGCAAGCGGTTATTTGGCTAAGATTGGAGATTCTTGAAGTTGCTAAGCCATGAAAGTCATCCTTGAGTAGATCTTCACTAGATCTTGTTAGATCTAACTAGATCTTGAGGTATAAAACTTAAACCTCTTAGTTCTAACTTTATTAGTGTTAAATCTTGTAGAATCTATGGTCTATTTTGCTAGAAATGATTATGTTTGGAACATTTGAGTTGGGCTCTTGAATTCCCAACTTAGGTAGCTGACTTGAGGTGACTTTTAGGTAGCGGACTTGAGAGCTTGATTGTGGTTGTGGTTGTTGTTTGTGAGGTGAGTTCATTTAATGGTTAGAATGTAGGAATGTTGTTGAAAATTTTGAAGAAAAATTATGAAGGCTGGCCGAACTTCACTTGGAAAGTTTTGATTCTTGAATTCGAAATTTTATGATGTTTCTTGATTTGATTTTGCTCAAACAACTTTGTACTATGAGTGTACATTGATTTGGAGTAAAAATATGGAATTTTCATGGTTGTAGGTTGAGTTTTTCATTGATTTTTGGAAGACTTCTTATTGCATACCAAGTGTTTGATAAATTACCCCATTTTTGTGTCAACTTGAGCTGCATATTTGTCTATGAAAATGGCCAAACCAAATCTTGTGCAAAACATGAAAGTTGTATACATTTGAGTTAAGTTTTGCCTGCAAAATTCAAGAGCAATCCAAGCATTGTATCTTGTGAAATAACCAAAATACCCCTGACTGCCCATTACTCTATTTCCGCTGATAGTCTTCACTTTCAGCCAACTTTCTGAACTTTCTGGCACTTGTAGGAGATGAACCAAAACTTGAATTTTATACCATTGAAATACTTATGAGTCTAGTTTTAAACGCCACTGACGGTACTCAATTTTGATTTTTCTACATTGAGTTATAGTCTTTCTTCCAAAACTGCCCAAAAATGCTGTTTTCAACCCGATCGTTTCTTTCACTTCTGTAATCATGATTTTTGACCCTGAAAATGCATGAACTGAATTTTTGGGTCTTCATATGAATTGTAGGTTTATGTCTTAGCTTCGAAACGGCATAAAATTTGTCTCAACAAAATGAGTGTAGCTCTAGTTATGATCAAAATACCAAAAGATGATAGAAACTTGATAGTTTGATGCCTACCAAGTGTTTCATAAAATGTTTGTATGAAACTAGCGGTTATGCACATTAAGTGTTTGATGAAACGCATTATATGAAACTTGTGATTCTAGAACTTGGCTTGAAATGGGGGATATCTGTTATGGACTAGTGGAATAACCTTGAACCCCTCTTAAGTGTCGCTTTAGTTGATCAAATGAGTAGTTTTCCCTCCTCGTTTGATAAGTAACCTAGTGTATGCATGAGTGATGGTTTAAAGGGGGAGGATTGGCTAGAGGTGGTTTGCTATAAGTGATCATTGGTTGTAATTGTTCCAGGCTCAAAAGGATTACGAGGGGAATTATGTGCTACGTACATGTGGGACAGAGCCACCTCTAGAGATCCGTCTCAACACTTTGAAATATTTACTTGAGGGGAGCTATGTGCTACGTCCATTAGGGGTGGGAGCCACCTCTAGAGATCCGACTCACTCTTTGAAATATTTATCTGAGCGGAGCTATGTGCTACGTCATTGGAGACGGGAGCCACCTCTAGAGATCCGTTCAGTAATGATATTTGTGGCACTTTTTCTTTTGAGTTAATTATGTTACATGCTCATATTGCTTTTGATATATATAGAAATGCCTATGTGTTGTGCATAAGTGAAATGAGTTTCACTGAAAAGATTTGCTCTTGTTTTAGACTAAATGAGACATGATTTATCATCATCCTACATGAAATGCTTTGCTCATGATTTGAGATGAATGGTGAGTATTTTGGAAAAATATTTATTAGTGCTTGTTTTTATACTTGACCCACAATGTGAATTTGCTTAATTTTCGGAATCTCACTGAGCTTCTAACTCACCCAAAAAAATATTTATTTTCCCTCCAAAGGGCTCGAGGCAATGGAAGCACTTGTAGAGACTTACTAGTGTGACTAGTTGGATTAACTCTAGTTCTATTTGGGTATATTATTTCTGATGTCTTGTGAAATAAACTTATTTTATTGAAGTAATTGGGAAGTAACATTTCATGGTTGTAATATGATTTTGAAATACTTGGATTATAAGTATTGGAGTTTAAATTGTAAGATTTAAGGTTATGTTATTATTTGGAAGTACTTGGATGTAATTGTTGGAGTTTTGTTGTAATTATTAAAGGTTGGCACTGAGATTTGAATTTGAGGATTGTAGTAAGTCCCGGCGAGAGTTGGGCAGGCGGTCCATTGATAACCTAGAGTACACCCTAGGGAGAGGTGGGTCTGTCACACCAAATCCACGTGAATTTGCTAAAGTTTTAGGCCTGTTACACACATGAATGAAAGTGGAAATTTAACCCAATCTTCAGGTTTGGTTTTCTTTGGACAAAACAAGACTTGTATTAGGACACGTTGTCTCACGGCTGGATGATATAATCCGAAGCTGTTTGGAATGCTTTTGGGGCTGAACCAACCAGTTTTGGACACAGATTTTCACATGCTATATGTAGGAGTTTGAAGCTAAAAACAATCGCATGTACAAGCTGAAAATTTAAGCTGAAAATCTGCTGAAAGATTTCGTTTGGCTTGGACAAGACAAAACTCAATTTAGGAAGGTAGAAGTGGAAACAGATCAAGACCAAATCTGAAGCTGATCCAGTGTGATTTTGGACAGATTTTTGGACAGCTTTAGCTGGATTTTATCCCCCCCCAAAGTCGGTTAATGATTCTTTTTCAGATTCGGTATAGGAAATCTGAATTTGGTTTTAGGAAAACAAAGATCATGCAAGTGGATTCCAAACCGGAAAAGGAGTTGCGTTTTTGGAAACAAAATCTGTTTTGAATTCCCATTGTGTCTCGACTGGAATTTGAAACAAGCCCTTTATTTGGTTTAAGAACTTCAAGATTTCCAAGAAAACTTCCCAAGATTAAGTTGGTCCAAGAAACTTCAAGAACACACTAAGTGAACTCAAAACTTCAAGAATTTCTAATCACACGACAGCCAGAACAACAACCAGAATTTTTGATCAAGAACAACCAGAAAATTTTTTTTTCAGATTTGACGAACAGAAGAATACAAGACACGCGACCCAAACTCAAAGCAACAAGATGCGGGATCAATGGCTCCAAACAGATGCGGACAGCACTAGGCAACTCAAGAATAGCAAAACAGCTAACACCAACAAAAGAAACAAACTCGGACAGTAGCAACACGACTCGAGAACAGCAACTATAACATGAGCAAGAAGAAGATTTTGGACAGCAACAAGAACAAAAAGCACGAACAGAATTTTATGACTACTAACAAAACCGAAAAGATGAAAATGGATATACTTGATACCATCAACTACCTCTGATGACCAAACTGATACGAACCCACCACGAAGGTCTGAACCCATATCCCAAACAAGCCCCAGATCTAGATGAAGAATCAAGTTGAAGGAGCAGAAAAACTTTGACCTTTCTAATCCACAAAACTATGAACCAAGAATAAATCTTCACCCACAATTTAATAGATTAGCAAACTGAAGTTTGTTGGTAGATGACGCCACAACCAAGTGCATTTCTTGGTTGATAAATCAGCTCAACACTCAAGAATTTCTCAAGTATTCAAGCAGAATCTCTTGGACAAGAGAAGTTGCTTTCTCACAAGTGAAATTTCTGGAAAATTTGAAATATTATTTCTTGATTAAAAACATTTTGAAGAGTATGAGGATATTTATGTAAGGAATCTGTAAGGACCCGAAAATTTTATTTTTATTTGACCTGTTTATTTAATTAATTATTTAATTTCTCTGAATATTTGTTTAATTGTTTTAAATCATTTTAATTGCATTTACATCATACATTACCTCATTTTATTTTAAAACCTATTTTTAAACATCAATTTGATTTTTCTGTCACTTAATTGTGAAAAACGAAATGGGCACGTTTTTCGAGACAAATATTCGGACTGAAAGTGACTTACATTCGGAGATTAAGAATGATCATTAGTAGATTAAGAAAAGTGAATTGAGGAATTAGAAGTGATTGATTAGGATTAAACTCCAATTGGAGTATTTTGTCTACAAATTAAAGTTGACTTTTGGCACCATAAAACCAAGCTTTATATTTCTTCTTCCCTTTACTTTTTCCCACTTTACCAAACAACCAAAAACCCTCTTTTTCTTCCCCTCATCAGCCGAACTCCCTTCCCCATCTCTCCCTTTCATTTTGTCTTCAAAATCAACTCCATCCTCCATCAAATCCACCAAGAAACTTTGAGACATCTTCCACCCTTGTTCACTTGGAGCTTGAGGATCAACAAGAAAGAGTAGGAGAGCCGGCTAGGAGCTTGATAGGAGAAGGGGGTTTGATCACACCACAAGCTTGAATTTTTCTTGAGCTACTTGAGGTATAATGGCTTCTTGTTTAGCTTCCATTGTTTAGTTTTGAAGCTTGTAGCTTCTTCTTTATCTTTGAGTTGGTTTTGGGTGGTTGAAGCGGGCTCTATGAACTCCCACCTTTCTTGTTATTGGACTGCTATGATATGTGTGTGTGTGTGTGATGGAATGAATTTGTGATGAATTCATGGAAGTTAGAAAGCTAGGAAGAAATGTGAAGCTTGAATTTGGAGAAAAATTTGTAGCTGCTGCCGGTTGCCTTGCTTCTGTTTTGGCAGCTTTAAATTCAAGTTTTGTGGCTTTAAGTTGATGATAAACCCTTGTTATAGGTTGGGCTAGGTGTGTAGTAAATCTCTCCTGCAAATATTTTCAATTGGCCAAGTGAAAATGTGGTGTAAGAAGGAATCAAAATCTGGAAAAATTTTCCATTGTTGCTGCTGCCATGCTTTGGTTGCATCAATCATAGTCTTCCCGTGTGAAATTTTAGCTAAATTTTTGTACAGACGGAGCTCATATACTGAGGTTGTTGCCTGCAAAATTTGGTGTTTTTCCAGTACCATTTCATTGCTCAAATGATGTTTCAAAACTGCCTCTTTAATCTGGAAAATCTTCCCCAGCTATGAGCACTGTTTGAGTTCATTTCGGTTTGACATTCACTTGCTTGAATTTATGGATGAAATTTGGTGTGAACCTAGCCTATATATATTAGTTTTGGTGTACCAAATTTGGTAATTTTTGGACTTGAATTCGTCACTCAAACAGTATCTTGAAAACTGCCCTGTATCTTCATGTTCCCAGAAATTGCAGAATTGCAAACTGCCCTTGTTTGAACTGTTGTCATTTGATGCTCGGATGTTGGAATTGAGTTCCGTCAGTGGATTCTGAAACTCATTATGTGTATGAATTGTGTATGAATTTCAGAGGTTAACTAATTTTCTGTAATTTTTGGCGAATTTTCAAAGTGCTCTGGATGTCCAGCCTGATAAGCACTGTCTCTTTACTGTAGTAGACTGTTTAACGAAAATCTGGGTTAATTTCGTCCATAATTTTAATTTGATGTCTTCTAAAAAGTTTTACAGATTTCAAAAAGGTTTCCAACGGTACCAAATGAGAAAAATTCTGACTTGCATAACTCAAGTTGTGATTTTTCAAAGATTTCTGCTCAAGTGGGAAGTTGAACAAATTTCCAGATTCGAACTTGATAACCTGGACACTTTATACACTTGGAAACTGACCTTCCCATGGGATTCTATGGCTGAAACTTTACAGGATTATATTCTATATATATATGAGTATGTTTACCAAATTTGGTGTCAAACCAATGTCTTTTCAACCTCCAAATGATTCACCAAAGTCGGCCCTGTGAATCTGGAAACTTGCTTCATCAGGCAGCCATTTAATCTCCAAAAATTTACTTCCTTGCTTTGGTAATATGCATTTGATGTTTTCTCAAGACTTTTAGAGGATTGAATCTAGTTTCCAATGGCTCAAGCCTCGCCCAATTCTGATGTGTAAAACTTTAGTTATGAATTTTCTTTGAAAGTGCCAATTAGTGGAATTAGTTATTTAAACTTCCAAAAGCACTACTTGGCATACCGACTCGCTTGGCCTGGTTAGTGATTAAAATTTGTCCTCAGGTGATTAAAGTCTCCTCGAGAAAGGACCTGCGGAAGTGTAACCCGCCCGTGTAATCAATTACTTGTTCTTTTGACTTGGTGAGTGTCCAAGTGCATGTTTACTTGCTTTAAATGATGTTAATAAATTGAAAGCATGCTTGTGTTCCTCGGTGAGCGTGTACTTTATCGCGCTCACATTCTTGAATTGTTTCAAAATAAGCTTAACTGTTTAAATGGTTTCTTGTTCAACTGCTTGACTTAATTGAATTGTTTAAATTGTTTATAACTGTGGGGACGTCCAAACCCCATCGGGGATCCCTTCGCCTTGTCCGGCAACAGGGGCTAGGGCAAGGGTTGGGAAAACCATGGGTTTTACTTGTTTAAAGTACGTCGGTTGGAATGAGTCCACCGATTTGGCATACTCATAGTGGGTTGCCAAACACTTTTCAAATTTAGGAGTTCGGCCCCGGTCAAGGGGGTGTAAGTAGACGGGAGAGGGAGAAAAGTGATGAATATGGACTGTGAGAGTGAGTGGTTGACGGAGTGTCAACCTGTGGCTTGAATTGATGCGGGTGAAGAAAATAATTGCAGAGAAATGCGGAAACGTGGAGCCGGCAACTGTATCCTTTAAATTGTATTGTTTAAAAGCTTTATTGCTAAATTCACTGTTTGGCTCTTTTATTGTTTTATTAATTTATTTAATTGCTTTGAGTTGCCTGTGCATGTTTTCTTGGCCTCACTGAGCGTTAGCTCATCCCAATTTGTTTTCCTTAGCAGGTTTCGAGGAGAGGCACGTGAATCGAGGAAGTTAGTACTTGTATAGGATTTCCCCTTTTTGTGTAAGATTGAAATTAATGGATGAATTTGATGGTTTACGATATTTTGGAGTTTTTATCAATGTAATTTTGATGAAATTTTGGGGTCTGTATTTTGTGAGAGGTTGTTAGTAATTTTAATATCTTAAATTGATGACTTTACGAATGAATGTTTGGATTAATATTTGGGAATTCGTAGTGAGTCCCGGCGAGAGTTGGGCAGCAGCCCGCTGATACCCTTGGGTTCGCCCTTGGGAGAGGTGGGGCTGTTACAGGTGGTATCAGAGCTTAGGCTTCAAATCCTTGTAGTGTATCCTAGACTAGATGTTTAGGGTGCCGGACTGTGAGGTTAGCTTGAAAGTTAAGTGAAGGGAATACTTGTATACATTTGGTTAAGACTAGCGTTCTAAGCGGTTGATCTGAAAAAAAAAATGTTAAACTATATATGATTAAGGTTTGATTTGTGATTAGAAGATTTCAGATGGTATGTCGGGCAAAAATGAGGATTGAGTTAATTTACACTTTGGGGTGGCCAACCTGAGTGTTGATTGACTTTGTTCTTATTTTGGTGCTTGAATACAAATATGTTATAACTATGGATATTCGCCATACTTGGAGGTTATCCAAGACCCCGTGAGGAAGTAGAAGAGAGAGTGGAGAGTATGGCTCGTGAGGAGCCCTCGGAGGAGGAGCCATTCAAGGACCCGTCTGGGGATTCCCGACCAGCGGTTTGGCTGTGAACTAAGTTAGGGTTTCCAATCTTTGAGTGTTTTGTAAATGGTTTAGTTGGGGTGAGTCTAGTGAGGCCTACAATTGTGACTGCATGACTGTTTGTATTTCTATGGCATTTGTATGTGTTTTATCTTATAATACCCCATGGTTTGATACTTACTTGTGAACTTGCAAATATAAATATATGTTAGTGTTTCTATTTTAAATGTTTTCACCATTGATTTTTATACTTAATTTGCTTTTGCGTAATGGCTTTATTTCTATGTTTAGAAGTAGCTAAGACAAATGGATGCTCGAGGTCGAGGTCGAGGTCGTGGTCGAGGACGTGGGCGTGCACAGCCCCAACCCTCCGTGAGTGTTCACCTTTCAGGGACTGAGTCTGAGAGGAGACCGGGCGGTGGTAACGAGGATCAAATGGCTACAGCCATCAATAGGATGACTGATATACTTGAACGTCTGGCTGATAATCAGGGCCTAGGAAAGCAGAATCAACCTTTAGGACCTGACCAGGGGGATGATAGGGTTTTGGAACTTTTCTTAAGTTCTCGCCACCTAAGTTCATAGGAGGGGCTGATCCCGAGGTAGCTGAGAATTGGCTAGATAGGATGTCTGATTTCTTCGCCGTTCTAAATTATTCTGAGGAGAGACAAGTGAGCTTTGCCACTTTTCAATTTGAGAGCGCGACGAGATCTTGGTGGAATATAATCCGAGCTAAGTGGGAGCGAGAACAAACTCCTTGGACTTGGGTGAACTTTAAGAGAGAATTTGATGAGAAATTCCTGCCTCCACTGATCCAGGAGAAAAGGGAGGATGATTTTATTAGACTAAGGCAAGGATCTATGAGTGTGGCTGACTATGAGACCCAATTTACAAAGCTCTCAAGGTTTGCACCCGAACTAGTGGCCACTGATCGGAAAAGAATTAGACGATTTGTACAAGGCCTTAATGTTGAAATCCAAGAGGCATTGGCTGCGGCCCAAATCAATACCTTTACCGAGACTTTAGAGAAAGCCCAGAGAGTTGAGAGTGCTAGGCAACAGGTGAAGGCTTTTCATGCTAAAAAGAGGAATGCTCCGAGTAGTAGTGAAATAGGATCTACTGATAGAGATATGCCGACCCCTAAGCTGGGAAGGGGCACGGGCGGAGTAAGGACTACTGGAGTATCGAGGAAATCTATGACTAAGGAAGCCTCTCGTGGGCGTGGTCAATCCTAGTACCTCACAAGGAGGTTCTAGCTCAGTAGCAATGCCACAAATGGGATGTGAATATTGTGGCAAATCAAATCATACGGTGGATGGTTGTTGGAAGAAAGCTGGAAAATGTCTGAGATGTGGGAGCCCCGAACATCAAATCATCAACTGTCCGATGTCACGTCGTGAGGGTGGTGGCTCACAACAATCCGCTAAGCCGATGTCTAAACAGTCGAGTGTGGGGAATAATCGCTCGAGAGTGCCTACCAGAGTCTATGCCATGAACCAACATCAGACCCCTAATCCTACAGAGGTCCTTGAAGGTATGATCCTCCACTTACCATTACCTAGTTATAATTTTGATTAATCTCGACTCAATAGACTCCTTGTAAGTTTAAGTTTCATGACTGGGTTAGACATGAACTCAAGTAGGCTACCTTACAAGGTGGAAGTTGAAACGTTTACGGGAAAAACCAAGGTTTGATTGTTAATTTGAGGTATAAAGATCAGATGTATGAATTTGAGGGACGAAATTCTTTGAAGGAGGGAGAATGTAAGGACCAAAATTTTATTTTATTTGACCTGTTTATTTAATTAATTATTTAATTTCTCTGAATATTTGTTTAATTGTTTTAAATCATTTTAATTGCATTTACATCATACATTACCTCATTTTATTTTAAAACCTATTTTTAAACATCAATTTGATTTTTCTGTCACTTAATTGTGAAAAACGAAATGGGCACGTTTTTCGAGACAAATATTCAAACTGAAAGTGACGTACGTTTGGAGATTAAGAATGATCATTAGTAGATTAAGAAAAGCTAATTGAGGAATTAGAAGTGATTGATTAGGATTAAACTCCAATTGGAGTATTTTGTCTACAAATTAAAGTTGACTTTTGGCACCATAAAACCAAGCTTTATATTTCTTCTTCCCTTTACTTTTTCCCACTTTACCAAACAACCAAAACCCTCTTTTCTTCCCCTCATCAGCGAACTCCCTTCCCCATCTCTCCCTTTCATTTTGTCTTCAAAATCAACTCCATCCTCCATCAAATCCACCAAGAAACTTTGAGACATCTTCCACCCTTGTTCACTTGGAGCTTGAGGATCAACAAGAAAGAGTAGGAGAGCCGGCTAGGAGCTTGATAGGAGAGGGGGTTTGATCACACCACAAGCTTGAATTTTTCTTGAGCTACTTGAGGTATAATGGCTTCTTGTTTAGCTTCCATTGTTTAGTTTTGAAGCTTGTAGCTTCTTCTTTATCTTTGAGTTGGTTTTGGGTGGTTGAAGCGGGCTCTATGAACTCCCACCTTTCTTGTTATTGGACTGCTATGATATGTGTGTGTGTGTGTGATGGAATGAATTTGTGATGAATTCATGGAAGTTAGAAAGCTCGGAAGAAATGTGAAGCTTGAATTTGGAGAAAAATTTGTAGCTGCTGCCGGTTGCCTTGCTTCTGTTTTGGCAGCTTTAAATTCAAGTTTTGTGGCTTTAAGTTGATGATAAACCCTTGTTATAGGTTGGGCTAGGTGTGTAGTAAATCTCTCCTGCAAATATTTTCAATTGGCCAAGTGAAAATGTGGTGTAAGAAGGAATCAAAATCTGGAAAAAATTTCCATTGTTGCTGCTGCCGTGTTTTGGTTGCATCAATCATAGTCTTCTCGTGTGAAATTTTAGCTAGATTTTGGTACAGATGTAGTTCATATACTGAGGTTGTTTCCTGCAAAATTTGGTGTTTTTCCAGTACCATTTCATTGCTCAAATGATGTTTCAAAACTGCCTCTTTAATCTGGAAAATCTTCCCCAGCTATGAGCACTGTTTGAGTTCATTTCGGTTTGACATTCATTTGCTTGAATTTATGGCTGAATTTGGTGTGAACCTACCCTATATATGTTAGTTTTGGTGTACCAAATTTGGTAATTTTTGGACTTGAATTCGTCACTCAAACAGTATCTTGAAAACTGCCCTGTATCTTCATGTTCCCAGAAAATGCAGAATTGCAAACTGCCCTTGTTTGAACTGTTGTCATTTAATGCTCAGACGTTGGAATTGAGTTCTGTCAGTGGCTTCTGAAACTCATTATGTAGTAATATATTGTGTATGAATTTCAGAGGTTAACTAATTTTCTGTAATTTTTGGCGAATTTTCAAAGTGCTCTGGATGTCCAGCCTGATAAGCACTGTCTCTTTACTGTAGTAGACCATTTAACGAAAATCTGGGTTAATTTCGTCCATAATTTTAATTTGATGTCTTCTATAAAGTTTTACAGATTTCAAAGAGGTTTCCAACGGTACCAAATGAGAAAAATTCTGACTTGCATAACTCAAGTTGTGATTTTTCAAAGATTTCTGCTCAAGTGGGAAGTTGAACAAATTTCCAGATTCGAACTTGATAACCTGGACACTTTATACACTTGGAAACAGACCTTCCCGTGGGATTCTATGGCTGAAACTTAACAGGATTATATTCTATATATATATGAGTATGTGTACCAAATTTGGTGCCAAACCAATGTCTTTTCAACCTCCAAATGATTTACCAAAGTCGGCCCTGTGAATCTGGAAACTTGCTTCATCAGGCAGCCATTTAATCTCCAAAAATTTACTTACTTGCTTTGGTAATATGCATTTGATGTTTTCTCACGACTTTTAGAGGATTGAATCTAGTTTCAAATGGCTCAAGCCTCGCCCAATTCTGATGTGTAAAACTTTAGTTATGAATTTTCTTTGAAAGTGCCAATTAGTGGAATTAGTTATTTAAACTTCCAAAAGCACTACTTGGCATACCGACTCGCTTGGCCTGGTTAGTGATTAAAATTTGTCCTCAGGTGATTAAAGTCTCCTCGAGGAAGGACCTGCGGAAGTGTAACCCGCCCGTGTAATCAATTACTTGTTCTTTTGACTTGGTGAGTGTCCAAGTGCATGTTTACTTGCTTTAAATGATGTTAATAAATTGAAAGCATGCTTGTGTTCCTCGGTGAGCGTGTACTTTATCGTGGTCACATTCTTGAATTGTTTCAAAATAAGCTTAACTGTTTAAATGGTTTCTTGTTCAACTGCTTGACTTGATTGAATTGTTTAAATTGTTTATAACTGTGGGGACGCCCAAACCCCATCGGGGATCCCTTCGCCTTGTCCGGCAACAGGGGCTAGGGCAAGGGTTGGGAAAACCATGGGTTTTTACTGTTTAAAGTACGTCGGTTGGAATGAGTCCACCGACTTGGCATACTCATAGTGGGTTGCCAAACACTTTTCAAATTTAGGAGTTCGGGCCCGGTCAAGGGGGTGTAAGTAGACGGGAGAGGGAGAAAAGTGATGAATATGGATGAGAGTGAGTGGTTGTGAGTGTCAACATTTGAATTGACGCGGTGTAGAAAATAATTGCAGAAAAATGCGGAAACGTGGAGCGCACTGTATCCTTTAAATTGTATTGTTTAAAAGCTTTATTGCTAAATTCACGTTTGGCTCTTTTATTGTTTTATTAATTTATTTAATTGCTGAGTTGCTCTGTGCTTGTTTTCTTGGCCTCACCAGCGTTAGCTCATCCCAATTTGTTTTCCTTAGCGTGTTTCGAGGAGAGGCACGTGAATCGAGGAAGTTAGTACTTGTATAGGATTTCCCTTTTGTGTAAGATTGAAATTAATGGATGAATTTGATGGTTTACTTATATTTTGGAGTTTTTATCAATGTAATTTTGATGAAATTTTGGGACTGTATTTTGAGAGTTTATTAGTAATTTTAATATCTTAAATTGATGACTTTTAATGAATGTTTGATTAATATTTGGGAATTGTAGTGAGTCCCGTAGAGTTGGGTAGCAGTGATACCTTGGGTTCGCCTCGGAAGGTGGTCTTATAGAATCAAGGAGATAAACACAAATGAAATTTAAAATTTTTGATTCCTTTAATAGATCGCCCTTGATTAAATCCATATAACATAGAGATAGTTCAAGAAGATTACCTCAATCCATGAAGACCTCCTTGAATTTGGTGGAGATTTGATGCAGAAGATGGCAGAGAGATCCACGTAGCTATACGCGTCCGCCTCTAATGGTGATCCACACCTAACCTCCTTAGTTAGAACCTCTAAGGTCAATTAGCTTAAGTTGGATTAGTGCTAGCTATTGCCAAGACAACCACACACAAGTCTATTGAGATAATTCCAATTTTCACCATGAAAAATTCATCCCAAGATAAGAAATAAGAGATGCCATTTTTCCTTATTTTCTTGGACGAATTTTGGTATTTTTCTCTCAAGATTTTTCTCAAAATCTCACAAGACAAATTGTGTGTTGATTCTCTTGCTAGCAAAAGCTTAGTGAGTATTTATAGACAAATAAGTTGTCAAATCCTTATGGAAACCTGAAATCAGTTTCCAATAAGATTTAGCTTCCTAATTCTAATACAACTCTTGTATTTGGAAGACTAAAACTTATTTGCACCATAAGTCCCTCAAGTTTAATTTGTCTCACAAATCAAACTATAAGTTAAAAAACTTATCTATCAAGTCCCACTTGAAATTCATTTAATCTTGTTAAGAAAGTTCTTAATGTGTGTGACCCATTAGGTTCTCATATACGCTATAATAAGTATGAGCTATACATTCTTAATAAATAAGAACTAGATAAATTAAAACTCCTTTAATTTATCACCGATTCCACTAATCAATCAACTCATACTTATAGATCAAGATTGGTATCTAGCAATACATCATGACCACCCAAGTAATGAGAAAAGTCAAGTGGATGACTTCACCTTTCAAGAACGCTTATAATGTAACTAATATCCTTTTACCACACTTATCTCACATTAATCTTGGAATAAGTTGTGCCTATTCCATTGTGTGATTAATGCTCTTTTCTCTTGTACCAAAATATAACTCCAATAAAGAAGTTCTTAGAAACACTTTCTAAGACTTTCCCACTTAGCGCTAAGATTTCTGAGTTATACTTCTACAAGTGGCCAAACACGAGATAACTCCTCTCACATAAGAGGCGGTAAATCCTTATAGGTTATTCATCATCTTTCCATACTTCAAAGATACACCCATTTGCTAATGATGTGAGCATTCCCTTTACAGGAGCAATCATATAACAAAGAAAGTATAACTATCCATATTCAAGATGTCATGATAACCTTAAGTCTAAGAATCATTTACATAAACGTCACTTAGACATTAATCCTTTGGCACTTGAAGGATGTCCCTATGTGGATCAATCTAGTGAACTTGATCATACCGTCAAGCACGCATATACTTGCTTAGGTGTCTCACACACCATAGTAGATGAGGTCTACTACTTCTCATATAGAAGCGGCATAGTATATGCTAGTCTAACCGTATTAACAATACCCTTTCTTGTTAATACTATGACTAGAGATATTTAGTGTGACAGCCCCACCTCTCCCTAGCTTAACCCTAAGGTCTGTCAGCCTTTGCCTCGCCAGACTCACTACCGATCCTTAGTTCAAATGCAAATAACAAAATACATCGATATCCTCAAATCAACCTGTAAATATTAAACCCCAAAATTTCCGAACGAACCACAAACATCCCGAACTATAATTACAGATACAAAAGTTTATCCATCCAAAATTCCATTAGTACAATTCAAAATACAAGGGCTACATCAAAATACAAGATTAGGTCTCCAAACCAATCGACCTACCCCGGAAGCTCGATCTCAAACCCGCTAAGGAAAACAAAGTTGAAAGGGATGAGCTAAAAGCCCAAAGTGAGCGATCCTAATATCATACAAATCACACAAGAATGGAGCAAAAATATATGCTAAGCACTCAAGTAGGTTAATATAATTCAGTTTAGAAGCATAAAATGTATAAACACATAACCGGGAAAATACCCGAAAGGATACAGTTCCAATCGGAAGCGCTTGATCCGCCTTGCTCAATACTCAACCCCTACTCCTTATAACTCCTAGTGGTAATACTCGAGTATACCGTAAGGTTCTAGGTTATCAACCTACCCGACCGAGTCCGCTCCTCGAATAGGTCGACAACGAAGGGAAAAGGTCTTGTTCAGCCTATGTGTTAGTACACATGGCCTACATTCATGCACAAATAATATACAAACAATGGAAAAGCACAGCTTGAACAGAGAATAAAAAGTAGGCCGAAAAGTGCGATAAAGTACACACTTGTTCTTCACATAATTATTAAAAGCATTTAAACATCGCCAACGAGCAATTTGTTCACAACATGCAAGGAACACTCACCAACAGTTGAGCGTAAACAAGACAATGTAGGCGGTTAAACAAGATCTCCAACGCCCAGAATCTCCGAGATGTGAAAGTGCAAGCAAATTACTTTTCCGATCCCAAACTAAAAGGTTTGGCAAAATCCATTTTCAAAGGTGCAATGACGTAACATGCAAATACTCAATGAACTAAGCTCTCATAAACGCTTATAAACACTTAAAATAGCAAAAGAAGCACATATGGGCTAGACGGAAAACGGACGATGACAAAATGAAAACGGAAAACACACATTGAAGGTGAAAACAGTTTTGACACCTTGCACGCCATTGCCCATATCTCAGGCTACAAGTGTCGGATTTGAGCGCACGAGGTGCCGCTTTCAAGCTAAGAGAACAAGATACAACTTTCATGAAGACAACTTTAACCCAGATTTACTCCATCTAGGTCAAAAACGCAGAAACAGTTTCAGAAATTTTCCCCATCAGAATTGCCGACAGGCTACATTCAAACGATCATAACTTGGTGCTCACAAATCCGAATCCAGAAATTCCAAATCCGTTAGAAAGCTAACATACAGAGCTACAATTCTTAAGAAGACATAAAAAGCAAAAACATTCATCCTCCAGGTCAAAATGACCCATTACAGTAGCAAAAAACCATTTCTGCCAGAAACAGGGCATCAGGGGTATTCTAGTCATTTCACATGCTACAGTGCTCCGATTCACCTGAAAATTTACAGGTAGAATCCTCACTCAACTCTCTACAACTTTCATGAAGGCCATGTTTACCCAGATTCACTCCATCTAGGTCAAAAGTTACGAAAACTGTCCCAGATTTCTGTCGACAGGTTGTCCGTCAGGCCTGATTCAAACGGCCATAACTCAGTGTACCAAAGTCCGATTCAGGAAATTCTGGATGCGTTGGAAAGCTGAAGACAGGGCTAAAATGTTTGTGTTTTGACCAAAAGCTGGTTTGACATGGATCATGAGGGAAAATGCAGCTAAATGGACTACTCGACCAACCCTGATTTTCTGGTTTGAGCTGGGCAATGCATGGTTCAAAATCCATTTCTATCCCATGCAATTTATACCATTTGCAAGCCAACATAAACACACATGTACATATATAAGTTAACTATCAAATTCAGTCCAAACTGGCACAAGCCAATCACATTTACTAAACAAACAACAAGACCATACTATCGCCAACCAACCAGTCCAATTTTCCAGATTTTGAAGCTACTAGAAACCAAAGCTTAAACCTTCTTAAATGTAATCGAAGTGGCCTAAACTTAGCACATATCCATAGGAGAATATTATTAACATGATATTGAACCAAAATCACCACCAAGCAAGTCATTTAAATGCCCCAAAACAAAGCTCCATCACTGATCAAGCATCCTGTCCAGAAATTTCAGCAAAACATACCTCACTTGTTTATCACTTTTGTCTAACTAAAACACCACAACTTTGGCTCAAATTTAACATACATATAGAGGGAAGGATGAAGATTCAATCCATGTTAAAATCCTGCATCAAAGTCTCACGAAATCAAGTTCAAACAGCCTGCCCTGTTCTGCCATTCAAACTGCCACAAATTTCCAGCCATGTTCATGCCAGTTCTAGTCCATCAAATGCATGTTTAACATGCTCAAAATGCTACTCAATGATTTAAACAACATCCAACACACATAAGCAAGGATATGGGAGCAAGAAATAAAAGAAAAGGTAGCTTCTTGAAGTATTTACCTCAAACCCTATGAAGATAAGCCACCCTAGAGTTTCTTTCTTCCAAATCACTACACCAACCCCTTAATCTTCCTTAGATGACACCTTCTATGGAGTAGCTTGCAAACTTATGATAGAAATCAAGGATTCAAGCAAGTAATCAAGGTTGAAGTTGAAGTTTTCTCTCTTTTTTTTTCCTTCCTTTCTTTTCCTTTTTCCCCACGGTTTTTCCTTCTTGTTTCAGCTTTCACACCCGACTTCCCTTCCCCTTGTTTCCTCTTAATTGGTCTCAAATTGGGTTATAAGATAAAGTCTAAAAGATATTTAAGAAGTTGGTCAAAGTTTCAATCCAAGCCTAGCAACTTCAATGATTTTTCACCTTGGCCCCAAGTGATTTCATTTCCTAGCAATTAAGTCCATAAGTTGTAAATCCAACTTAGTCCACTAATACTTAATCACACCTAGCTAGGTCACTAATCACCCATTTAACGCAATTAACTCCAGTGAGCATGCAAATTCACACCGAAAATTCTTGAAATAGCAAACGTTTGATTTGTACATATAATTAGGGTTTCGAAAAAAAAAATATTAGGGTTAGTACATTTAGAGTTTAGTGTGTAAACAAATTAGGGTTTTGTCAAAATTTAGGGTTAAATTCAAATTAGGGTTTTAAGACTTATAAAACAAAAGGTTAAAACAAAACACTTTAAGAAGTAAAACAAATCATATAAACACCTTGGCAAACAATAATCACAATAATTAACATTATTTCATTTTTTTCCAAAACTTGGCAAAAATCGGGGCCTCACATTTAGGAATAAACCTTATTTATCATCGAATGAACCGCACCATCATAACTCTTATGATTTCATCGATTAGGTTTATTCTAAGGGTTTTATCATACTTATATGAAAATATAAGCAATCAATATGATAAAGATGTCATTTATTATTACATAAATAGTCAAAGTATATAATAAACCCTAGAAGTTGATTGACTTTAGGGCATATTCACTAACAATCTCCCACTTGCACTAAAGCCAATCACTCACAAGTTAAAAAAAACAAATGAACAAACATGACTATCATGTTTTCTATAAGATAAGATTTAGTGAACGGATCAACTATGTTGTAATCCATGGGTACTCCTTTTAATCTTCACTTTTAATTCCCACCAATGATTTCATCAAATCATGTGAAACTACCTTAACAAATATGTGGATCTATGATGAGACTTTGGTTCCTTTGTTAGGACAAATTCTATTATAGTCTCGACATAAGTTGAAGGACTTCTAATAGAATGAACCAATTCAAACTCAAATTTGAACTTGTAGATTCACATGTTTCCTTTTGCCACTTCTCAAGTAGCATTTGTTAAGGTTTTAATTGTAGAAATTTAGTTGTGTTTCACTTGAAACTCTTTCAACACATAGCACAGATATTATGAATATACGCATAATTACTTGCAAATCATTTCTGTAGGAAAGTTTACAAGTACATTCTCGAACTTTCAATTTTAAACTCTTCATGGACCAAAGGAAACAATGAGTTTAGTACAATGAAAGGATTATTCTATATAATATAGATAAGACCCCTTCTTAGATCATTCCATGCTAAACATTTTAGCATCTTGTCTAAGTACTTAAAAACTTAAGCAATCATACCTATCAATATAGACCTTTACTCTAAAGGTAGATTGCCACTCCTTTATATCATGAAGGAAGTCTTGGATAGCTACACTTATAATTTTGGAATATAGGCATACCATTTCAATGTATCATATATTAATTACATATGATGCATGAAACCAACAATAGCTCCCACTAAATCAAATATAAGTACAAGGCCATTCATACATTTGATAAAATCAAACTCTTTGATTATTTCATCAAAATGGATGATACCACTTTTAGAGATTTGCTTTATTGGCACATTAGATGTAAAACCTTTAAATTGTATCACATACACAATTATTTGTTGTTTCCATTTAAGAAAAATGGTTTTAGCATCTATTTGCCATACCATAACTTATAGTTAAAACAAGCAAGTAAATCTAAATGAATTTAAGCATATTGATTAGTGAGAAGGTTTCTTTAAAGATAATTGCTTATCTTTAAAAATGACCACTCTACCAACCAAACTCTATAGGTAACACTTTACCTTCCATATTAGTCTTTACTCTAGAGACTCTTTTCCAGCTAAAAAGTTTTTAAACCTTTAGGTGAATTGACTAAGGTCAATACCTTTCGTCAAATATGGAATCCATTTTAGATTCATGGGTCTCAACCATCTCTATAAATTATAAAAGTATTCATAAATCATTTAAAAATGCATGATCAAATATCATGATTTTCTATAAGAAATCTATATTTCTAAGATTTATGAAACCCTTATTTTAGGAGCTTTCACTGCGCCTCATCATCATGAAGTGCAAGCCCCAATTCTATGCATTTTGTTCAACTTGCTTTTGTGATACTTGAAACTATTTCAAGTTTTAAGTTTCATCTTTCTCCCACTATTTTATCTAGAATAAATCATATATCTAGAAAATAGTAGTTTTAGAACTAAAACACTTTTATTCTTGAAGATGATAGAAATATAAAATTCTTGGAGAAAATAAGAAAATTCTAGCATATATGCTAAGAAAAATTTAAACCAAATGAAATAAGAAGAACGGATTTGCTCTTCTTCTTTTTGGCCCTCCTTTTCTTTTCCTTTAATTCTCAAGAATACTTCATAAAAGGTTTTAATCGATCTTAGCTCCACTTTATCCGATTATGGATGCTCACTTCATAAGTAGCACAATCCAAATTTTCACAAAATTTGGATTCCTTAACACCCATATCTCATATGGTACACTTTGAACAAATATATTTATGGAACAAGATTTAGTGTATAGGAGACAATTTTATGTAGGACCTAACCCCAAAACCATTTTGGTAAACTTGCATGGGACATCTCATCTCATGACATATAATTCTTTATCTAGATTACTCAACAATAATTGAGATAACTAGAAAAATTATTTTACTTGAGAATCACATTCTCCTTTAGTTAATTTTGAAACCCTTAGATTAGGTATTCTTCACCTTGATCAAATCATGGTGTTCCAATACTTTACCATGGCTCAAGTATTCTTCACCTTGATCATATTTAGGTGTCCTAGTACTTGACTAGATTGTTTCTCTACTTTATACTTAAACCTCTTAACTTCTCAAAATCTTGGATTAGTACCTTAAAGATACATATATCCATTTTGAGTTGTTATTAGCAAAAGTGATAAAATATGAGAAATAATCTCTAGTATGAATTGTTAATCTTCCACATACATCATAATGTATGGATCCTAACAATTCATTAAATCTTTTCATAAAAGATCAAATTAGCCTTTTATTAGTGAATAAGGCTCATATGTCTCAAATGATTCATAATCAAATGAGCCAAATCATCATGCGATTTGAAAAATATGTTTCTTATTCAAAAGACTAATTTCCAAATGCTTAAATGGTTTCAAATTATCTAACATCATATTGAGAAATGGACTTTCTTTTATTTTAGAAAATAATAACATTTATTAAGTTCTAAAATAAGTCCATTAGTTAATCTCAATTATAATCTCAAAAATAAAACTTTCACAAAGTTGTATTTTAAAACCACGCATTGAAAGCTTGTACTACAAGGCTAGTTGTTTAAAACTCTTAACTTATCAACTCTTGATAAGTAATTCTTATTATCAACTCTTGATAAGTAATTACTTTTAGTCAACATTTGACTAATAGTGTATGACAAAACTTTGATTGATCTAAATTTCTTAATATAGTCAATCACTCTCTAATAAATTAATATTTAATTTGAGATATTTTTGTCATCTTGTAATAGAATTATTGCTCAAGTATTTCATACATCTTATACCTTGATTATTCATCATTCAACTCTTGAGATGTATAACCATGGTGAAAGAAATTGAAATCTTATCTAGTAAAGGAGATTTAGGAAGCATCTATGGCATACTATCATCATCTCCTCTTACCTGTTGTTAGCAATTTTTATTAATTCCATTACATCTTCCATAATTGGAAGTGCTAAGGTTTTAAATGATATAGCCAAATTTTCTTGAGAACTTTTCTCAATTTAACTTGCCAATCCAAGAAATTAAAAATACCAATTATATCAAGAATAATATGCAATTACTCATATATCGAGAATAATATGCAATTACTCATAATTTCTACAACGGATGGTAAAGATAAAAGAGAATTGCTATTTATGCAAAACAAAACCAAGTAAAAATGACATAAAAATCAAATTTGGTTTTGCTCCCACTATTTTATTCAAATCTATAACCCTTTTATATAGATTCGAGAATTTCAAAAATTCCTAGTAGGCTAGAATCCCATTTAGTTATTTTGATCTTGAGTGTGCTCAACAAATCAAAATAATTTCAATAGGTAGGTACTTATTACCAATTACAACTTTTGTAACTTCTAGATAGTTGAGTTATCAACTCTTGATAAATCACATCATATGTGTTACCCAACCTTTGCCTCTAAAACTTTATGACCTTGAGTGTACTCAACAAGTCACAAATTTTAGTTAAGTCATACCCATTATTCCGAGATCTCATCTCATAGTTAAAATTTCTCATGGTAGAGCAACTTTGAGTGTACTCAACAAGTTAACTCGAACATAATTTCATTTTAACTATAACAATGGAAGGCAACTTAAGTTTTGACTTAATATTTGAGTAGAGGGATTTTAGACATGGTATTCCAAATTGGTCTCATCAAATATATATATAGCATGCATATCCATTCATCAATATAAATAAATAAATAAACATACTATAATTAAACATGGATGATTATGGACTTTATTCCTACACTAGTTTCCTTGAGCCAAAAGGAAACTAGATGGTCAAACTAAGGGACGAGCGACATCTCCATGCCCTGTACGTCTTTCGTATGTCCACCATGGTGGAATTGGTACCATCTCCATCTTCTTTGTACATTACAAATGTAAATCTATTCTAAACATTTTAGATCCTCACCCTCTCCCTATTCCTAATATAGTACATTATAAAATATTGGGAGAAACCTTGAGTTACATTCAAGGGGAATGAGATGAGAAGAGAATTTACATTGAGAATATATAGAGAAGGCAGGACACGTAGGCCCTATTTCAAAAATATCAAAACCAAATCATACATACATTCAACCATTCATAATCACATTGGCCTTAGTCCATAATCATCCATCATGCATTCATAAAATACAATATTAAATGAAAGTATAAATATTTATTTAGTTCCAATCATGTATCATTATATGCACAAGCCTTTAATCTCAAAAGCCTTCAATTCAAGAGGTTTAAAATTAATTGAATCAAATTCAATTTGAAAATTTCTAATTTCTGGAATTCAGTTTTAGCGACAGAAAACTGACTTTAGTGACGAAAAACCTTCACAAGGAAATGGTCACGAAAAGTTTTAGCGACGCTATCGTAGACCAGCATCCTTTTCCCTTCATTTTTCAGCATCCTTTTCCCTTCATTTTTTTTAAATTTCCAAAAAGATTAAATACAAGAAGACTTTTTGGCATTTCTAATGATTTGGAAACTATATTTTATTCATAATAAAATGTAGATTCAATTTCCAAATCACTTTAGAAACCAATATTAATTTGGAAACTTATATTTCTTAGGAAATCCCATTCCTTAAGGAATATTAAGTAGTTTCCAAATTTTTTTTAATTCCTTTTGTTTTAAATTATGGAAACCACATTCTAATCTCATTAAAATGATTTTCCATACTTTATAACTTTTCACAATCGAATGACCATCCAAGTCAAAATTTAGAATTTCTAGTATAACTAGAATTTCCTAATTCACTTATTTTTGGAAATTTTCTTTTAAACCATTTTAGAATCTCAAATACTTACTTTAGAGCACTTTCTTAATTTAATTTTCACTAAATTAGAAAGTTTCTAAAAGCATTTGAACACCTTCCAAATTCAATCTTATAAAATTGGAAAGTTTCCAAAGTTGATTTACTTCTTAATTCTAGTCTTACTAAAATTAAGTAAGTTTCCAAAACTTAATTGAACAACTCCTTGTCCAATTTGGATTTCTAAAATTTCCAGAAAACACCTTAATTCTAATCATATTAGAATTATAGGAAATTTCCATACTAATTTAGAACCCCAACGAAAAAGAAAATCAATGACCAAATCCCATTTGTTTGGAAACTAACTTGTTTCTTAAATTTCCTTTTACCCAAAATTTCCAGCAATTGTTAGCCAATCAAGCCTTCACTATTTTGATCATTTCATGAACAAAATGAGTCAAGATGGAAAACTTTTACAACAAACTAGCGGTCAGAATTTCACAATAAAGCAATTAAGCAGATTTCTTGTAAATTTCAGAAGTACCAGTTGCCTTTGCCAAATCTTCCTACGGCTGCTAATCTTTATGGTCCCGATGAGCATACCACAAGTGAAAAGAAAAACTTGGACAGTTTTCCAGCAGTGGCCAAATAAATTATACTTTAGTTTCATTGCCATCTCATGACACCAACTTGAAGCAATTTGAAAGCGAATATTCCAGCAAAATAAACACTGAAACCCCCACCAAAACCTGTTGCAGACCAGCGTTTTGTGCGATTCCAGTAGAAGTTTTGATGCTAATTTCCTTTCACTTTAAATTTGACCATAATGATTTCTCAATGCTACTAAAAGCCTCGTGATCAATCAATTGAACATTGACTTCAAAAGACAAGTTCATTAGGTGAAATCAATTTAACGAGGTGTCAGGATTTGCATACAATATCAGACCAATGACCATATCATGGTCTATATATTATATTGTTTTCAAATCAAAGCCAATCATGATCATATCATGACTAATCATTAAATGGATTTACATGTAACAATCACGCATGCTAAAGTATACATAAATCACAATCTGATCATGATGGTAATTCTATTTCTGTTTCTATCTTCCTTCGTTAGTGATCCAATCACTTGAGAAGCAACCACGGATATCTTTTAATTGAAGGGATCAACCCTTTCCAGAATTTCAATCGATGAAAAACTATCAAATCTTTGAACCTTTTCTAAAACTTTATTTTTTCTTCAAAACTAAAATTTTAAAACTCTTGAATCGCATATAATAAAATTTAATTTGACATACATGACAACTAAATAAACAAGCTACATGGTTTAATCAAAGTTGGCTCTGATACCACTGTAAGGAATCAAGGAGATAAACACAGCGGAAATTTAAAATTTTTGATTCCTTTAATAGATCGTCCTTTGATTAAATCCATGTAATATAGAGATAGTTCAAGAAGATTACCTCAATCCATGAAGACCTCCTTGAATTTGGTGGAGATTTGATGCAGAAGATGGCAAAGAGATCCACGTGCATACGCGTCCGCCTCTAATGGTGATCCACACGAACCTCCTTAGTTAGAACCTCTAAGGTCGAATTAGCTTAAGCTAGATTAGTGCTAGCTATTGCCAAGACAACCACACACAAGTCTATTGAGATAATTCCAATTTTTCACCATGAAAAATTCATCCCAAGATAAGAAATAAGAGATGCCATTTTTCCCTTATTTTCTTGGACGAATTTTTGGTATTTTTTCTCTCAAGATTTTTCTCAAAAATCTCACAAGACAAATTGTGTGTTGATTCTCTTGCTAGCAAAAGCTTAGTGAGTATTTATAGACAAATAAGTTGTCAAATCCTTATGGAAACCTGAAATCAGTTTCCAATAAGATTTAGCTTCCTAATTCTAATACAACTCTTGTATTTGGAAGACTAAAACTTATTTGCACCATAAGTCCCTCAAGTTTAATTTGTCTCACAAATCAAACTATAAGTTAAAAAACTTATCTATCAAGTCCCACTTGAAATTCATTTAATCTAGTTAAGAAAGTTCTTAATGTGTGTGACCCATTAGGTTCTCATATCGCTTGGCAATAAGTATGAGCTATACATTCTTAATAAATAAGAACTAGATAAATTAAAACTCCTTTAATTTATCACCGATTCCACTAATCAATCAACTCATACTTATAGATCAAGATTGGTATCTAGCAATACATCATGACCACCCAAGTAATGAGAAAAGTCAAGTGGATGACTTCACCTTCAAGAACGCTATAATGTAACTAATATCCTTTTACCACACTTATCTCACATTAATCTTGGAATAAGTTGTGCCTATTCCATTGTGTGATTAATGCTCTTTTCTCTTGTACCAAAATATAACTCCAATAAAGAAGTTCTTAGAAACACTTTCTAAGACTTTCCCACTTAGCTAAGATTTCGAAGTTATACTTCTACAAGTGGCCAAACACGAGATAACTCCTCTCACATAAGAGGTAAATCCTTATAGGTTATTCATCATCTTTCCATACTTCAAAGATACACCCATTTGCTAATGATGTGAGCATTCCCTTTTACAGGAGCAATCATATAACAAAGAAAGTATAACTATCCATATTCAAGATATCATGATAACCTTAAGTCTAAGAATCATTTACATAAACATCACTTAGACATTAATCCTTTGGCACTTGAAGGATGTCCCTATGTGGATCAATCTAGTGAACTTAATCATACCGTCAAGCACGCATATACTTGCTTAGGTGTCTCACACACCATAGTAGATGAGGTCTACTACTTCTCATATAGAAGCGGCATAGTATATGCTAGTCTAACCGTATTAACAATACCCTTTCTTGTTAATACTATGACTAGAGATATTTAAGAATAAACCTTATTTATAATCGAATGAACCTCACCATCATAACTCTTATGATTTCATCAATTAGGTTTATTCTAAGGGTTTTATCATACTTATATGAAAATATAAGCAATCAATATGATAAAGATGTCATTTATTATTACATAAATAGTCAAAGTATATAATAAACCCTAGAAGTTGATTGACTTTAGGGCATATTCACTAACAATTTATACCCTTTGTCTGATGTGAAAAGCTAAAGCTACTTGGATAAGAAGTAATGACAAGATTCCTAACTAAATTAGGAAACTAACTTCGGCTCTTAAGGTCACATAAGCAGCCTTTAATTGATTTTTGTAACAATCAAACTAACACTAAACAAACTACAAACAATCGACTAATAAAACTGGAAAATAACACAACCCAAACGACTCAAGTAAAGCCTTGAAATCCAGTTGGACCTTGACTAGGTTTTATAATCTGTGAGCTAGGGTTTGATTCAATGCAATGCTTGCTTCAATGACTTGAATCAACGTGTAAAGTATAGAATCCTCATGTGCTAGTCGATTCTTCATCACGATGAATGAGATAAATCGTGAATACCTATTAATTACAAATACCATTTCTAGGAAGAAATGTGTATTGGAGAAATTGCATCCTCTTTCATTTGGTTTATATTATAAAAAATAAGTACAGCTGAAATTCATCACTAAGTAGATCAAAAATCTACAAAATTCAATGATTTTAAAATTTGGTATGACCGCTTTAGACATCCTGGTTCTACAATGATGAGGTGATTGAAAATTTACAACGCCATTCATTAAAAAATCAAAAGGTGTTAAACTTTACTGAGTTTTCATGTGTTGCCTGCTCTCTAGGAAAATTAATTATTAAACCGTCACTATGTAAAGTGGGGACTAAATCCCCTACATTTCTAAAATGAATTCACTGTGATATATGTGGACTTGTGAATCCACCACATGCACCATTTAGATATTTTATAGTGCTAATTGATGCATCAATAAGATGGTTATATGTATGTTTATTATCTACTCGCAAACTAGAGTTCGTGAAATTACTTGCTCAAAAAAATAAGTTACGAGTACAATTTTCTGAATATCCAATTAAGAAAATTCTTCTAGATAATGCTGGTAAATATTCAACACATGCTTTTGATGATTATTGCATGTCTATTGGAATAACTGTTGAACAGCTTATAACTTATATACCACAAAAAATGGTTTAGCTAAACCATTTATCAAACGGCTGCAATTAATTGCTAGACAATTATTGATGAGGTCTAAACTTCCTTTATCTATCTGGGGACATGCTACATTATATGCAACAGCACTTGTAAGAATTAGGCCAACAAGTTGTTATACTTATTCCTCTCTACAATTAGCTTTTAGCTATGGACCCAATATTTCTCATATAAAAATTTGTAGTTGTGCAGTTTATATTCCAATTGCACCACCCTAATGCACTAAAATGGGCTGCCAAAGAAAGTTAGGAGTATATATTGGATATGAATTTCAATCTATAATTAAATATGTTGAACCATTAACTGGTGATTTATTTACTACAAAATTTGTAGATTGTCAATTTGATGAATCACATTTTCCAATATTAGGGGGAGTTAAAGATCAACCCAAAAAGGAAATCACTTCGAAAATATCAATAGATTTCCTAGATCCTTATACAAAACAATGTGAACTGGAAGTTCAAAGGATTATTCATTTGTAGAAAATTGCAAATCAATTATCAGATGCATTTGATGACTCCAAAAGAGTTATAAATCATATATTCCTACAGAAAATATTCTAATTAAAATTGATATTCCAGAAGAACAAATTGCAAGTACTAATGAATCTAAAGCACGCTTGAAGCATGGCAGACATCTAGGCTCCAAAGACAAAAATCCTGAAAAGAATAGAGGATTAAATAATGATAAATTTGAGGACTTAACAATTGTTCTCAAAATATTGATTGTGACAAAATTCAATGTCCTGAAAAGGTTACTCCTGAAGAGAATAAAATTATTGAAAATTCAATAAATTTTGTTACTACAATGAAAAGTTAGAACCGAAAAGAAGTAATTATTGATGGTATTTTTGCATATAATATTGCACTTGATATTATAGAAGAAAATGAGGATTATGAACCTAGATCAGTTGATGAATGTTAGCAAAGAGATGATTGGCCAAAATGGAAAGATGCTATCCAATTTGAATTAGATTCACTAGTTGAAAGAAAAGTTTTTGGATCTACAGTCCAAACACCAAAAGACGTAAAACCGGTATGATATAAATGGGTATTTATAAGAAAAAGGAATAATAAAAATGAATTTATGAGATATAAAGTAAGACTTGTAGTACAAGAATTTTCATAAAAAATTGGAGTTGATTATGATGAGATATATTCTTCAGTAATGGATGGAATTACATTTAGATATCTCTTGAATCTGGTAGTGCATAAAAATCTCGATATGTGTCTAATAGACGTAGTTTTTGTATGAAAATTCGTAATGAATTTAACATGCTTGAAGTATGTAAATCAAATTTGAGAGAAATCTATTCCATCAATTTGCAGAGGTCTTTGTATAGGTTCAAGTAATCTGGATGTATGTGATATAATCGCCTGAAGCAATCTGGACGTATGTGATATTATCAACTAAGAAAGAAAATCCTTCTATTATATTGTATGAAGATAATGAGATTTGTATAATTCAATTAACAAGAGGATATATTAAAAGAAATAAGATGAAACATATTTCACCAAAATTTTTCTTTACTCGTGATTTTCAAAATAATGGTGAAATTGATGTGTAACAAGTTCAATCAAATAAATATTTTGGCAAATTTGAAAAATTGGTAAAAAATATTGGAATGCATCGGCTAAAAGATCTCAAGTGATATTTGAATCAGGGGGAGAATTTAATATATAAGAATAGTGTACTCTTTTCCTTCACTAAGGTTTTTGTCCCACTAGGTTTTTCCCTAATAAAGTTTTAACAAGACATATTCTTTATGTAATGGATATCCAAGTGGAATTGCTTTGAAACAATTAATAAAAGTGGATATCCATTGGATTCCATTGAATTCCATTTAGTTTCCTTACACTTATGATGAACAATTTAATTTTGTAACCTCACCTATGAACTGAGGTTAACTTTTTGTTTCTTTAGACTAATTCCTCTATAAATGGGGGTCGTTTGACATTCTTTTGTAACCTTTGATCACATCAGTTGAATGAGAAAATAGTTCTCTACATTTCTACTTCTCTCTTGTCTACATCTTCCTATTTTATTTACTTTACATTTGGTTGTTTCATTACTATTAGTTTTATAACAAAAAGTAGAATATTCTCTGTGAGAACCCGAAAATTTTATTTCTATTTGACCTGTTTATTTAATTAATTATTTAATTAAATTGAATATTTGTTTAATTGTTTTAAATCATTTTAATTGCATTTACACTATACATTACCTCATTTTATTTTAAAAACTATTTTTAAACATCAATTTGATTTTTCTGTCACTTAATTGTGAAAAAAAGAAAATGGGCACGTTTTTCGAGACAAATATTCGGACTGAGAGTGACGTAAGTTCGGAGAATAAGAATGATCATTTGTAGCTTAAGAAAAGTAAATTAAGGAATTAGCAGTAAATGATTAGAGTTAAGCTCAATTAAGAGCACAAATGAGCTATTATTCCTTAGTTGACTTTGGACCAAAAATGTGTGGCCAAGGTTTCTTCTTAATTTCTTCCATTTTTCTCAATTTCCTTCTCCATTTCTTTCTCCTTATAGCCGGCCACCCCTTCCCCATTTTCCCTCAAGAAAATCAACTTCACCAACAACACAAACTCTCTCCATTTCTTCTCCTCAAGGCCGGCCATCCCTTTTGCTCTCTCTTTCAAGTTTGATCCAACTCTCCTCCTCTTCAACTCTTGTCTTGGAAGCTTGAGGAACTCACTCTCTCTCACCTAAGGCTAGCCGAAATCTTGGAGGAGGAAGAGCTCTTGGTGATGACTCTTGGAGGCTTTAGACTTGGAACAAACACTAGGCACAAGGTAAATCCCTAATCTAGAAGATCTAGTCCATGATTTCTCTCTTGGATGATAAATCTTAAAGCCTCTTGGAAGGTTGATGTTGGGTTTGTTGAGTTGCTTGGTGGGCTCTATGAACTCCCACCTCTCTTGTTATTGGACTGCCATGATGTGTGTGTGTGTGTGATGGAATGAATTTGTGATGAATTCATGGTAGTTGGAAGGCTAGGAAGAAAAGAAAAGGAATGTTATGCCGCCGGTTACACTTTGGCAATTTTTATGCCCTGTTTTAGCTTCATATTTTTGTGAGTTTCTTAGCTATTTTGAGAGTTGAAATGTTGGTCTATATGTATGTAAATTTATTTGCAAAAATCATTCCATTTGGTGTGTCAAAAATACCATGAAAAAAATGAAGTTAAAATCTGGAAAACAGTTTCCAGATTTATCGAACCTTGCTGCCCTGATATTAATTGCTTTGTTCACTGTCTTCCCGTGCGATTTTTTAGCTAAATTTTTGTAAAAATGTATACCATATACTGAGGTTGTTACCTGCAAAATTTTGTGTTTTTCCAGTACCATTTCATTGCTCAAATGATGTTTCAAAACTGCCTCTTTAATCTGGAAAATCTTCCCCAACTTTGAGCACTGTTTGAGTTCATTTCGGTTTGACATTCATTTGCTTGAATTTATGGCTGAAATTTGGTGTGAACCTAGAATATATATGTTATTCTTGGTATACCAAATTTGGTAATTTTTGGACAAGAAACCATCACTCAAACAAGGCCTAGAAGTCTGCCTTGTGAATCTGGAAAACAGAAATCTCAGAATTTCGAACCAGCCTAGTTTGAACTGCTATAATTTCTTACTCGAGTGTTGGATTTGAGTGATGTTGGTGGTGATCAAAACTAATTATGTATTACTATATAATGTATGAATTTCAGAGGCTGATTATTTTTCTACAATTTTTGGTGAATTTTCAAAGTGGGCTGGTCGACCAACCTGACGTGCCCTGTTTTAGTACTGTAGCAGTTTCTTTCTCGAAAATCTGGGCAATTTCTGCCCAGAATTTTAACTGGGTGTCTTCTGCAAATTTTTAGAACTTTCAAAGAGGTTTCCAACGGTACCAAGTGTGTAAAATTTGAACTTATATAACTCAAGTTGTGATTTTTCAAATATTTCTGCTCAAGTAGTAACTTATAGAACTTGATTATCTTGAACGAGTTTTGGTTGATAAACTAGGAACTTATTTTCATCGCTTCTTAAATATTTTAGGAGGTGGTGCTAAATTACAAAGTGATCCAAACTTGAACTCCGAGAACCTTGATTGATCGCGTCAATAGCTCTCACTTATTCTCAACAATTGGTGAGTGTCCAAGTGCATGTTTACTTGCTTTAAATGATGTTAATAAATTGAAAGCATGCTTGTGTTCCTCGGTGAGCGTGTACTTTATTGCGCTCACATTCTTAAATTGTCTCAAAATGAATTGAACTATTTAAATGGTTACTTGTTTGACTGTTTGAATTGATTGGACTGTTTAAACTGTTTATAACGGTGGGGACGCCCAAACCCCATCGGGGATCCCTTCACCTTGTCCGGCAACAGGGGCTAGGGCAAGGGTTGGGAAAACCATGGGTTTTTACTGTTTAAAGTACGTCGGTTGGAATGAGTCCACCGACTTGGCATACTCATAGTGGGTTGCCAAAGACTTTTCAAATTTAGGAGTTCGGGCCCGGTCAAGGGGGTGTAAGTAGACGGGAGAGGGTGAAAGGTGATGAATGTGGACTGTGAGAGTGAGTGGTTGACGGAGTGTCAACCGGTGGCTTGAATTGATGCGGGTGAAGAAAATAATTGCAGAGAATTGCGGAAATGTGGAGCCGGCAACTGTATCCTTTAAATGGTATTGTTTAAAAGTTTTATTGCTAAATTCACTGTTTGGCTCTTTTATTGTTTTATTAATTTATTTAATTGTTTTGAGTTGCCTGTGCATATTTTCTTGGCCTCACTGAGCGTTAGCTCATCCCAATTTGTTTTCCTTAACAGGTTTCGAGGTGAGGCACGTGAATCGAGAAAGTTAGTACTTTTATAGGAATTCCCCTTTTTGTGTAAGATTGAAATTAATGGATGAATTCGATGGTTTACGATATTTTGGAGTTTTTATCAATGTAATTTTGATGAAATTTTGGGGTCTGTGTTTTGTGAGAGTTTATTAGTAATTTTAATATCTTATATTGATGACTTTACGAATGAATGTTTGGATTAATATTTTGGAATTCGTAGTGAGTCCCGGCGAGAGTTGGGCAGGCGGTCCGCCGAACCCTTTGGTACGCCCTAGGGGGAGGTGGGGCTGTTACATTCTCTAGTGAGACGTTTATAATATTACTTGTATTACACTTTGAATTATTTATTTCAACGAAATGTTAACTAGTTGAATATTCACATAATTTAGGATCAATATTCTTTGAATCTCTTATATTGCATGAATGTATAGGATTCTTTTCCGACCAACTTGTACAACCTCAATCAATTGAAGTCCAGCATTTGTCCTTCCTCATTTTCTTTTTCTTTTTTTTTGGTTTTTTCTTTTGTGATAAATTGGATTGTGACTGGAGTTTATCATTATTCTCCACAACATTGAGCTAATGTTCATTGGTCTCTTTGTTGCCCTCTGAATTGACTGTTTCCTGGCTGTTTGATGTTGTCTCAAGTAACTTTAGACAAAGGTAGGTCAAATTTTGTAAAAAGAAAGGCAGCTTTTTGGTTATTAAAATGTACTTTCAACTGGTTATTACAATGTACTTTCAACCAGACCATAATACAACAAGGCCAATAAAAAGACAACAAAATATTCATTCGTGAAATGAAAACTTCAATCAATATATTTTGTACATATATTTTTTGCATTAATTTTGTTAGAACGCAACAAACAAATTAACTAAATTCACAAACAAAAGTAGCAATTGACACCAAATAATGCATATGATCAAAACTAACACACAAACAAATTACCAAAAAGAAGAACAAATTTAATTAATCATCATGTCTAGGCTTTATCTTCTTTTGTCATTTCTTGAAAGTTTTAGAATAAGACTCAACTGTTTTCTTAGCCATCATTTGTTTCACTGACTTCTCTGCTGGAATTAGGCTTCCATTTTGCCTTTGCTTCCCTCTCCTCCTTTGCCTCTTTTCTCCTAGTCAGGCATTTATCTCAAAATGCTTTCTTTTATAACAATTTGCTTAACCTTTTTTAACGCGTATTCACCTCTAAATTGATGAATATTTGTACATAGAAAAGGGGAATTTTCTATACTCCTTCTTGTTGTTTTTTCTCCCCTTTTTGTTTCGTCTATTCCCCTCGATTTTAGCATTTGTTTTTCTGATGGTGTCTCATTCTGGTTGACGAGCAAGACATGCATACAAAATTAAGCTCAATTCACAGTTAAGTTTTACATTTATAAATTCCTAAATACCACACAAGCAATTTTCTACAAATATACAGGTCAAGATTGAATATAGGATATTAAGGGTCGAATCTAAGGGAAGATGGATAACTACCAACTCTATTAAAACTCTACTACTAGTTAGACGGTCAATAAACGAAGGGAAATAAATTTAAGCTAAAATATGCAAGCAAATAGCAAATGAAATCTGCTCAAGTCATGGCATCCCTAACTGCTCATGCAGGTGCAACTTTTGGATCATTGAACACTATTACCTCAATTAGTTATGGCATAATTTTCTCATGCATGTAAAACCAACTTTCGTAGTAAACTAACTATACTTATAACTAATCCATACTTACTATCGTGATTATGAAATTAGCTACAAGTTTATTTTCTTTATGAAATTACATGGAATAAACCACTAAAACCAAAAGTGCACCTCTACTCTCGTGAGTGTACTCTCTAGGTTTAGCACTTCCATGAACTAGTGTTAAATTCCAATTCTTATTGCAAATTTAACATCTTGAAATGATCACAATTAATGGCCAGTCAATCACGATTACAAGAACAAAAGTGCTAAATAACTTGTTCAAAATAATAGCATCATATAACCAAGAAATCAAAACAATACAACCATAGAAAGTTCAACCAAAACTTATGGCATAAAGTTTAAAGACACATGATAAACATCAAAATGAAACTTGTATTACAACTAAACATTAGAATAAAATACAAGAAGTAGAGTGGCAGGAGTGAAGTCACCCATGTTACTTGAGTTCCTGAGCTTTCTATCTTCTCAATCCTCTTCCATGCCTAACTTTATACAATATTTGATATAACTAACTATTCTACAATGTCTAAACAACCTAACTACTAACTATGAAGAACTACATTTTTGTGATGTGTTTTTGCACTCTCCAAACTCTTCAAATGAGAAGACACATACTCTATTTATAGGAAAAATCTTTAACTTGTCCCTTCAAGTGCTAAAATTAGCTTCAATGAATCAATAATTTTGGCTCCAAATTAAAGCACATAATTATGGATGAAATCAAGTCAAAAAATTGAGGCTGGATTCTCTCTTTTATAGCTGCAAATCTTCTATGAATTGTCACTCAAAAATAGTGAAATAATAGAGTTGAAATCGAGTTGAGCAAGTTGTAGCCACCTTTTCTGAACTGAATCCCTCCAGGAATTTGGCCACCACAGATTGCTGCACAAATTCAATTCCCCTATTTGCCAATTTTGCTCTGCTTCTGCCTCACATCTGTTTGACACATTTCTCCAATTTCTTTGAGGTAGATTATTGTTCGACACATTTCTCCAATTTCTTGATCGCGGACTCAAACCCTCTTTGAAACTTGTTAATTTTATGAACTTTAAGACTTATTACAAGTTTGGTTCTTATCCAAATTCAGACTTGTTCTTTAATTCCTAGAAAACAACCAAAATATGCGAGTAAATGACAAAAGCAATATTTGCACCGATTAGCATTTAAAATCAAATTCTTGCCCAAAATGACCTAATTCATGCTTTAAACCTCATAAAAAGTGACTAAAATGACAACAAATACCATGCATCAACTATACAAAATAGCCGCTTATCAACTCCCCACACTTGAGCCATTACTTCTCCTCCAGCAATCAACATACGAAACTCAAACAATGACTCCCCAAGTCAAATTGTCACATGCACTTCTTCAAATTCAAGTCCTCGTAACTCGACAATCAATCATTATACAATCGTGCAAATTACTTCACAAGAAACATCAAGATCAATCCATAAGATTCAAGAACAAGGAAAGATTCTCAAGTTCCTTCAAGAATTTTCAAGATTTTAGAATTTTTTTAAGCAATAATTCAAGAAACCTTAGCAACGACCTCAAGAAATTTAAGAACTTCAAGATTCTTATCAAGAAAGTTCAAAACTTCAAGAAACAAGTAATTAGCGATGAAACAACTAGAAAACAACTACTAGACTCTTCTCTTCTTTTTTTTTTTTTTGACGACACAAGAAACAAGGCTAGCCAACGAACAAGAACAACAAACAAGAACAAATTGCAATATTTTTTTTTGACTCAAGAATGACATCCAAAAGTACAGGAAATACGAACAACTAAGGACAATTAACACAAGGACCAAAATGGACAGCCAAGAAAAGTGAATACCCTAATGACAGGAAACCCTAGAATATGAATTTTTTTTTTATTGAAACCATAAGAACCAAAACATGAACAAGAAAAAATTGACTCAAAATAAAAAAAAAGGGATATAACTTGGTATGTGTCAACTAGTTCGGATAGCCAAATGATACGAACCACATTCGAAACGAAACCTGTATTTAACAAGCCTTGGACCTAGATGAACAATACCCAATGTTTGACAACGAAAAAGTTAGACCTAATTAATTCTTGTAGGCACAAACGTGTTGATTTGATATCAACCCTTAACTATTCGACTTAAAGAACTGAAGTTGACGGTTAGAAGGTGCCACAATTCAAACGCATTCTTTGAATTGATAAGTTAGATTTGAACATTTGAGATACTCTAAAATGCTCAAGGAAACACTTTCAAGAAGTCAAGAGAAATTCCCTCTTAATTCATCATCAAAAATCTTTCTTCTGTCCTTTCATAAAGAAATGACTTAACCTTTTATAGGCTACTTAACCCTATCAATTACAAATCCAAGCTAGACAAGGACTCAACTATTTTTGATAAATTGAACTAATAAAACCGTCAGTGTGACAGCCCCACTTCTCCCTAGGGCGCACCCTAAGGTATTCATGGACCGCCTGCCTAACTCTCGCCAGGACTTACTCACACACAGATCACTAATATACCAAACTAAAATTTCCAACCACAAATCTAATCCAAATAACAATTTACCAATACAATACTCCAATCTTAAAATCCAAATTTCATAAAGTACTTAATCAATCATTCAAATTCTCGTAATACAAGTACTCTCAAAACCACAATTCAAGTTTGTCATACCAAACACAAAAGAAAACTCTAAGCATAACGGTTGGCTCCTTCACTTGGGTTCTCAGTCCCTGTTAAGGAAAACAAATTGGAAAGAATGAGCTAAAAGCCCAATGAGTTCCAAAAGCATGCAAAGCACATAGCACATACGACATTTCACCTCAAATTTGGATTTAGTAATAAACACATAAGGAAAGCAAGTAACATTAAAAAGGGAGAATAGAGGGGCTCTTAGGATCCAAGATCCACGATGCTCGATCTCGAATCAGGTAGTTGACACTCTGTCAATTTTCATACACATAAACCATGTAGACCTTCACTTACTCCTTACTACTCCAAACCCCCATCAGACCTGACTTCAAACACTTCACTTTATATCACTGGTTTAATGCTCTCATCTGAGACAAGTCCATATACCAAGTCTCGAGCATTATATATCACTGCACTTCACTTTATATCACTGGTTAATGCCATCATCCGAGACAAGTCCATATGCCAAGTCTCGAGCACATATCACTGCACTTCATTTCACTTAATTAACCCTATGGCTCGTCCCTTTCTTCTCGGATTAGGCCTAGCCTCCGACTCGAGTCGAATGGCTCACCGATAGGTCTCAGGAATTTCCTGACCTTTCACATACACATACAAGTCACTGCAAAACACTTTCACTTTTCTTATATTTCGAATAGAGGTAAGTGCGATGAAGTACACACCATTCCACTTAATGGTTTGAAAACCCAATTTCACATCAAATCACTTGTCTAACACATTTCGAATCATATTCACATAAGCACATAACAAACATTGAAACTCATCACAGTAGTAAAGTTCATTTTCCAAGGTGGGATCTGGTTCAAATCCTTCCTCACCTCCTATTATCACGAAAAAGGAAGAAATAAGTTTCGCCTCACAAACAGTGAAACTAAACTCAAATAACTCATTCACTTGTCTTATCAAAGTTCTTTACAAAATTCCATGAACTCTGCTCAAACGAAAAGTAATTGCTTGAGTCAAAACTCATTTTATAAGATTCCATTTTTCAAATCAAAATTTCACATAAACAACAACTATACCGATGCACTCCATCCAGGCGATTTCTAATCTTTAGCACATTGAAATAAAGTGAGGTGTTTCACTTCCAAATCACTCATTTGAGCTCAAACTCAACACCACTCTTTTAACCAAAGTTCTAACACAATTTTCAAACGATTTTCACTAGGTTTCGATGCACAAATTTCATGAAAATTAGCTAAGGTATTTCAAATCCACAAATTTGTCCAAAATGGTACTTTTCCCTCAAAACTTAGTGAAATTCAATTTCTCACCATAAAAGTTCAAGATTTTCATTTCATTCAAACATATACTCATAAATGAACATAATACATATTTATTTAGGCAAATCTAGTCAATAAATGATAAGTCAATATTTTGCATGTTTTTAATAGGTTTAATTATGTAGTTTTTGTGTGTTTTTGGTATTTTTGTAGCTAATGAACTAGGGTTTCTAGTTAATTTTGCATTTGATGGCTTCAATGATGAAAAATGCATTTTTGTGGATTAATGTGGTGAAATCTTCATGTTTTTGTAGGATTGCTTGTTCAGTTATCAAATGAGATGAAAATGTGGATAATTGCCAATAAGCTTGGAAGAAAAATTAGAAAATGCAAATTGCAATTCAATCAACGAGGAATCAAAGGGATAAAAGTCGGAGCAATTAAACGCGCCAATTTCACGACAACAAGCTCGGAAATTGCAAGTTTCAAGTGAATTCGCGAGTCAATACGTGAACCAACAAGAGAAAATTTCAATTAGCTCGTGAATCCCTCTCACAGAAGACAGGGGAAGTAGATCCGCGACGTGATCCGCGATCCTCTGCATCGCGGATCCACCTCATGGATCCTCGAAAGACAGCTGCAAGTTGCAATTCCAGTTTTTCAGCTCACTTCCACTCAATTTTCAAGAATTTCAATGAAGGCTGAAGAATTGTGTGAAGTTGAAGAAACAACTCATTGCTAATTCAAAACACAATTTGCTTCAACATTACAACTCATTTGGGATGGAAATTCAAAGGATTCAAATGCATGAAGACAAAGAAATTTAAGAAGCCATTTTCCTTGACTTTTGAAGGCCAATTTGTCTTGTATTCACATGACATAATTTTGGATGCATATGGTTGAAATCTTCTATAAATAGGGCCTTTTGTATCCCAATCTCATTCCATTCCATAGCATTCCATAAATAAAAATTCCAAAAGACTAGAGAATAGCTCTAGTTCATTAGTTAGGTTCTAAGTTCTTAGTTTGTAGTTTCTAAAGAGAGTAAAAGTGAAAGTTGTAAGGAATCTTGCACTTGGTATTTGGGAGATCAACTTGTGAAGAAGTTTATGGATTCAACTTCAAGAAATTGAATAAGATTCCTTCTTCCTTTACTTGTCTCTTGTGCCTTAATTTCATGGCTTTGTGCAAGTTTGTTTATGCTTAAATGTTCTTAATATGATGTCTAGCTAAGCCTCTTTAATCCTAGAGTTAGGATGAACTTGTTTTAGTTGTGATTATGAAGTAATTGAGTGATTTATGTCCTCCATGATTTTGCTAGTTTAAGACTTGTGCTTATGCTTTATGGTTGATTAGCTACCAACTATAATTGATTTGATGTTGATGAGTAATGAAAAACTTGCCTTCAATAAGATCTAAGTTCTTAAGCACTAACCTATATTCTCACGAAAGTAGTGAATATAGTTGGTTGGTTTTGGTTTTATACTATAACTTCATTGAGCTTATTTAACTTGTTTCTCTCTTTTCTCTATGAAAATAGGTCAAGGAAGATTCCAAGAAGTTAAGGAATTGGCGAAAGCGATTCCGAGTGACTAGTTCATCTTAAACGAGAACTTGCACTACATATGACCATTAACGAAAGTGGTGGCATACCAAAGGAAGTTATACCTTAGCGAATCATTGGAGAAAGGACATAATAAACTTGACTAACTTCTAATCTTAACTTAACAAGGGATTCTAAAAGCTCTAGGATTCCTCCAACTTAATCTTAAGAAACTCTCTCTAACCTAATTCTCTAATTTCTTTACTTGCTTTCTTATTTCTTGTCTTCCACCAATTGGATGTCTTTGACACCTAACGGTTGGTTTTAATTGCTTTTCCCTCTTCCTTAGGTCAGTTTACCGCCTTCTCCCTTTTTATCTAGCTTTCCTTACTTTATTCGCCTTTCTATAATTGTCTATCTAGATAATGAAGCAAGTGATTAAATTTTAGTGTTTGCAAAACCATAGTTCCTCGTGGGATCGACACCTATATTTCCTTATACTCAATAAACGATCCGTATACTTGCGGTAATATAGGGTTATAAAGGTTATTTAAAATTTGTGGAGTAAAGAAAAATCCTATCAATAAACACCATAAAATTTTGAAATCAATCATCACAATATTCCAAGTGAGGTTCGGCCAACCTCCCTATTCTTCCTTCAAAATTTTCAGCAAAAAATCTACACTTTAACCACAAAATGATCTCATCTCATAAATATCACCCATAGCCACAATCAGGTCCTCAAGTCCGCTACCTAAAAGTCACCTCAAGTCAGCTACCTAAGTTGGGAATTCAAGAGCCAACTCAAATGTTCCATACATAAGCATTTCTAGCAAAATAATTCATAGATCTGAAAGATCTAATACTAATAAAGAAAATACTAAGAAATTTAAGTGTTTTACCTCAAGATCTATCTAGATCTAACAAGATCAAGGGAGATCTTGTGAGCTCTTCTCAAGGATGACTTCTCACACTTAGCAACTTCAAAAATCTCTGATCTAAGCAACGGATCCGCTTGTTTAAAGATGATTTCTTCCTGAAAACCCAAGAATAAGAAGATGAGGAGCAAAAACTAGCTTTCTTTCTCAATTTCTCTCTTCTTCTCACTCTCAAATTCCTTGTTCTTTCTCTCTCACACACACGGCTGCACAAGAAGGAGGAGGAACAAGGTGGAAGCTCCATGAAATCGAAGAAGGAGATGAAGTTGAAGAAGACCTCTTTTCTCTCTTCCTTTCTTTCTCTCACATTCGAACCACTCTCCCTCTCTCTCTCACTTATTCGGCAGCCACAAAGAGAAGAAGGATCAAGAGAAATGCCTTCAATGGAGACTTCAAGCTTCAAAGATTTGAGGAAGAAGATGAAGTTGGAAGCAAATTTTGGTTTTCTCTCTCTATTTCTCTCTCACACTCATTCGGCCCTCTCTCTCTCTTCAAGTGCAAGAATGGGTGAAAATGAAGCACAAGAAGCCAGAACAATGGCTTTAAGGGAGACAAAAAGGTGACATTTCTCCAATTTAAGGAAAAGTGGTCAAAAGAACACTTTTTGTCGCGTCACGCGTAACACTCTAACTTTTACTATTTTATCTCATTCTAACACTGTCCAACCTTAAATATATCTCTATAATATCTCTACATATGGTCGGTTTCATTTTAAAATCACTATTCACACTTCGGAACAGAAATTAACGCTTAAACTGGCCGAACATACACACAGGCAAATAATTCTTGAAAAATTCTCTAAATTTGTAATTAATCACTCAAAATATAAATTCACTCATATTTTAATGAATAAACATAATATAAACATTATTATGCATTTTAAAATAAAATTCAATTTTGAGGCCCTCACATCCTTCCCCCTGAAAAGAATTTCATCCTTGGAATTCATATCTTGTTTTACAAACCGCTCTGGATATTTCTTTCTTATCTCTTCTTCGACTCCCCGAGATGCTTCCTTGATCCCATGATTTCTCCATAAAACCTTAGTTAGAGAAATTTGCTTATTTCTCATGTCCTTTACATTCTTATCAAGAATCTGCTCATGACGTTTTTCATATAATAACATCTCCTCTACTTTGACATCTTCCAATTTCCACAATAACACTCATTTCATCAACAACGACATGAATTCAACTCTTATAATGAGATCAACACTCAAGACTCTCTAGGTGCACATATACCCAAAGATCACCTTATTTCAATTATGTTTCCACCAAAATTTTCCTTCCATGGATTTTAACCTACAAACAATGCTTCCTCAAGGTTTGCGACACTATCTTCAAGTGTTGCTCATGCTCCCTTCGAATCTTAAATGCACCATAGTATCCTTAATAAATTTACCATAATACAGTCCGAATAAGGCTTAAATGCTGTGGTCAATCTTATGGCATCACTATAAATCTATAATGTCCATATCGATCGATAATAATACTTTTGACACATTTCCGTGCTAATCTTCAATTGGCGATATTCTTATAAAATTTCATCGTAGAAGAACTTCCGTTACTTATAGTAAATAAATCAATTCATAATTGCACGGTAAAGGTATTCACTCTCAAATCGGTAGTATAATTCAAATCTAATAATCCGTGCATGAATCTTAAATTCTCATTTTTATTAGCAATTAAGACCGGGTTTCCAGGGTAATTCTCACAACTCGAATAACTATTACTCCCATACACCATTTAGTCACATTTTTTTTTCTTATCGTTAACACAACTTTTGACCTCATCTTATCCATCTTATCTCATGTAAACCATATATCCATAATGTCTCACGTAAGTCAAAGAACTAATCTCCTCGTATACATTTACAAATCCACATATCTCATTAATAAATCAATGCAGAGTAACAAAGGATCATTCACCAATTAAACTCATTTTCACCTTAACACAACAATCACAACTCCATCTTCTTTAACGTAATCGAATCCTGATATGAAACATGCTATAACAAGACTTTCACTAATTCTCGATCCACAAGAAATAAGAATTTTCACTTCCATATCTCATTCAACATTACCAATTTTACTTCTCTAAACTTCATTCTAATCTTGCAAGGCTTTGATGCAAATCAAGGGAAAATTTACAAATATTTCAGGGTAAAAGTCTAAATATAAGATTAGAGTGAAAACGTTATTTAGAACCAAAGGAAAGTGAATTGAACCAAGGAAAGTAAAGGAAAGAATGGAAAAGAGAAGAGCAAAGTTAACAGCTTTGCTTCCTTTTTAGGTTTATCTGGAACTTCATTTATCGGATTGAGAGGCATTTTATGCCATTTCGAAGCTAGGACATAGTGTCACATTTCATATGAATACTTTGGAATCAAATTCATACATTTCTGCAATCAAACCAGCAATCATAGAAGTGTAGAAAGCTGTCGGATTTGAATTAGATCATTTGAGCAATTGACCATAATTCCAAGTAGGAAAGTTAGATTTGGATGCCATCAGTGGCATTTGAAATTAGATTCATAGAGTTTTCAATGGTATAAAAATCAAGCTCTAAGTCGTTGCCAATTAATAACAAAAAATCTAAGAAGTTGACTAAAATTGCTCCCTGAAGAATTCAAGGCAGAAAATGCATAGTTTTGGTTCACTTTCAACATAGAAGTGAAAGTTGATATTTTGACAAGTTCACTGAACAATAACTTGCCCAAAATAACCAACGAAAAGTGAAAATCAAAGCTAATTTATCTCCCCTATTTTGGCCATCACAACACCGAATTTCCACCAACATTCTCTCATCGTTTGATCCACAATTCTTCCAACTTTTCCAAGCAAAACCACAAGATCCTCCCATTAATATATCAAGAATCATCTAGCCAAGATCCTTAGCAAGTATAACCATGAAAGTTGGCACATAAATTACTCTAATCTAACTTATCATCTTGAGCACTTCAAACTAATAACTTAACAAGAAAATATAAGATTCCTCTCTTAAAGTCATTCCTTTTGTCCTTAAATTCAACGTCCTACCATCCATGATAAGGTTACTCAAAAGTAAAGAGTGTTTATCCCAAATCTTTATACCACGTCCTTAATCCATATACATTATTCTCCATTCTTAGAGGGGTCTAGTTTCTCGTCCTTGATCTCGGCCTCTTCTACTCTCCATAATTCTTTAGAGGGCAGATATTTTAATATAAACATGAAAGTACAATACACTATTAGAAAGTCAAGTCGAAAAGACAATTAAAGCACTTTATTTACACACCCATAATAGCAGAAGTACCAGGAGTACATCAGATGAGCATGCTTTTAACAAAATGACACACATAAGTCACATCAAGTTCACAAATATAGTTAAACAAAAGTATAGTACTTGAAAGGCTAGTAAGCAAGCAATTAAAGGGATTGAGAACCACTCGAATGGCTTTTCTCACAAAAGTTTACATACAATCCTAACTTCATGCTCAACTAGTCTATCAAGCCTCAAAAGCGGAAGTCTCCATGGGAGCACTCTCCGATGGATCAGACTCCAAATACTGGGGATCTGTCTCGGTCATAACGGCATCCCCTCCTATATCCCCATCATTTGCCACTGCGTTCTCCTCAATTCACTTAGAACTTAATCGAACTTAGGTCTCATTAACAGGTAAACATAAATAATAGCTATCTCTTACATTTCTTTCTAATCTATTAAACTCTCAAATATTTAACAACTCTAATTCTCAGCCAATCATCAAGTGATAAAATCACCTTATACTTAACACACAATCTAATCCCACAATCTGGCATCTTAAGAAAATGAAACCAACGTCCTCCACTAAGGGTTTCCTTCCAAGGGTAATTTGTAACTTCATGAAGGAAAAATCAGTTTTGTCTCTTTTTCTCCCAAGTTTTGGACAAGAAAATGATGCCAAGCAAGTGGAGTTTCTTTCCCCTTTTTCCTCTCAAAACTTCGTCCAAGAAAATGAATAGTGATGGAAGGTTTGGAAGCTTGGCTATATATGTTATTTAGTCAAAACTTTAGCTATTAGCTTGATGACAAATGTCAAGCTTTCATTATTTACTTCTAAAATATGTTTGAAACTTTGCCAATAAACTCTTCTTTTACATCCAAACATAGTTTACATTCTCAAATATGCTTAACTAGATCAATTGAACCCTTGCAAATGTTCATAAAATAATTGAACGTAAACAAGAAGATATGAAATTATATACATATATAAGTTATTTTCCAATCACTAAGAAATAAATTTCATTCAAAGTAGAATCTTTGAAAATATATTTCAAAAACACTTCTAACTTTCGGGGTGGTACACTCTCTTCCCTTCAAGGGTTTCGTCCTCGACATTCCAACTCATACTAATCAGGGTTATGACAAACCTCAAAAGTCAATCAAACACTAAGAGTCATTATTATGCCTCAATCACAACAATATCAAACTCTCGATCAAATCATTTCATATAAGAGTTTATAAGAAACTCTCAAGCAGCAACACTTACTAACCATCAAGCACCAGAAATACGCTAATCCTACTTTCCATAAGCCAGTATCCTAAACTTTTAGCCTAAGATACATTACAGAGATCTGAAAACTAAACTCTGATACCACCTGTGACAGCCCCACTTCTCCCTAGGGCACACCCTAAGGTATCCATGGACCGCCTGCCTAGCTCTCGCCAGGACTCACTCACACACAGATCACTAATATACCAAACTAAAATTTTCAACCACAAATCTAAACCAAATAACAATTTACAATACAATACTCCAGTCTTACAATCCAAATTTCATAAAGTACTTAATCAATCATTCAAATTCTCATAATACAAGTACTCTCAAAACCATAGTTCAAGTTTGTCATACCAAACACAAAAGTAAACTCTAAGCCTAATGGTTGGCTCCTTCACTTGGGTTCTCAGTCCCTGTTAAGGAAAACAAATTGGAAAGGATGAGCTAAAAGCGCAGTAAGTTCCAAAAGCATGCAAAGCACATAGCACATATGACATTTCACCTCAAATTCGAATTTAGTAATAAGCACATAAGGAAAGCAAGGAACATTAAAAAGGGAGGATACAGGAGCTCTCAAGAGCCAAGATCCATGATGCTCGATCTCAAACCAGGTAGTTGACACTCCGTCAACTTTCATACACATAAATCATGTAGACCTTCACTTACTTCTTACTCCTCCAAAACCCCATCGGGCCTAACTCCAAACACTTCACTTTGTATCACTGGTTTAATGCTCTCATCTGAGAGAAGTCCATATGCCAAATCTCGAGCATATATCACTGCACTTCACTTTATATCACTGGTTAATGCTCTCATCTGAGACAAGTCCATATGCCATGTCTCGAGCATATATCACTGCACTTCACTTCACTTAATTAACCCTATGGCTCGTCCCTTTCTTCTCGGTCTAGGCCTAGCCTCCGGATCGAGTCGAATGGCTCACCGATAGGTCTCAGGAATTTCCTAACCTTTCACATACACATACAAGTCACTGCAAAACACTTTCACTTTTCTTATATTTCGAATAGAGGTAAGTGCAATGAAGTACACACCATTCCACTTAATGGTTTGAAACCCAATTTCAAATCAAATCACTTGTCTAACACATTTCAAATCATATTCACATAAGCACATAACAAACATTGAAACTCACCACAGTAGTAAAGTTCGTTTTCCAAGGTGGGATCTGGTTCAAATCCTTCCTCACCTCCTATTATCACAAAAAAGGAAGAAATAAGTTTCGCCTCACAAACAGCGAAACTAAACTCAAATAACTCATTCACTTGTCTTATCAAAGTTCTTTACAAAATTCCATGAACTCTGCTCAAACGAAAAGTAATCGCTTGAGTCAAAACTCATTTTATAAGATTCCATTTTTCAAATCAAAATTTCACATAAACAACAACTATACCGATGCACTCCATCCAGGCGATTTCTAATCTTTAGCACATTGAAATAAAGTGAGGTGTTTCACTTCCAAATCACTCATTTGAGCTCAAACTCAACACCACTCTTTTAACCAAAGTTCTAACACAATTTTCAAACGATTTTCACTAGGTTTCGATGCACAAATTTCATGAAAATTAGCTAAGGTATTTCAAATCCACAAATTTGTCCAAAATGGTACTTTTCCCTCAAAACTTAGTGAAATTCAATTTCTCACCATAAAAGTTCAAGATTTTATTTCATTCAAACATATACTCATAAATGAACATAATACATATTTATTTAGGCAAATCTAGCCAATAAACACCATAAAATTTTGAAATCAACCATCAAAATATTCCAAGTGAGCTTTGGCGAACCTTCCCATTCTTTCTTCAAAATTTTCAGCAACAAATCTACATTTTAACCAGAAAATGATCTCATCTCATAAATATCACCCATAGCCACAATTAGATCCTCAAGTCCGCTACCTAAAAGTCACCTCAAGTCAGCTACCTAAGTTGGGAATTCAAGAGCCCAACTCAAATGTTCCATACATAACCATTTCTAGCAAAATAATTCATAGATCTAAAAGATCTAACACTAATAAAGAAAATACTAAGAGATTTAAGTGTTTTACCTCAAGATCTATCTAGATCTAACAAGATCAAGGGAGATCTTGTGAGCTTTTCTTCAGGATGACTTCTCACACTTAGCAACTTCAAAAATCTCTGATCTTAGCAACGGATCCGCTTGTTTGAAGATGATTTCTTCCTCAAAACCCAAGAATAAGAAGATGAGGAGCAAAAGCTAGCTTTCTTTCTCACTTTCTCTCTCCTTCTCACTCTCAGATTCCTTGCCCTTTCTCTCTCTCACACACAGCTGCACAAGGAGGAGAAAGAACAAGTTGGAAGCTTTCCAATGATGTCTTCAAGCTCCATGAAATCGAAGAAGGAGATGAAGTTGAAGAAGACCTCTTTTCTCTCTTCCTTTCTTCCTCTCATATTCGAACCACTCTCCCTCTCTCTCTCACTCATTCGGCAGCCACGAAGAGAAGAAGGATCAAGAGAAATGCCTTCAATGGAGACTTCAAGCTTCAAAGATTTGAGGAAGAAGATGAAGTTGGAAGCAAATTTTGGTTTTCTCTCTCTATTTCTCTCTCACACTCATTCGGCCCTCTCTCTCTCTTCAAGTGCAAGAATGGCTGAAAATGAAGCACAAGAAGCCAGAACAATGGCTTTAAGGGAGATAGAAAGGTGACATTTCCCCAATTTAAGGAAAAGTGGTCAAAAGATCACTTTTTGTCGCCTCGCACGCGAGACTCTAACTTTTACTATTTTATCTCATTCCGACACTGTCCAACCTTAAATATATCTCTGTAATATCTCTACATATGGTCGGTTTCATTTTAAAATCACTATTTACACTTCGGAATAGAAATTAAAGCTTAAACTGGTCGAACATACACACCGACAAATAATTCTTGAAAAATTCTCTAAATTAGTAATTAATCACTCAAAATATAAATTGATAGGGATTTTCTTTACTCCTCAAATTTTAAATAACCTTTATAACCCTATATTACTGCAAGTATACGGATCATTTATTGAGTATAGGAAATAAGGTGTCGATCCCATGAGGAAGAGTGTCAAGTACCGGTGATTTTCAAACTCCTCTATTATTTAGACTATCACAAGTAAGATATAAAGGGTGAAGGCGGTGAACCGACCTAAGGAAAAGGAATAAGCAATTAAAACCGACCGTTAGGTGTCGAAAACATCCAATTGGAAGTAGAAAGGAAATAACAAGAAAGCAAGTAAAGAGTTAAGATCCTAGAGTTTTAGAATCCCTTGTTAAGTTAGATTAGAAGTTAGTCAAGTTAATTATGTCCCTTCTCCAATGATTTGCTAAGGTATAACTTCCATTTTCATGCCATCACTTTCGTCAATGGTCATGTGTAGTGCAAGCTCTCACTTAAGATGAGCAAGTCACTCGGAATTGCTTTCGCCAATTCCTTAACTCCTTGGAATCTTTCTTGACCTATTTTCATAGAGAAAAGAGAGAAACAAGTTAAATAAGCTCAATGAAGTTATAGTTTAAAACCAAAACCAACCAACTATATTCACTACTTTCGTGAGAATATAAGTTATTGTTTAAGAACTTAGATCTTATTGAAGGCAAGTTTTTCATTGCTCATCAACATCAAACATTTATAGTTGGTAGCTAATCAACCATAAAGCATAAGCACAAGTCTTAAACTAGCAAAATCAATGAGGACATAAATAACTCAACTACTTCATAATCATAACTAAAATAAGTTCATCCTCACTCTAGGATTTGAGAGGCTTAACTAAACATACTACTACTAACTATACTACTAAACTAATGAACTAGTGAAGACTACATGCCTCCTCTCTACATCTCTCTTTTTTTGTTTACAAGAGACCCTATTTATAGATGAATTGATCCATAAACTTCCAAGACTTTATCATGTGAATACAAGAAAAGTTTGGCCTTGAAAAGTCAAAGAAATTGGCTTCATGAATCTCTTGTCTTCATGCATTGAATCCATTGAATTTTAATCTCAAATGAGTTGTAAAGCTGTGTTTTTGATTGGTCATGAGTTGTTTCTTCAACTTCACAAAATTCTTCACGTAACTTTGGCTGAAATTCGTCCAAAAATTGAGCTGGAAGTGAGTTGAAAAAACTGAAATTCGGCTGCAAGTTGCAGCAGTCATTTTCTGAGGATCTGCGAGGTAGATCCACAAGTCAGAGGCTCACGGATCTCATCACGGATCTGCTTTCCCTGTCTCCTGTAAGAGGGATTCATGAGCTATTTGAAATTTTCACTTGTTGGTTCGCGTATTGACTCGTGAATCTCCTTAAAATTTGTGAAAATGGCATTTTCGTCGTGAAATTGATGCATTAATTGTTCCTACTTTTGACCCTTTGATTCCTTGATATTCCAATTGCATTTTCCATTTTTCAATTTGGAACTTCATCCATTTCGTATTTCAATTTTCCAACTTTTCTTCCAAACTTCTTGGCAAATATCCATATTTTCATCTCATTTGATAATTGAACAAGCAATCCTACAAAAACATGAAGATTTCACCACATTAATCCACAAAAATGCACTTTTCTACTTAAACCACAAAATGTAGAATTTCAATAGAAACCCTAGTTTATTAGCCATTAAACTGACAAAAACACACAAAAACTACATAATTAAACCTATTAAAAGCATGCAAAATATTGACTTATCATAAATTCACTCATATTTTAATGAATAAACACAATATAAACATTATTATGCATTTTAAAATAAAATTCAAATTTTGAGGCCCTCACAGTCAGCCCCTAAGCACTAACAATTAAGAATTTCACTTGAACCTAAGCACTAATGTGAGCCAAAACTCAACACTTGAGCTAGTCACTTATTAATCAAATAGAGAAATAATAAGTGAGCCAATTGATGTATCAACTTGGCTCCATAATCAAAACTGGAAATCTGATTCCTCCACATAATTTGGACTCCAACTTGATCTCAGACAACATGAAAAATGCATCACGAACTTTTTCTTTTTAGTTTTATTCATAAGACTCCAATAAACCAGGACTAGAACTTGAATTGAACCATGAGCAGCTCATGAGATTCCTATCAATAACCTTTTCTTAAATGAAGCAATTATTCATGATCACCATTGTAATAATTTGCCTTGAGCAAGTCAGTCATACTTATGGAACTGAAAAGGCATGGTTGGCCATAATTTTGTTGATTAAACTCCAAATTCACAAACTATCAGCCACAAAAGTAAAAAAGAAAAAAAAATTCATGAACTTGTAGTATAAAGGCAAAATATAAAATTTTTTATAAAATAATTTTATGCAAATAAAAAACAAGAAATTATTAGTATAGAATGACATGGTTACACGAAAGTTACTTGTTGAGATTGCAAAGAATCTATCACACTTACTGGTATAGAATAACATGGCTAGATAGAGGCCACTTGTTGATAGTATAAAGATTCTATTATGCTCACTTCATTTGTAGTTGCCTAAAAATAAAAATAAATAAGCACAATTATAAATTACTTGATAGTAATTATTGTGAGGCCCCGATTTTTTCCCAAGTTTTTGAAAAATATTAAATAATGTTAATTATAGTAATTATTTTTTGCCAAAGTGTTTCTATGGTTTGTTTTACTTCTTAAAGTGTTTTGTCTTAACTATTTTGTTTTACAAGTCTAAAAACCCTAATTTGAATTTAAACCCTAGTTTGCTTTGAAAACCCTAAATTTTGACAAAACCCTAATTTGTTTGCACACTAAACCCTAAATGTACCAACCCTACTATATTTTCTCGAAACCCTAATTATATGTACAAATCAAGCATTTGTTATTTCAAGAATTTTCGGTGTGAATTTGCATGCTCACGGGAGTTGATTATGGTGCCTAGGTGATTAGTAGCCTAAGTAAGTGTGATTAAGCTTTGATAGGCTAGGTTAAATTGAGTGACTATGGACTAATTTGATAGGAAAAGAAATCATGTGGGCAAGAGTGGAATTAACCTAAGTTAGTAGGTTTAATTGAGCATGACACTTTTGACCAATTTTGACCAAGACCTAAATATCTAAATGTTGTCATCCTTTAGCTATTTCTAGAACAAGAAGGGCCGGCCAAGCAAGGAAAAAAAAAAGGAGGAAAAACCGTGAGCAAAGGGAAGGAAGAAAGGAAAGAAAAGAGAGGAAAAAGAAAGGAAAGTTGGAGATTCAACCCCTTGGCAACCGTCAATCTTTATCCTTGGAGTTGGAAGCTTGAGTTTTCATCCTAAGTTCATCTTCTTGAAGGTATCAAAGCTGCCATTTTCTCTAAGTTGTTGGAATTTGATCTAAGTTGATGAAGTTGTTGGATTTTGTTGTTGTTTTAGCTTGCTTCATGATCATTCTTAGCTTCTAAGGTGATTCCATGGATTGGTTTTATTGTTTTGCTTGTCTTGAACTTTGACCAAGAGCTAGGGTTAGGGTTTCACTAGTTGCAATGCTTGATGTTGGGAATTGATGATTGGAAGTTGAATTTAGTTTGCTAGGAACTGAATTGGATGGTTGGAAAGTGGTTGGTTTGGATGAACTCCAAGTTTTAATTTTGTTTCGATTTTCTGTCCAAATTTGGCTTGAATATTCGAATATGATGGAGCTGAATTAGCCTTAGCTTAAAGCATTAAAGTTGTGGAAAATTGGTGAGGATTCTACCTGTAAATTTTCAGGTGAATCGGGCAGTGTATCATGTGAAATGACTAAAATACCCCTGATGCCCTGTTTCTGGCAGAAATGGTTTTTTGCTACTGTAATGGGTCATTTTGACCAGGAAGATGAATGTTTTTGCTTTTGATGTCTTCTTAAGAATTGTAGCCTTGTATGTTATCTTTCTAACGGTTTTGGAATTTCTTGATTTGGATTTGTGAGCGTTGAGTTATGATCGTTTGAATCAAACCTGTTGGAAATCCTGATACTGAAATTCCTGAACCTGTTTCCGCACTTTTGACCTAGAAAGAGTGAATCTGGGTAAAAATGGTCTTCATGAAAGTTATAGCTTGTTCTCTTATCTTCGAAACGGTACATCGTTCACTTCAATCCGACACTCGTACCATGAGTTATGATCAAAATGGCAAAAGGTGTCAAATCTGCCTTTCACACCTTGTAGTGTGTGTTTTCCATTGTGAATCTAGTGTCGTCCGTTTTGGTTCGAGCGCCCCTGCATGTGCTCTCTTTGCTGTTTTGAGTGATTTAAGTGTTGTTTTGGTTTGAGTTGATGGTTATATACATTGGTTGTACGTAGGACTCGAAGGTGATCGAGGGTGACCAAGGCACGTGGTGAGTGTCCCAACCCCTTTTAAAATAAAGAATCTTATTATTGTTGGCAAATGAACGTTTTGGAAACGATTTGCTTGTAACTATAATGAAGTGATGTATCACTATTTCCAAATAAAACGTTTTTCAAGAGAAACCATTTATGAAAAGTTTGTGAATGTTCAAACCCGTTTTAAGTTAAATATGTTATCACTATGTAAAAATGACTTGTGAAATGTTTTACTCGACTCATATTTGCAAAGAAAAGAGTTTGTGAGTGTTCCTTGTATGAAATGTGAATTACATGCTTATGTGATTAATACTTGTTGTTACTTGATTTCATAGGTGTGAAATACTTGTTTCTAGGCGAGTGTGTACCTTATCGCACTCGACCTAGCTGTTATTAATTGTTCAACTGTTTACTTTTCCATTATTTGTCTATTACTTGTGCATGATTGTAGGCCATGTGTACTTTACTACATTGGCTGAACAAGGCCTTTCCCCCTTCGTTATCGGCCTATTCGAGCCAGAAGCGGACTCGGTCGGGTAGGTTGGTACTTAGAGCACGCAGTACGGTATACTCGAGTATTACCTCTGGAGGGATAAGGCGATGGCCAGATGAACTAAGGGGATTGCTCAGGAGTTATAAGGTGAAGTGGACTAGTGAAATAGCTCCAAGTGAGCGCTGTATCCTTTTATAATTGATTTAATGTTTATTAAGCGATCACCTAGTTGAGACAATCAGAGCAAGTCTCCGTGAACACGATCTCAGTGAAGCTGCCCGAGTATTACTATCTCTAGTTGAAAAGTGTACGTGTGTGTGCTTGATTATTTGTCAAAGAGCTTGTGTGATGAAGTGAATTATTTAGTGAATTGTTTTCGTCTTTACAAATTTCCGATTGAAAAATACTCTCCCCGTGATTTCAAAGATTTGAATGTTCCAACGTTTTTGTACTCTGATAAAATAGTGAAATTCTAAAATATTTGTTTTCCCGGAACCTCACTGAGCTTTAACTCACCCCAAAAAATATTTTTTTCCCCCCAAGGCTCGAGACGAAGGAAGGCAGGATAGTGATCTTTTAGCGCGATTGGTCGGATTATCCCTTGTACTACTTGTAATGTTGGATGGTTGGACTTTTGATGTATTTGGACTAGATGGAAATGTAATTATTATTTAAAGATCTTGCATTGTAATTGTTTGAGAACTGTAATATGAATGAGGATCTGTAGTGAGTCCTGGCGAGGGTTGCCGATACCCTAGGGTTCTAGGAGAAGTACTGTCCAAATTATTTTTGTACACATATGAATAGATGATTCTATTTAACATTCCAAATATATGACCTTTGAAGATTCTATCGCACCACAAAATTGCCGATTAAGAACATCAACATCATTTATGCTATATATAATATCATTTTGTTACTGTTGCTATTGGTTGAGAAAAAAGTTAAAAAATATTATTTGGAGCAAGATATTTAATTATTAGCCAATATATAATAACAAATTATTACCTCTTGTAATCCATCATCTGCGCATTGCATCTCGTAGATACTGTGACAGCCCCACTTCCCCCTAAGGCTAACCAAAGGGTTGGTGGGCTGCCTGCCTAGCTCTCGCCAAGACTCACGCATTCAAAATACTAATTTAAGCGGGTAAAACCTCAATTTAAAACAACAACAACATTAGAAACTGTAAAGTGCCTTTTAAACTTAAAATTACAGTTATCAACTTAAAATACTTAAAATCTCGAGCCATAACTTAATACATTTCCATAAGACTGAAACATTTAAATTCAAAAGAATATACAATTTGTTTCTCCATACTCGAGACAAAAGCCAAAATACAATGCTAGACCTAATTAGGTCTCTGGATTCTCGTCACTTGTTAAGGAAAAAAACAAAGTGGAAACAGGGTGAGCTAAAAGCTCGTGAGTCTCCAAAAGTCATGCACATACATATAAACAGTAAATTAATAGGCGGTAACATAAACACATGAAGCAAAGAAATTAAACACGCAAGTAGGATACGTTGGCTCTCAGGAGCTCAAATCCATAGTACACGAGCATTTAGAGTAGTCGACACTCCGTCGACTTTCAATCCAAGTAGACGACTCTTCACGCGAAACTCCTTCCACCGAACTCCCCCTACCGGGCCCGCACACCAAATACTTAAACACTTAAGCACTTAACCACTCAAGGGACGCAGCCAAGAATGGTTATACAATACTTTTCTTCTCCAAATTGTAATACAGGCAAAAACACTTAAGTCACCAACTCTACTTAGAAGGGAGCAATAAAGTATACTCTCCTTTAAGTGAGCAGTTCGACAATTTCAAATTCCATATTTTAAACACGTAAAATGTCACGAAGCACGTTCACGGACAAAGCATTTAAATTAAAGCATTTAACATGCATTGGAAACTCACCGACAAAGTAGGGGTCAGAATCCAAATTTTGGTCAAATGGAAAATCAGCACTTCACCCTAAAATAATTAGAAGAGAACGAAGATGAGTTTTCTAGTTAATCGACCAAACTTAGTTTACGAACAAGTAAGTTCGATGAACTTTCATTTTGAGCTGAAATTTTTGGAAAATCATAACTTGAGTTATACAAGTCCAAATTTCACAAGCTTGGTACCTTTGGAAAGCTCTTTTAAACTTCTAAAACTTTGTGGAAGGCACCTAGTTAAAATTCTGAACAGAAACTGCCCATATTTTCGATTAACAAACTGCTACAGTATGGAAACAGAACATAACAGGTTAGGCGACCAGACAAATTTGAAAATTCACCAAAAATTGTAGAACATGAATTGGCATTTGAAATTTATAGAGTTTAAATTCCTATGTATTAAGTTTCAAACTCCACCAACGGCACTCAATTCTGACTCTCGAACAAGAAATTATAGCAGTTCAAACAGGGATGGTTCGCAATTCTGAAATTTCTGATTTTCAGATTTACAGGGCATCACTCTAGGCTTCTTTTGAGTGACGATTTCTTACCCAAAAATTACCAAATTTGGTACACTAATACTTCCATATATAATCTAGTTCATACCAAAATTCAACTAAAAATTCCCTCGAGAAGACAGTTTTCTAGTCACCCAAAGTTTGCTCAGTAAGTTGCCTCAAACCAGTGAAGTTTCGCACCACTTCTTCTAATCAACTTTATCATACCTAAACTACTTCCAATTGACTTAATTTTCAAACCCAAGATATTTTTGACCTTCCTTAACCTAATAATGGTCAAAATTGACACAAGTTTAGCTCAAAATTTAACACTAAAACAGCCTCAAAAATCCGACAGCATGCCTGCTCAATTTTCCAGTTTTCCTTGTTTCAACTAACCACCAACTTTGCTTAACTTTTGAAGAGATTTGTGTGGGGCAAATTAACAAATTAACCATCATATTTAAGCCTCACTTTTAACCTTTAAACTTGCCAAAATCACAGACACAACATTAAAAGAAAAACAGAAATTTTCTTCCTCATTTTTCTTCCTTTTCCAACCGGTTTTCCTTGAGGTCTTTCCTCCAATGTTCAACCACAATTTCCAACTGAAATACATACATTGCATCAATAATCATGCTAGAAATCAAATTATCACAATTGTGGGAGTCCAAGAGCCCACTCATTCAACCAAAATCAAGAAAGGCAATTTAATGAAATTTATCATCCAATATTGCAAACTAACACAAGAATCAATTTCATCAGCAAATGTCAAGGTTCTAATAACCTCTCAACTCCCCAATCCTAATGTCATGCTTAACAATGGAATTAATAGACAAAGATGCAAGCTTTAGTTCCTTACCTCCTCCAAGAAGTGAGCAAAAATTTACCCAAGAAATGCTAGACTAAAGCTTCCAAATGCTCCTCCTCAAAGCTCCTCACCCTAGGTCCAAGCTCAAGCCAAGATTAATGGAAGTTGTAAGTGATTTTAGAGAGGAATTTGGTAGAAGAAATTTGATGAAATTTCAAGGGAAGAGGGGGAGGGGAGTTTGGCCAAGAGGAAGAGAGGAACAGAGGTATTTTGTGCAATTTTTTTGAGTGAATTAATGAGAAGAGAAAGACAAGACAAAAGCTTGTCTTATGGCCCCCAAAGTCTAACAAGGAATAGTAAGCTTAGTTAGCAATTTTGGAAGGAAGTTAATAATCTCACTTAGCTAGGGTTAAAGAATTAATCTCGGTTAGGAGGGAGAGATGAAAAGGAATAAAATTGAAGTGATTTGGGGTGAATTAAGTGGAAGAAACGATGGTTAATTAAGATTCTAGTCCAAGGAGATTAATCCAACTTAAACTATGATTTCAAATCCCTAATTATAATCACTCTTTTTAATTCACCTCTAGTCACTGGATAACATTTCTAACCTACGGTGATCATCCTTACATTCCAAAACTACTTAAGTCATTGTCCGAATTTTTACCTCGAAAAACGTATTTTTTCATTTTTTGTCTAATTAATGTAAAATGGGCAAATTTTAAAAGCTAAATGAATTATTGATAAACTACAAGAAATTAAGGGTGAAATAAAATCGAGTCACCTCGAGATGAAATAAATTAAATAAATAAATTGAATTTTCATTTAAATTTTCTGAAAAATTCGTTTAAGTATGATTTTAAAATAATTGAACGAATTAATAACAGTAATAACATTGTTTAAAATAATACATTTTAACAATATTAAAATAAATTTTTGAGACCCTCACATCCTTCCCTCCTTAAAAGAATTTTGTTTTCAAAATTCTCACCTTGTTAAACAAATAATTCTGGATACTTTTTCTACATCTCCTCTTCTATTTCCCAAGTCACCTCCTCGACGTCATAGTTTTTCCATAAAACCTTAACCAAAGGAATTTTCTTCTTCCTCAAGTCTTTTACTTCCCGATCGAGAATTTTCACAGGCTTTTCCTCATACGAGAGCGTCTCATCCACCTCAAGCTCGTCTAATTGCAACACATGACTCGGATCTGGGTGATACTTCTTGAGCATCGAAACATGAAAGACATTATGAATTTTTGACATGCCGGCGGGCAAATCCAACTGATAAGCTACTTTTCCAATCCGTTTGAGGATCTCAAATGGTCCAATGTACCGAGGTTTCAATTTCTTCCCTTTCTTCGACACTACTCCAATTTTCACTGGCTTAACCCGCAAGAAAACTTTATCTCCTACCTCAAATTCCAAGTCTTTCCTCCTATTGTCCGCGTAACTCTTTTGACGACTTTGAGGCATTAAAAGTCTTTCCCTAACCAACTTCACTTTCTCATAAGCTTCCTCAATCCAAGGTATAGCAGTTGGGTTAAGAACCTTCTTTTCACCCACTTCATCCCAATGAATCGGTGACCTACACCTCCTTCCATAGAGTGTCTCATAAGGTGCCATTTGAATCGAGGCATGATAACTGTTATTGTATGCAAACTCAATCAGTGTCATGTACTGGCTCCAACTTTCTCCAAAATCCATTATACAGGATCTCAACATGTCTTCTAGGGTCTGAATGGTCCGGTCAGATTGGCCATCTGTCTGAGGGTGATAAGCTGTGCTCAATTTCAACTTAGTTCCCAACGTTTCTTGCAACTTCTGCCAAAATCTTAAGACAAACCTAGGGTCTCGGTCGGACACAATACTTACTGGAATCCCATGTAACCTCATTATCTCATCCAAATAAAGTTTGGCCAATTTCTCCAAAGGATACTTCATATTCACTGGTAGAAAATGAGCAGATTTAGTGAGTCGGTCAACTACTACCCAAATGGCATCGTGTCCCTTTTGACTCCTTGGCAGACCAGTGACAAAATCCATGGTAATTTGCTCCCACTTCCATTCAGGGATTTCTAAAGGTTGTAAGAGTCCTGAGGGTTTTTGGTGTTCGGCTTTAACTTGTTGACAAATAAGACATGTCTGCACATACTTAGCTACATCTTTCTTCAATCCATCCCACCAGTACAATCTTTTCAAATCTTGGTACATCTTATTACTCCCAGGATGGATGGTATACTTGGACCGATGTGCTTCTTCCAAAATCTTTCTTCTTAATATCTCATCATTAGGCACTACTATCCTCTCTCGGAACCTCAATATACCCTCTGACCCTTTCTTAAAGTCTTGGGCTTCCCCTTTCTATACTTTCTCCAGAAATTTCTGCACTACGGGATCTTTTAACTGTGCCTCCTTAATCCGCTCTAACAATGGGGACTTTAGTTCTACATTTTCGAAAATAACCTTTTGCGTCCCTAAGCAAGGTTTTCACTCACTCACTTGTTCCAACATTTCCCACTCCTTCACTATAAACCCCGCTACCTGAGCCTTGCGACTTAACGCATCAGCCACGACATTTGCCTTTCCAGGGTGATATTTTATTGAGCAATCATAGTCTTCTAGGAACTCTACCCATCTCCTTTGCCTCAAATTCAACTCCTTTTAAGAGAACAAATACTTTAAACTCTTGTGGTCCGTGAACACCTCAAAAGTTATTCCATATAAATAATGTCTCCACTTTTTCAAAGCAAATATTACCGCCGCCAACTCTAGATCATGTGTCGGGTAGTTCTGTTCATGAGGTTTCAACTTCCTAGAGGCATATGCTATGACCTTTCCATTTTGCATCAAAACACAACCTAATCCATCCTTAGAGGCATCTGAATACACCACAAATCCTTCTTTGCCATCAGGTAAAGTCAAAATTGGCGCCTCAGTTAACCGCTTCTTCAACTCTTGAAACCTCTCTTCACACTTAGGGCTCCAAACAAACTTCCCATGCTTCTTAGTCAAGTCCGTCAAAGGTCCAGTGATTCTTGAAAAATCCTGTATGAACCGACGATAGTATCCAGCCAACCCTAAGAAACTTCTAACCTCGGTCGGGTTTTCAGGCCGTTTTCAATGAGTAATAGCTTCCACTTTAGCTGGGTCAACTGCAATCCCTTCCTTAGAAATTCTATGCCCTAGAAAAGATACATCCTCCAACCAAAATTCACACTTACTAAACTTTGCAAATAACTTGTGCTCTTGGAGGGTTTGTAATACAATTCTCGGTGTTCGGAGTGGTCCTTTTGGGATTTGGAATACACCAAGATATCATCAATGAAAATCACGACAAATTGATCCAAGTAGGGCTTAAATACTCGTTGCATCAAATCCATGAATGCGGCCGGAGCATTATTCAATCCAAAGGGCATCACTACAAACTCAAAGTGCCCATACCTCAAATTAAAAGCCATTTTCAGTACATCCTCTTTTCTAATTCTCAACTGGTAGTACCCCTGTCTGAGATCTAGCTTAGAGAATACCACTGACCCTTGTAACTGATCAAATAGTTCATCGATGAGTGGTAAGGGATACTTATTCTTGATTGTCACATCATTCAAACCCTGATAGTCTATACACAGTTTTAGACTACCATCTTTCTTTTTGACAAACAACACCGGCGCTCCCTACGGAGAATCACTTTCCCTAATAAATCCCCGTTTCAAAAGGTCTTGTAGCTATAACTTCAACTCTTTAATCTCGGCTGGAGCCATTCTATAAGGAGTTTTAGAAATTGGTGTCGTCCCAAGTACCAGATCAATCTTAAACTCTATTGCCCGCTCAGGAGTCAAAGACTCCAATTCCTCGGGAAATACATCAGGAAAATCCTTAACAATTGGCACGTCTTCCAATTTCACCTTATCATTCGGAGGGTTTATAAGAAAAGCCAAATACCCTTGAGCCCCTTTACTCAGAAGTTTTCTAGCCCTAATCTCAGAAATAAGAGTTAATGAAGCCAACCTTCCTTTAACATCCAATCTCAGGGTTGCTTCCCCGGGGATACAGAATTCCACTACTTTCAATCTACAATCCACTTTAGCATGGTGTTTAACTAAACAATCCATCCCAATAATCACATCATACCCCTTAATGTCCAAGCTCACCAGATCAACCATTAATTTTCTCTCTCCAATCCACAACTCACAGTTTTTATACACCAAACTTGTAATCAAACTTTTGTCCCCAGTTGGTGTTCTAACCTCTAGGTCAAAGGGTAACCGAACAGGTTTTACGTCTATACCACAAACAAATGCAGGATTAACAAATGAATGCGATGCACCAGGATCAATTAAAACTCTGGCTAAGCGGTGAAAGATGGAAATAGTACCTTCGACGACTTCAGTCGAGTCAGGCACTTCTTGTTGATCCAAGGCATAAACTCGAGTTGGCACTCTCGTCCTACTCCCTACCGCACTAGCTTGACTCTGGTTCAACCTCTGGGTCCCACCTCGCTCTCGGAGTTGGGGACAGGCAAATATCTGGTGTTCGGAGCTACCACACCTCAAACACTTTCCTTGTTTCTTCCAACATTCATTGGCAGTGTGATTTGGCCTCCCACAGAAACCACATGTAAGACCGGTGTTCGAGGCCTGGCTCCCTTGTGGAGCACTCCTGACTGGCCCTCTACCACTAGCTGAGCCCCGAGATGTCCCTCCTCGAGAAAAGGTCCCTCTAGAAACTCCCGAGGCGCTAGCCCCACTAGAACCTCTCCCAAACTTAGAAGATGGAGCACTTAAATCCATAGGCCCCCGACTACTGGAAGGGGCACTTCTCTTCCTAGCATGAAAAGTCTTCAACTGAGCCTTGGCAGTCTCGATCCTCAGGGCCTTTTCTATGGCCTCACTAAAGCTGTTAATCTGAGCTGCTGCTAACCCCTCTTAAGTTCAAACCCTGGACGAAGCGTCTAATTCTCCTTTGCTCCGTGGCCACCAATTCTGGGGTGAACTTAGACAACTTAGTGAACTGCGCCTCATAGTCCGCGACACTTAAGAGACCCTAACAACACTTAATGAAATCATCTTCCCTCTTTTCTTGTACCATAGGAGGGAGAAACTTAGCATAGAACTTCCTTGTAAAATTCTCCCAAGTCCTAGGAGTCTGGTCCCTATCCCACTTGGCCCTAACCATGTTCCACCAAGATCTAGTCGCTCCCTCAAACTGAAAAGTGGTAAAAGATACCCGCCTTTCGTCCGTATGATTCAAAGTACTGAAAATATCCATAATATGGTCCAGCTACCCCTCAGCAGCCTCCGGATCGGGTTCCCCAAAGAACTTAGGCGGGGCAAATTTTTGAAAGCGTTCTAAAGCCCTGTCTTCATCACCCTCGTGGCCCCTAGGTTGATTCAATGGACCCTGACCTTGTTGGTCCACTAGATGAGCCAAGATGCCCGCCATCTGATTTATGGCTGTCGCCACTTGTTCCCCAAAATCCACTCCTTGTCCCTGACCTTCTCCCTGTCCCGGACCTAATCCTCGTCCTCGACCTTGGTCAACTGCCGACCCTCGGTCATCAGCCTCATTTTGGGGCTATCTTTCCCCATGCCCTCATCCTCGACCTCTACCTCGGCCTCGGTCTTGTCTACCGTCCATGATTTCTATAGTAGGTAGACATAAATAAGTACGGAAGTGAATTAAAATAAAATAAAATAAAACAGAACAAGGTGAAATAAGATAAAGAAAAATATAATGGAATAACATCAATTAAACTAAGCAATTTTAAAATTAAATTGTGGAACAAACAAGAGTATTTTCTAAAATTAACCAAATTTTCTTACATATATAATCCGAGGAAGTTGAGTACAGTACGGTGGCATGTTTACTACAAAAGAGTACAAAAGTTGCTTTCACGGCTAATTTACCACACAAAATACAATAGTGAAAGCAGTAAGTAAACATGCACCCACAGAGACGAGAATTTTTCTAGTAGTTTCTCCTTACAAAAAGGGTTAATAAAATCCTAAAACTTTAGTACTACTACCTTAATCCTTAGCAGGTCCACCAGGAGGGGTCTCTTCGGACGGGTCCTCCTTCTCCTCAGGCTCGACCTCCTCAGAGGGGTCCTCCTCCATCAGTATATCCTCAAAGGACTCCTCCTCTGAAGAGTCCTCCCCTAATGGCTCCTCAGGAAAAGCATCAACATTTGCTGCGGCCACAGCATCAACCATAGCAGTGGCGTCGGCCCTAATTCTCACGGTCCGGTCCTGGACCTCATCAGTCACCCTAGCAAGTCGGGTCCGGAACCTCTGGACCTGACCACGAGCAGCTCTAGTCCTATCACGCTCCTCATCCACCTAAGTCTCTAGCAACTCAACCCAAGCCTCTAAATCCCGAATCCGGCCCTAACGATAGGCCATGACATCCATCGCAGCCGCTATCTCCTCCTGAAGATCCCTATTAGTATCGATCAGCTCTTGACGCTCATCGTTAATGGACAGCACCACTGCATTCGGATAAGAGTATCTCCTCCTACACGTACAATCTCCTCTTCCCCGACGTGGGGTGAACAAAAGCCGGGTCCCATCATCCCCCGTCACTCTATATCGAACGGGCCTAGCTGGTGGCTCGTGACCATTAGTATCCTGTCCGTTAGCTCCCGGAGCACCACTACCGCTCGACATACCTATAAACAATTCACAACTTAAATTAGAAATTTCAAAATTTCAACTTTACTAAATATCAAACTTAAAGTACAAGAAACCATTCTAATAAGGACTTTTAAAATTTTCCTTTATGATCCTCTAACCTAGGCTCTGATACCACCTGTGATAGCCCCACTTCCCCCTAAGTCTAACCGGCGGGCTGCCTGCCTAACTCTCGCCAGGACTCACGCATTCGAAAATACTAACTTCAGCGGGTAAAACCTCAATTTAAAACAACAATAATATTAGAAACTGTAAAGTGATGTTTAAACTTAAAATTACAGTCATCAACTCAAAATATTTAAAATCTCGAGCCATAGCTTAATACATTTCCATAAGACCGAAACATTTAAATTCAAAAGAATATACAATTCGTTTCTCCATACTCGAGACAAAAGCCAAAATACAGTGCTAGACCTAGTTAGGTCTCTGGATTCTCATCGCCTGTTATGGGTAAAAAAAAAAACAAAGTGGAAACAGGGTGAGCTAAAAGCTCGTGAGTCTCCAAAAGTCATGCACATACATATAAACAGTAAATTAATATGTGGTAACATAAACACATGAAGCAAAGAAATTAAACACGCAAGTAGGATACGTTAGCTCTCAGGAGCTCAAATTCACAGTTGACGAGCATTTAGAGTAGTCGACACTCCGTCGACTTTCAATCCAAGTAGATGACTCTTCACGCCAAACTCCTTCCACCGAACTCCCCCTACCGGGACCGCATGCCAAACACTTAGACACTTAAGCACTTAACCACTCAAGGGACGCGACCAAGAGTGGTTATACAACACTTTTCTTCTCCAGATTGTAATACAGGCAAAAACACTTAAGTCACCAACTCTACTTAGAAAGGAGCAATAAAGTATACTCTCCTTTAAGCGAGCGGTTCAACAATTTCAAATTCCACATTTTAAACACGTAAAATGTCACGAAGCATGTTCACGCACAAAGCATTTAAATTAAAGCATTTAACATGCATTGGAAACTCACCGACAAAGTAGGGGTCAGAATCCAAATTTTGGTCAAATGGCAAATCAGCACTTCACCCTAAAATAATTAGAAGAGAACGAAGATGAGTTTTCTAGTTAATCGACCAAACTTAGTTTAAGAACAAGTAAGTTCGATGAACTTTCATTTTGAGCTAAAATCTTTGGAAAATCATAAATTGAGTTATACAAGTCCAAATTTCACAAGCTTGGTACCTTTGGAAATCTCTTTTAAAGTTCTAAAACTTTGTAGAAGGCACCTAGTTAAAATTCTGGACAGAAACTGCCCATATTTTCGATTAACAAACTGCTACAGTATGGAAACAGAACATAACAGGTTGGCCGACCAGACAAATTTGAAAATTCACCAAAAATTGTAGAACATGAATTGGCCTTTGAAATTTATACAGTTTAAATTCCTATGTATTAAGTTTCAAACTCCACCAATGGTACTCAATTCTGACTCTTGAGCAAGAAATTATAGCAGTTCAAACAAGGATGGTTCGCAATTCTGAAAATTCTGATTTTCAGATTTACAAGGCATCGCTCTAGGCTTCTTTTGAGTGACGGTTTCTTACCCAAAAATTACCAAATTTTGTCCACTAATACTTCCATATATAATCTAGTTCATACCAAAATTCAACTAAAAATTCCCTCGGGAAGACAGTTTTCTAGTCGTCCAAAGTTTGCTCAGTAAGTTGCCTCAAACCAGTGAAGTTTCGCACCACTTCTTCTAATCAACTTTATCATACCTAAACTACTTCCAATTGACTTCATTTTCAAACCCAAGATAGTTTTGACCTTCCTTAACCTAATAATGGTCAAAATTGACACAAGTTTAGCTCAAAATTTAACACTAAAACAGCCTCAAAAATCGGACAGCATGCCTGCTCAATTTTCCAGTTTTCCTTGTTTCAACTAACCACCAACTTTGCTTAACTTTTGAAGAGATTTGTGTGGGGAAAATTAACAAATTAACCATCATATTTAAGCCTCACAATTAACCTTTAAACTTGCCAAAATCACAGCCACAACATTAAAAGAAAAACAGAAATTTTCTTCCTCATTTTTCTTCCTTTTCCAACCGGTTTTCCTTGAGGTCTTTCCTCCAATGTTCAACCACAATTTCCAACTTAAATACATAAATTGCATCAATAATCATGCTAGAAATCAAATTATCACAATTGTGGGAGTCCAAGAGCCCACTCATTCAGCCAAAATCAAGAAAGGCAATTTAATGAAATTTATCATCCAAAATTGCAAACTAACACAAGAATCAATTTCATCAACAAATATCAAGGTTCTAATAACCTCTCAACTCCCCAATCCTAATGTCATGCTTAACAATGGAATTAATAGACAAAGATGCAAGCTTTAGTTCCTTACCTCCTCCAAGAAGTGAGCAAAAATTCACCCAAGAAATGCTAGACTAAAGCTTCCAAATGCTCCTCCTCAAAGCTCCTCACCCAAGGTCCAAGCTCAAGCCAAGATTAATGGAAGTTGTAAGTGGTTTTAGAGAGGAATTTGGTAGAAGAAATTTGATGAAATTGCAAGGGAAGAGGGGGAGGGGAGTTCGGCCAAGAGGAAGAGAGGAAGAGAGGTATTTTGTGCAATTTTTTTGAGTGAATTAATGAGAAGAGAAAGACAAGATATAAAGCTTGTCTTATGGCCCCCAAAGTCAAACAAGGAATAGTAAGCTTAGTTAGCAATTTTGGAGGGAAATTAATAATCTCACTTAGCTAGGGATTAAAGAATTAATCTCGGTTAGGAGGGAGAGATGAAAAGGAATAAAATTGAAGTGATTTGGGGTGAATTAAGTGGAAGAAACGATGGTTAATTAAGATTCTAGTCCAAGGAGATTAATCCAACTTAAACTATGATTTCGAATCCCTAATTATAATCACTCTTTTTAATTCACCTCTAGTCACTGGATAACATTTCTAACCTACGGTGATCATCCTTACATTCCAAAACTACTTAAGTCATTGCCCGAATTTTCACCTCGAAAAACGTATTTTTCTCATTTTTTGTCTAATTAATGTAAAAAGGGCAAATTTGAAAAGCTAAATGAATTATTGATAAACTACAAGAAATTAAGGGTGAAATAAAATCGAGTCACCTCAAGATGAAATAAATTAAATAAATAAATTGAATTTTCATTTAAATTTTCTAAAAAATTCATTTAAGTACGATTTTAAAATAGTTGAATGAATTAATAACAGTAATAACATTGTTTAAAATAATACATTTTAACAATATTAAAATAAATTTTTGAGGCCCTCACAGATACAACATCTACAGTATCTTTTACAGGCAAATGAAAACAAAGAATAAAAATTAGAATCATAATATAAGAAAATATTGTACTTCAAAGATAGTAAAACTATAATGTAACAATACCTCATCATGTGATGACACCAGTGACTTCATAGTTATTTTGAAAAATGTTTATGGTCTTCTTCTCTTAGTGGCCTTCTTTATATTGCTCCTCAATCTCTTGCCTGAAATAGTTTTCATCTTTCTTTTAATGCCCATAATCTTGATGCCACTTGAATCACTTGAAGTGTGTGTAAGTTTTGAAATTTCTTTTACATTTGAAATCTTATTACTCGACTCCTTCTGATGTAATGCTGCATCAACCAAATCCAACATTTTCAGTAGGCCATCTTTAGCAATGTTATAGATTTCTTCTGTTTGTGTAGCTTTAGTAACCAATTGAGTATACAGTCTACACAAATCTCTATAATGCCAAGTGAAAAGAATTTTTGGATCCAAACCATTGTTGGTGTTGCAAAAAATCATCGTCTCTAGCATACCTTGCCTTTGCTGTGTTAACCCACCTTTTTAGTATATATTGATTAGGGATTTTCATGATATTTCTTGCATAAAGAACTTTCAAAGAATGAGAACACAAAATCCCAAAGAATTTGTATTTTTTGCAACTACATGATATTTGATCACCTAATGAATCAAATCTGATTATATGGTGATACTTTTGACCTTTAGGAATGATCTTATACTCTGTTATTGTTCTAGCCTTACCATAGGTACTTATTCCACAATCATGGGATGTTTCCCACTCAATTTCAAACCACTTGAACGCTTCAAGAGTGTAAACACTTGCTACTTGCTTTAAAATAGCAATATCAAATAGCAATACTGTAGTACTCGTATATACCCTAAAGTCAGCTTTAAGTTCTTTATATCTACGATCATCAACTAATCTCTCAAAATGATTGAAAAACTCATGGAATTTATTCTTGTAATTCATACTTTTGCTTCTTTGAGTTGTTATCATATCTACACAAAATGTATCCCTTCCATACATCAATGCCCATTTTTCTTTGATTCTGAACATACCTTTTAACAATTTGTCTTCAAGATCATATTTCTTCAACATGGCATTCCATTCACATATAAAGTCTTCCTTTTCATCAAAATCATATACACATCTACTGAAATCATTTGCAAATTGTTTAAAATTTTCAAATACATTACTAAGATGAATAGCTGCATTTTAAAATATATGCCATACACAAAGATAGTTGCATGTTTCAGGCCATGTACAAGTCAGTCCTTTAGCCATTGCTGTATTCTAATATGTAAGTATAGTGTCTAGGTTTTTTCCTAACATGGCTCTCACAAAAGTATCAAACAACTACTCAAAAGTTAAAACAATCTCATCATACAACAAAGCAGCCCCAAATATTACAGTTTGCTTATGATTATTCACTCCAATAAATAATGAAAAATGGATAGCCTTCATTATTCTTTCTATATGTCGTGTCATAACAAGACAACATCTCCAAAATTTGAATAATCTGCCCTAGTTAATCCATCGTCCGGAAAATATTTGTAATCAAATCATCCTGATCCAATTTAATTGCATAAAAGAAATTTGGATCCTCCAGTTGTATTTTTTGCAAGTATTCAAGTACACCTCCTGTATCTCCCACTTCTATTCATATTGTTTATTCGAACTTAAATAATTCTTGTAATCCTCATAAGTGAAACCTAAGTTCTCCCATCCTCCTACTCGTAGTGCCATAAGTTCATGAGAAGCTTTTGGCGCTATACCCATACTGTGTGCCATATCAATTTCAACCACATGATAAGAATTTATCTTTCTATATTATCAATGTAAGTGAGTTTTGTTGGGACTTGAAAGATAGTGATTATGCTCAACTATCAATTGACATTTACAAGACTTACCAGTTTGTCTGCTATTAACCTTCATCTTCGCAGAATAATTAAATTGTGTTTCAAGACGAGGGAAACTTACATTGAGATCTTGTTTATCCATTGCTTGTTTTTCTTTAGCACTGCAGCAAGATACCCTATCGATGAACTTACCATTGCTATCTTTATGAAAGGTACTTCTTTTTATTCCAAAACCAACTTCCTTTGCATATGCTAAGCAAAAAGTATAAGCTTCTTCTTCACTTTCAAATTCCATGCCAATCTTAGGAATCAGTTCAGGAGGAAATAATGTATGAATTTTATTTACATCTTTTATCGTATTCAAAACTGGAGGAGTGGAAACTTCATCATTGGTAATTTGATCTACCTTGTCAAAATCCAATCTGCAACGAGCCAATGCCTCAGTTTCCTTAGAAGTTGTAGCATCCATATCCTACAAACATCCATACAAATATAATTGAAGCACAATAAGAAAATAAAATGAATGGAAATTTTTTCCTTATTAACTTAATTGAAATAGTTTTTCTTGTAAACGTTCAAAGAAAAATATTGAATACAGCAGCTTGTAGGTAATTGTCCATGCATGGTCCCTATTAATTTGAATGTTGAATTTATGTTCACCATTGAAACCTTGTAGACAAATTGTTGAATCCCCAATTCTACTTGTTTAGTACTACTTTTAACCAATCGAAAAAGCTACTATTACTCCTTGTACCTTTTTCCAATTTGGTACATCTTTCGAATATGCCAAAAGATATGTAGACAACAATGAGCTATTATGCATTCAAATCTTTAAAGCTTACATGAAAAGCTACTGGAACAATGACAACAAGACGCAAACACAAATATTATGATGTAGATTCTATGTTTTTATTAATTGAGCGATGAACAATGTTTCACTTCCACAATGAAATGAAACATTAACATGAAGAATATAAATATGAAAATATAGAATTGCATAAAACAAGGTAGGATGATATTATTATCAGTAGTTACATAGGCCACAAGTATCAAACATCTTTTGAATTTTTGCAGTAGATAGTAAATTAGTTGTAAATCATAAACACTAATTCATGTGTTAAGTCAATAGCAATAAAAAAGAGTAAAAGGATAAAGGTACACATAGAAATTACCTGGAATTGAAGATAATAATAAAATCTCTTTTTAATTCTCTCGTTGATGTTTACACTTCAGCAACCATTCTTGACAAAAATATTTTTGGTGTAGAATCTCGTAGTCTAAGAAAATGGAAGAGAATTTCTTTTATAGAAACAATCAATGATAAAAAATAAGAATGTACATATAAGATGTATAGAAGTTTAGTACAAGGAGAATTGTTAGACCGATTTCCTCAAAACACAAAATAAAAAAAAAGGAATTGTTAGACCAATTTCGATTCACAATTTTAGAAACAAAAAAGTGGTTTGGGTTCAAGCAACCCAAGAAAAAGTTATCAAATCAATTTGAATTTTTAAAAGACAAAGGCACATGCTCACTTAGATAATCAGAGCACTTGTGATAATTATTGAAGTAGCACTAGGATTGGCACCAAGTAGTGGCACTGAGGATCTCATGTGCCTTATTATAGTTTAAGTATGTTCAATCCCTTAGTTTTAGAAATTTCACAAATCATTAAAACAACACAAACTAGTGATTGGGAGAGTTTTACGCATGTCCATAACTTTCAAAATTACAATGTCTTTAATACTATAATCCCTTCATATATTTCTCCAAAACAATTATTTGTAAATCTCAATCATTATAGACTAATAATGGTTGAAAATGCGTTAGCAACTAGCAATATTTCTAAAAACTTGAAATTAGATCCTTATCTAGTATTAAAGGGGAAAGCCCACGAATTGTGTAGGAGGGTGCCTATTCGTGCAATGATACTTAAGAGTTTTGGTAGAAAATTTGGAGGGAATTTATTTATAAAGATGTGTAGTTTTAAAATTGCATGGGATAGTTATAATGGTAACTTTTTTGGTAAAGTTATATGCACATTTGAAAAGTTATGCATAAAGGTTATATATAATTGTGTAAAAATTACCAACTAGTTTGGTATGATAATTAGGTTTCCCACTAATTTGCTTCAAGATTCTGTTTATGAGCAATTCACAGTAAGCTACTCGCTTAAAATATGACAAAGTAAGCAAAAAGAAGGATATTAGATAACCATACCATAAGTTTCATTATCAACAAGCATACCATAAGCCCTACAGTCTTAGTCTAATTTCGAATGTGAAACATTTTTATTACTTTTGATTACATAGCCATTGTAGTACTTAATGGTAAGTTTTTTTTGGAATACTAGTAGTTAGGGATATAGTTGATGAATTTTAAAGTATTCTAAATTTTCTATTCATAGCTCAAGTTCGCAAATTTTTCGCTAGTATATATTTCATCTTTGATTGAAGATGACGCTATTACTGCAATGCCAACTTTGGTTGCTATTGGATTTGTTGTCAATTAGTCTCCACTTTATTCAGAAGGAAGAAATGTAGTTTTAGTCCTAATGTCTAGTACATGCTTGGTATTTTTCCTTAAAGATTTAGAAAAAATATATTTGGTCTCCAATGTTTTACACTTGTATAGTTGTAGTCCCTAAAATATTGGCAAGAACAAACATGTTCCGCAAGATATTCAATGTAAAGCAGATTTAAGACATTTGAAGAATTTTTCTAATTACTGCAAAATTTAGTAATGTGCGATCATATCTTTGTTAAATTGAAATTAAAAATAAAAAAGCATAATAGTAACTAACTTTAGAAACAATATTGAGGACTACAAATTTATGTGCTAACTAAAAAAGGAATAAATTTTTTAAACTATAAAAAATTGAAACCAATTCGAGCACCTTATTCATCAATCTAAAACTCATTTTCACTTTCTATCTTGTTCACCCTAAGCAAAAACCCTAACACTCAACTTTTGTGTATAGGTTAACAAGTCTCATTTTTCTAAGTTCTTGGTCAATTATTTACTCACATGCCGTCATGTAAGACAATTGTATTGTTCATAGTTAGCACTTTCTTTACTTCTTCTTTTGCTTATTCTTTTGCTTCTTTTTTTGCTTCATAGTTGGCATGATGTGGTAAACGCTATTAACAATTTTTTCCATGGGGGCAATATGCTTAAAACTATGAATGAGACCTTGATTAATTTAATTTCCAAAGTTGATGCATCCTTGAATTTGACTTACTATAGACCTATTAGCTTTTGTAATGTTTTGTACACAATCATGTCCAAAATCTTGGCTAATAGACTAAAAGTGGTGTTGAATAAATGCATTAGCTATTCTCAATCTGTGTTTGTGCCTGGTAGACAAATTTTGGATGATGTGGTCATTGCTCGAGAACGTCTCCATTTTGGGAAATAAAAGGAAAGGTAAAGCCGGTTTCATGTCTAAAGCATACGATAGGGTGAAATGGAACATTTTAGGAAGACTGATGATGCAAATAGGCGTCTATCATATCTTTTCAATTGGACCATGGCTTGTATTTCCTTTGTCACTTATTCTTTTAACTTGAATAGGGCAAGAGTAGGGTATGTCCAACCTAGTAAAGGAATTCAGCAAGGAGACCCCTCTCTTCTTACCTATTCTTAATTTGTGCTAAAGGATTATCTAATCTTATCAAGCAAAATGTGAAGGATAAAGCATTTACTAGTATAAAAATCTGTGAGGACAGTCCTATTTCTCATCTATTTTTGCAAATGATGCACTGCCATGTTGCAAAGCTAACACATAGGAACACAAAAGGTGATGGAGATACTAACAAAGTATGGCAGGGCATCTAGGAAACTAGTGAACTTTTATAAATCGATAGTCTATTTTAGCAGGAATATCCTAATCCACTTAAGAGCTGAAGTGTCTGAGATCCCGAGCAATATGAAGGAAGCAACTAGTGGAAAGTATCTAGGGCTACCAATGGCCATAGGAAGATCAAAAGATTGAGTATTTTAATACATTAAAAGCAAGGTCACAAGCAAACTAAAGGGATGGAAAGGAAAGCTGTTGAATCAAATAGGAAAAGAGACACTGTTGAATCAAGCAGGAAAAGAGACTTTGATAAAATCTATCATAATGGCCATGCCAACATATGCTATGTCCTATTCTAAGTTTCTTATAGGGATATGTAGAAATATTTGTAGGAGTATGGCAAACTTTTGGTGGGGTAGTGAAGACCAAGAAAGGAAAATTCACTAGGCTATTTAGAAGAACTGTCTAAAGTGAAAGGTCAACGATGGCCTACTAGAAAGGAACTTTGAAAATTATTACCTCTCCAAATTTGCTTATGAGTAAGCTGATCAAACCAAAATACATGAAAAAAAAAGACAAGTATTTAGAGCTAGAGACTCCAAAGACTACCTCTTAGATCTGGAAGAGCATCCATAGTGCTAAGAATTTGTTATCAAATGGCCTATGGAAGAGAGTAGGTGATGGTAGTTAAGTAGATATTTAGAAAAATAAGTGGATCACTGGGTCACAGAATGGTAAGATGTCAACAAGAAGACTTGCAAATTGCCAAATTCAAGTGGTCAATCAATTGATAGAGGGAGGAAGATGAAGGAAAGAAATTCTACAGTAGCTCTTTAGCAGAGGGAACTCAAAAATGATAGCAAGCACTCCATTCAGCTTATACAGGAGGAAGGATAGACTTTACTGGAAATATTCAAAGTCCGGGTTGTATATAGTGCAATCTGATTATGCAGTGGCCAAATATAATAGTGGACAAGAGTGTAGGAGAAAGGAGTAGAGAAGAGACAAGTTGGGAAATAAGGAAACATAGCATATGAAAGAAACTATGGAATTTGAATTTGAATCACAAATTAAACACTTTTGGTAGAGAAATGTTTACAAAATTGCATCCCTGTGAAGGACACAATTTACAAAAGCATAGGCAAAGGTGATAGAGTATGTAATTGCAATGTGGAGAAAATTAAGACTATTGAGCAAGTATTTTTCTCCTGCTCAAATGCAGAAAAAGTTTGGAAACTGGGCTTAGTGAAATAGGAAGGAATAAAGGAGTTATAGTGCAATTTGTGGAAATGGTGGGAAGTTGTAAAGAAAAATCTAACAACTGACCAAGGCCAAGATCACATTACACTCATGATAAACATTCTTTGGCAGATATGGAAGATAAGAAACAGGTTAGTTTTTGAATAATCAAGAACCAAGGAAAGAGTAATTGTTTATAAATACCAACAAGAATATGAGGGTGTATTGGAGAATACAACAACAAGAGGAGAGATAGGTAGGGAACAACTTCAGAATTAGTAGGAATTGGTGCCTCCTCAAGATGGAGTGATTAGGTTTAGCACAGATGCAACCATTTTTGCATAAATGACCCAAGCAGAAAAGGAATCACTGCCAAAAACTAGACAGGAAAATTCATCAGGCAAAAGAAGTAGTTGAGCATAAGAGAAGGGATACACTAGTAGAGGAAACTCTAACTATCAGATTACCTTTGCTAATGGCAAAGAAGACAAGCTAGAATAAGATAGACATTCAGTCAGATTGCAAGGAAGCCATAGATAAGATCCAAGAAACCAATGCATAGAATTACACAATTACCACAATCTTGGTAGGACATTGGAGACCTAAGATAGATCTTTGGACAATGCCCTCTCTTTTGTACCTGCATTGGGTAATGTAAGTAGTCACATGCTAGCAAAATATGAACTAGTCTAGTTAATGACATTGAATTGAAAAGAAACTTCCTGTATGGTTGACAAAACTGTATGAAAGGACTTGAAGGCAGTTGCCTCTTTTTGTAATTAGCTCTTGTACTTCAAGTGTTAATATATGAAATATTATCATTTGTTAAAAAAATTTAACCAACATGTAGCTCAATGGTAAATCCACATTGAATGAAGTATGGGCAATTGCCCCCCTCCCTTGTCACGCCCCATTTTCAATCAAAAGTGAGAGATCAAAATTTGTTTCTGAAAAAAAAATAGTGGTTTTGAAAAAACTAAAGAGCCTAAAATAGGACTTTCAAAAATGTGACAATTTTACCCAAAAAATAGTTTAAAAAGGATTTTTTAAGAAAAAGGAAACACCATTTGGTATAGCTTTTTCTTGTACCAAGTTGGCATAAAAAGCAATTTGAAAACGTAAATGAAAGAAAACAGCCCTTTTTAAATGACTCTTGGTCTTTGGAAACAAGAGAAAAAATTTTAGAGTTACAGTTGAGAAAAGAGAATGATAGAATTTGATTGTTGACCTGGACACCTTTTCACACCTAGTCAAAGTTAGATGCGAGATTTAGTCTAATTTTTTGAAAAATAACATTTGAACTTATTGCATTTGAATGCTTATACATAGGTGCCAACCTAGACCTAGGAGGATATCGAGAGGGACAAAATGTACTTTCAAGATCTAATTGATATCAACATATGAATTTTGAAAGCTAAATTGATCCCTTAAAAAGGTCATGAATGACAGAAGATGGGACTCAAAGAGATAAAAATTATAATTTGTATATAAAGGTATAAGTGATGAAAGAAAAGGATGCAGCATAATGGGTGTGGGGGACTAGGACTCGTAACAAAATGTTCTCTCCTGAAGAGGGCCAGTAGCATACCTAGGCTAAAAGTGGTACTCACCTATTTCCCACACTTGGAAGATAACCTTTTAACCCAAACAAGTAATTGAACTGTCTAATTTCTAAATTTTAACATGAAATTCAAATCTAAATGAAATGGTTTAAATATATAAAGGAAAGGGGTAAGATAGGGAAAACAACATGCAAAAGATCCTAGAAATAAGAAAAAGAATATGCATGAAAATGGAACAAATAGCGTATAGTACATGAATCTAGCACGTGAATGAGCTTATAGGTCTAGCATTGGATTAATCCAAATTTATAAGTCTTTACTAGCATTGGACCAGCAAGGAAATAGGGAAAGTGCCACAACTACTGTCAAGCCTGGTGGCAACTTGCAACTTAAGAAATATAATTTTGCAAATACTCAAGATATTAATAGAAAATTAATTCAAGAAACAAGCAAACCACAATGACACTAGTTTAAATTAAATTTCAATTTGTATTCTCACAATGCTCATTCAACATAGATGAATTAGTTTCACTTTGTACAATGATTCAGATCACTTTTACTTACACACAGATACCTTCTTGTTGAGTTAAAGTTTTATAGTCACCACTAACCTATCCAAAATACAAAAGAACTTATCAATCTCACAATGAAGAACATTCACACAATACTTTGACTAATCACAAATTACATCCAGTAATCTTATGACTATTACTCTTTCTCTCTTCAGGAGAACTTCACTTATACATTCACACACTCTTACTTGGGTGTTATTTGAAAATTAGAAATACCGGCTATTTATACAAGACAAAAGGAGTCTTTACAACTCTCAAATACGTCTTATATTAATGACAAACTAAGTTCATAAGACGTAAGAGAATTAACTAGAGATTCAATGGGAATCAAATTTAAATCATTAGACTCTTCAATGACAGCAGATTTGGTCTCCCATTCTTTTGGTAGTGCATTGAGAATATTCCTGTTCTTTTCTCTAAGAAAGTATTCCTTGCCAAGTGCTTCCAGATCCCTAACAATGTTATTGAACTTGTAGTACATTTTATCAATGGTTTCATGAGGTTCCATCTTGAATGATTCATATTTAGTCACTATGAATTTTTTTTGCTCTCGAATATTATTGCTGCCTTCATGTATCTCTCTGAGTTTGTCCCAGATTTCTTTGGTAGACCTACAACCTTTTACACGAGTAGATTCCTTACCATCAACTGCATTATACAATATATTCATGGTTGTGGCATTTAGTGAAAGGATGATCTTGTCCTAAGCAATTAGTACATTTCTATTCTTTGGTCTTTCTCTGTTGAGATTTGCAACCAGTATTATAGCTTCATATGGTCCTTCAATGAGAATGTACTAGAGTTCTATATCAATAGACTGCAGAAATATCTCCATTCTCTCCTTCTAAATTACAAAGTTTACACCATTGAATTTTGGTCTTGTTACAGATTCTTTCTCAAGGAAGAGAGCATTATTGACTGCAATATCTTTTATCTAAGTTGATAAGGTTGATTTGTAGAGACCAAGAACAAATGTCAAGCTCGATGGCAACCTACAATTCAAGAAATACAATTCTGCAAATACTTAAGATATCAATAGAAAATTATTTTGAGAAACAAGCAAACCGCAATAACATGAGTTTGAAGCAAACTTCAATGTGTATTCTCATAATACTTGTTCAATGTAGATGAACCAACTTCACTTTGTACAAGGATTCGAGTCACTTTTGCTCACACGCAGCCACCTTCTTGTTTGACCAAAAGTTTTATAGTCACCACTAAACTATCCAACTTACAAAAGAACTTACCAATCTCACAATGAAGAGGATTCACACAACACATTGACTAATCACAAATTACATCCAGTAATCTTGTGATCATTATTCTCTCTCTCTTCTAAAGAACCTCACTTATATATTCACACACTCTTACTTGGATGTTATTTGAAAATTAGGAACATTGGCTATTTATACAAGACCAAAGAAGCCTCTACAACTCTCAACTACCTCTAATTAATGACAGATCAACTAGCCATTACTATGTTTCGGACGATCATAGTGTGTCCTAATCTGTGTCCTTTCTACTTTAGGGTATTTAGGATAGAATTATCTTGGTAGAGCTTTAGGACGGTTGAAGAAGTTTCTCGTGTATTCAATCCTTTGTCCTTGCAGTTGTAATAAGAGAATTTTGTGACTCCTATGATTCAAACAATTGTGAGTGCATCCTATTTTTCATCTAATGAGTAGAGATCTCTTCCCTTTGATAAGTAAATTCGGACGGTTGAGAGTTTTGTTGAAATATCCAATCATGTGTCCTAGTAGTGTAAAAATACTCCATTTGCAAAACGTTTTTCAAACATTTGGACATTCGTATTAGTTCTAATACACTTTCTTTGTGCGTCTAAATAACATTGTCCTATTTTTAATCTTCAAGCATAGCAAGCTTAACTATCTTTTCAGAAAATCATTCTTAAGTTGAAGCATTTGATTAAATGATAAGTTCCTTCTTGATTGGTTTTGTCATAATCAAAACAAGGTAGGTCAACAACTAGGATTGAGTGATGTGGCGATGTCATACATCCATAATCTATATAATTATAATAAATATGTACACATAAGAATACATAACACATAGGCATGATATCTAGATGCAAATCCTAATGACACATAGGAGCCCGTAAGACATGTAAACCCTATCTATTACATTCGAATACCTAACCACAATCTAAAAAGGGCATGATAAAAAATAAGCCTATCTATTATATGTGGGGTTCTAACTACAATCTAATCAAGGGAAAGCAAAAAAAAAAAAAGTGAACTTAATTATTTTAATCTAATTAAATGAGGACAATTCAATAAAACTAGAGTAAAATAGCTAGGCATTTAAAAATGAAATTAAGAAGCTAATATAATAACAAAATAAGAAATCAAAACAACTTAAAGCATGTAGATACATAGTAGCATATAATTGAATGTAAAAGCAAGAAAGGCACCTCCCTTTGAAGTGTCGGCTCAACATTTTTATTTGGAACTCACAACATGAATAAAAAAGGTAAAGGTACTGCTATCATATCATAGTAATAAATCACTCAAAATTAATTAAAACTATTTAGTTTCAATAATCATACAAAACACATGAAAACGTATAAGAATGTATAATTGATGATAAGATAGTAATTAAAAGAATTAAACTACTCTAATTGAAAAATTAGTATTCTAGCAAGGATCTAATTGCAAAAATTAGAAAACTTTTGGAGTCAAAATAAATTTTGCAAAAGATAAAGGATCAAATTGCAAATATGAATAAAGATTAAATAATGAAGATGGATCATAGTTAGATTTACATAAATGGAGCGAGTAGATCCGAGCCGAATCATGACACAAACAAGTTATGCTATTCCTAACATTCGCGCCACAGTGCGTTCAGCCTAATCTAAAACTAGCAGATACCCCAATGTAAACCACCCGAACAAATCCAAGATAAAATAAGGACTGGCCCAAATTCCCTAGCTAGCAACTAATAGCTGAAGCCCAACTTAAGTGAGATGCAAGCCTGTTTCTTCAACCCAAAGACAGTTATGTAAATATTCTAAGGACTTTTACTAGTTATATCATATATTAAACAGATAAAATTGGAAGTTCATAAAATACAAAACTTAAATTAGGAATGTATTTAAACAATATAATTGTTTTAGGGCATACATTTCAACAAACTCCCATTTGCACTAAAACAATTCATTCATAATTCTTAATCCAAATGAAAGTACATGACTATCATATTTCTTTTGAGATAGTGCCTTAGTAAGAGGATCAGCTATGTTATCCTCAGTGGGGACTCTCTCTATCTTTACATCATTCCTAGCAATGATTTCCCTAATAAGGTGAAATCTTCTAAGTACATGTTTGGACCGTTGATGAGACCTAAGTTCCTTTGCTTAGGCAATAGCCCCATTGTTATCAAGCAGAAGTTATCGGATTAACAATGCTCAAACCACCAAATTCGACATCTAACTTCTTGATCCAAACGGCTTCCTTAGCTGCCTCCACGGCTGCAATGTACTCAGCCTCTGTTGTAGAATCCGCTGTGGTGTCCTGTTTGGAACTCTTCCAGCAGACGGCACCTCCGTTGAGAGTAAAAATGAAACCCGACTGTGACTTACAGTCATCCTCGTCAGATTGAAAGCTTGCATCTGTGTAGCCCTTGACCTCCAATTCACCATTTCCATATACTAAGAACAAATCTTTAGTCCTTCTTAAGTACTTAAGAATGTTCTTAACGGCTGTCCAGTGACCTTCACTTGGATTAGCCTGAAATCTGCTCGTGACACTCAGAGCATGGGAGACATCTGGTCTTGTACATAGCATAGCATACATAATTGATCCAATTACCGAAACATATGGAATATTATGCATCTTATCAATCTCAGCTTGTGTCTTAGGATACATGCTCTTAGAAAGGCTTATCCTATGAGATATAGGTAAGAAGCCCTTCTTAGACTGATCCATGCTAAACCTCTTTAGCACTTTATCTATGTATGTAGCTTGTGAAAGACCAAGCAGCCTTTTAGATCTATCCCTATAGATCTTAATACCCAGTATATAGGCTGCCTCTCCCAAATCTTTCATGGAAAAGTTCTTGGATAACCAACCCTTCACTGATTGCAACATTGGGATATCGTTTCCCAATATTAATATGTCATCCACATATAATATAAGGAAAACGATTGAACTCCCACGTCGGAACAATTTTTAACGCTAAAATTTGGCCAAAACCACATACCGGCAAACAATTCGTATAAAATTCTCTAAATTGAGAAATAATCACTTTAAACATATTTTCACTAATATTTCAATAAATCAACTCAATATAAATATTATTAGGCATTTTGGAAATAAATTCAAATTTTTGAGGCCCTCACATTGGATATCGATGGTGAAAGGATAATAATTACACGGTAATTTTCCATGGAAAGGTTAGGTTGGAATTTCCCTTAACCAATTTCGAATACCTGGGTGGTTGTGATGTGTTGCTAGACCCTGCTCACAATTTATAATTATGAATAATTAATTATTGTAATTAATGATGAAATAAAGGTGTTTATTTTATCTAATTCTTTTAAGAATTATAATTCATAATTATTACCAGTGTATTTGGGACCTATTGGATCACACGCATAGAGATTGGGTTCTGGATTAAATTGTGTGTCCAAGTAGGAATTTGGAAATAAATACTTCTGGGGTTTAATTATAAAGATAAATAAATCTTGGGGTCATCCGACAGATAAGATAAAAGTGTTATCCTTTATCTGTCAGACAACAGAAAGGATAGAGTCTCATCAGATGTTACGGTGGTTTGATTTTGAATCAAACCACCAAACTCTATCCTTCTGTTTCTCTTCTCATCTCTCTCTCTCTCTCCTATCAATAAGTATCAGATACTACGATAGAAAAATAAAAGACCTTTCTGATAGTCAGTTATGTAATACTGAGAGAAAAAGGAAAGAAAGAAAAAAAAAAAGTCTGCAGTTGACCGGTCTTCTACCACAATTGTCTGGAAAAAATCCCTATCTTCTACCACAGCTGCCTGAAAAAATTCCTATGACTTCTAAGTTCAAATGTTTACATGAATATGATGTTGGAATGTATGCCCTAAAACAATTATATTGTTTAAATACATTCCTAATTAAAGTTTTGTATTTTATGAACTTCCAATTTTATCTGTTTAATATGTGATATAACTGGTAAAAGTCCTTAGAATATTTATTAATGTGATGATAGTCACAAGAGTTGCTGACTATGAGATATCAATCACATTTATAATAAATATTCTTAAATGTCCCTAGTCATAGTATTAATGAGACAGACATCATTAATACTTATGCACTAGTACGCTAGCCCCTACTTAATGTAAGTAATGGTTGTTCTCATCAACCATGGTATAGGGATACCTAGGCTAATGTGTAGATGAATTGTAGAGTACCAATTCATTGGAGTGATCCACACGTAGATCCCATTAGATATCTAGTGCCAATGGTTGAATCTCTTATGGAAAATTGTGTAAGTGATCCTAGACTTGAGATCACCATAGTATCTTGAGTGTGAATCACTACCTTTGATTCTGCTTTCTTCTTACCACCGTGCGGACTTAAAGAATAGAAATTGGGGTAGTGAAGCATGGAAAGATAGTGAGTGATCAAGAGAGGATTCACCACTCCGATAATGGGAGCTGATATCCAGTAAGGCCACTAGTTGGAATGTAACCTTAGTAGTCAACTACATTAGGTTAATTGAAAAGTGTCTTCAAGTTAACCTAATCTAAGGTTAATTCCGGGAACCAGAAAATTAATTAGTCATTAGGAAATTGGCACTTGTTCCTTATTCCCTGACTAATTGGATGTGACGACCCCACCTTCCCCTAATGGACCAAAGGGTTATGGACCGCCCAACCTCGCCAGACTCACTCACCACTTGTTCAATAATACTTAACCTAACTAAACCCCGGATACAATATGGTACAAAGTCTTACAAATACATCACATACCAATTACAATTCGATAATACATAGCTCCATTATACAAGAGTCCATAAAATGGGCAATATTTAAAATTCTCCAAAATACATATCAAAACATATGAAAGCCCTAATCTCAAGAGTTGGCACCACCACTTGGTTGCTCATTTCCTGCTAAGGAAAACAAATGGAAAGGGTGAGCTAAAAAGCCCGTGAGTTCCCAAAAAAACATGCAAGTCACTAAATACATAAACAATTTCACTTCACAAAAACACTTGGAATATAAACAAATAGAAAAGCAATTAACAATACAAGGGATAATGGGCCCTCGGGGCCAAATTCCACAAAACTTGCCCACCAACCATCGAACTGTGGAGTTGACACTCCAACCTCACTATTACCATGTAGAACTCCTCTTTCCCCTTACCTCCAAACCCCCACCGGGTCTGCAGACGCCCAAACACTTTTCACTTCACTTGTTAGTGCACACGTGACTTTCACTTTAGAGACAAGTCTCGAAAGTACACTTCACTTTAAAACACTTCACTTTATTTGAGTACTCTACATTAGGGACAAGTCCATACGCCAAGTCCGTAGTACTTTCATTTCACTTCACTGGTTGTTGCTCTTATGGAGACTGGTTCAAAACCAAGTTCCGGAAAGTATAAATCACCTGGTCCAGTCACCGTGCTTTGTGACATTTTAAGTAACCTTATTCTTCCTTTTCACCTCGACCTAGGCCTAGCCCCACTCGGTCGAAGGTTCACCGAGTAGGTCTCGGATTTCTCTTTTCAAACACATGTAATGATAACACACTTTAAAGCACTTTACAATCGACACTCAATTCACTCCATAATCACTTTCACTCAAATGAAGTAGGTGCGATAAAGTACACACCATCCTCATCGGAGGGTTCAAAACCAATTTTCATATAACAATCACTTCATTGCATTCATATACAATCATTAGCACGTAAACACTACATGTATGGAAACTCACCAAAGTAAGGTTCAGGCTTCCTCGTAGGGTTCAAAATCACCGCCTTACACACTTCCTAAAATAATTTAAAACAATCAATGAGATTCACTTCATTCTTTTTCATTCAATAACACATTTACTTTCACTTGTTAGTCTCAAACGACATTTTTCCAAAATTTCTTCGAGGAAAAACTCTCATTTCACATGGTACAATATTCCAAAAAAATCCTCTTTGAAAAATCACTTTTCCGTTTCAAAAGAGCATCCCGCCGATATACTCATTGGCACTACAAGCACGCTCTCTTCACAAAACATTTAAGTGAGATCTCACACCTCAAAATCACTTTTTACACAATACGTTCGACATTCATTTTTGGCTAAAACTTCCATATTGACATAAAACGCTTCATATCAAGCCATTGTATTCAAAAATCCCTGCATTTAGCCAAAATACTCGCGAAAACCTTCAAATTCAATCAAATAGCACTTTTACTCAAATTTCATGAAAACTACACTTTTACCCTTTTAAACCCAAACACTCACTCACACATACATACATTCACATTTGAGTAATATACACATTTTCTCAAAAGTAAAACTCTTCGAGAATGTTCACGGCAATCCAAAATCAAACATTGAAATCACCGTGCATGGTTTTGGCCATAGCATACATTTTCCTTCAATTTCTCAATCAACCAAAACCCTAATTTCTAACCATATCAAGACAAATTCACAAATAACAATCAATTTCCCAATCAAGTCTCAAGCTACCTAGAGGCCACCTCAAGTCTCGCTACCTAGGTTGGGATTTCAAGAGCCCAACTTCATCTTTTCAGATGATATCATTTATATCAATATAAACCACGTGATCTACACTAATAATCACTAATAAGGCTAGATCTAGATTGAGACTTATACCTCCGATCTATCAAGATCCAACGAATCCAGATCCAATGAAATTCCTCGAGCCTTTTTCAAGAAAGTCGCTTCAAGCCTAGTAGATCTCTCAAGCTCGATCTTTACCCAAGATCTACTGGATTTTGACGAAGATCTACAACTCCTAAACTCACAATCAAGCAACACACCACTGATCAAGCCTTGTTTCTTCACTTTTCTTTCTTTTTTTCCTTCAAGAACCTCGCCCTCACTCTCTCCTCTCTCCTTGTCTGCCTGCAATGGAGCAAGAAATCAAGCCACAATCCATCATCAACTCTTCACAAACCTCATGTTATTTTGTAGGAGAAAAGGAAATGGAAGATCAAACCCACTTACCTCTTGTTTTCTTCCAAGAATTTCAGCCCAAACCTCCTCTCTCTCTCTCCTCTTCTCGCTGCTAGGAAGGAGAAGATGATGGTGGTTGATGATGGTTGAAACTTCAAGAAGAATGGATGAAGATTGGAAGAAAATTTAGTAATTCTCTCTTGCTCAAGCTCTCTCTCTCGGCTGTCCCTCTCTCTTTCTCACTGGTTTGCAGCAGCAAAATAAAGCTTGAGGAAGCCAAAAAGTCAAGGTGTTTAATGCTTAAAAAGTGCACTTCCCTATTTTAAGGGAAAAAGTGCTTTTTGTCACTTTATGTCGCGTCACACGCGACAGTCTAACTTACACTGGTTTCTTTCATCTGGATTTTTGAGAAAACCAAACTCTTTGATTGTCTCATCAAAACGGATGTTCCAGCTCCTGGATGCTTGCTTAAGTCCATAAATGGACCTTTGTAACTTGCATACCTGACTGGGATTTGGTGATGTAAAGCCTCGTGTTGTGTCATGTACACATCCTCTTGCATTCCCATTAAGGAATGCAGTCTTTACATCCATCGCCAAATTCGTAATCAAGATATGTTGCTATTGTGCAATATCCCAATGGATTTAAGCATAACAATGAGAAAGTTTCATCGTAATAGATTCTCTCTTCGCTTGTAGCCTTAGGCCACCAGTCTAGCCTTATAGGTAATCACATTACCATCAATGTCAGTCTTTTCTTGAAGACCCATTTGCACCCTACGGGTTTATCCTTCAGTGGATCAACCAAGGTCCATACCTTGTTGTCATACATGGAATCCATTTCGGAGTTCATGGCCTCTAACCATTTGGAGGAGTCTGACTGTTCAGAACCTCTTGGTAGGTAGTAGGTTCATCATCTTGAATGACTAGTACATCATTCCCCGGACTCACAAGAAATTCATATCTCTTGGGAGCGGAGCTGCACTTACCTACGGGTTCTTGAACGTCCACAGCTTCCGTTTGCGCCTCATCACTATGGGGCTAAACCCTTTCTTCAACAGGCTGTTCTGTGTTTGTTTGGACATTTTGAACTTCTTCAAGCTCCATGTCAGTTTGAGTGTCTTGAACTTCTTCAAATTCTATTCTACTCCCACTGCCTCTTTCTAGAATAAACTCTTTTTCTAAAAAGATGGCATGTTTTGAGACAAACACTTTGTTCTCAGTTGGGTTGTAGAAATAGTATCCAATAGACTCTTGGATACCCCACAAACAAACACTTGTCGATCTAGTTTCAAGCTTATCCGACTTCTTCACATAGGCGGGCAACCCAAACCTTCATGTGAGACAGTTTTGGTTTCTTTCCTTTCCATATCTTATATGGTGTGGAAGCAACAGCCTTATTGGGTACTCTATTAAGAGTATGGGAGGCTGTGTCTAGAGCATATCCCCATAACGATTTTGGGGCAGTCGAATGGCTCATCATGGACCGTACCATATCTAATAGGGTGCGGTTTCTCCTTTCAGATACACCATTTAGTTGTGGTGTCCCTGGAGGAGTCCATTGTGGAACTATTCCATTGTCCTTAGATAAAACCAATTCATCGCTATATTCACCACCACCATCGATCGAAGTGTTTTAATACTTTTACCGCTTGTTTCTACTTCATTTCTGAATTCTTTGAACTTTTCAAAAGATTCAGACTTGTATTTTATTAAATACACATAATCATATTTAGAATGGTCATCTGTGAAGGTAATGAAGTATGAGAATCCACCTCTGGTCATGGATTGTCATTGGGCCACATACATCAAGATGTACCAGTAAATCATCGTCTGCCTCTTACCAAAGTGGTGTTTTGGTCATTTTTCAAGTAAACAAGCCTCGCATACATCATATGATTCATAATCAAATGAGTCCAAATACTCACCTTTGTGTAATTTGGAAATGCGTCATTTACATGACCAAACCTACAAGAGGTAAGTTTTATCTTTTATCTAACTTCATTCTCTTTTCTTGTATATTGAGAATTTGGTTGTCAAGATCTAGAATGTATAAACCGTTATTCCAATTTTCAGAACCATAAAACACACCATTCTTTGAGAAAGAACAACATTTATTCTCCTGGGTTATCTTAAACCCATTTAAATCCAAGCAGGAAATAGAAATGATGTTCGTTGTAAGTGCTGGAACATAATAACAGTTTGACAATTCTAGAATTAACCCACTAGGTAAACTAATATAATAAGTCCCTACAGCTAAAGCAGCAACCTTTGCTCCATTGCCCACACGTAGGGTTACTTCTCCTTTACCCAACTTTCTACTATCCTTTAGACCCTGCATAGATGTGCAAATGTGTGAGCCATATCTGGTATCTAATACCCAAAAGTCAGATTTGGAAGTAGAAACATTAATCTCAATCATGTATGTACCTGCTGATAAAGCTTCCCCAAACTTCTTCTGCTTCAGACTCTCCAAATAGGCCTTACCTTCCAATGTCCATTTTGTCCACAATGGAAGCTGTTGCTGTTGCCTTAGGCTGCCATTTTAGCCTTTTGGGCTTCTTGCTTGTTATTGGGTTTCTTGGGCCCTTTTCCTTGCCTCTTCCTTTTACTGGATGAAGCAACAACAAGCACTCCAGTAGAACCCTTTACCTTCTTGATTTCTTTCTCAGCACATTCAACAATTGAGGGTAGTGTGTGCAGATTGTTCATCCGATAGTTCATAATCTAACGAGAGAAAGAATCGGCGAGATTGAAGAACTAAATCAACATTTAGCTCGGGGTCCATCTTGAAATCCAATTCAGCTAATTTCTCAATTAGCCCAATTATCTTCAAGGCGGGAGCAAAGTGCTCCTCGCCATTTTGCACTTGGAAGCTGCCTTGGGAGGTGTCATATCTCACCGTCCTAGATTGTTGTTCAAACAACTCTCTCAGGTGTTGAACTATTTCATATGATGATAGTCATAAGAGTTGCTGACTATGAGATATCAATCACATTCATAATAAATATTCTTAAATGTCCCTAGTCATAGTATTAATGAGATAGGACATCATTAATACGGACAGACTAGTACACAGTTAGCCCCTACTTAATGTATGTAGTGGTTGTTCTCATCAACCATGGTATAGGGATACCTAGGCTAATGTGTAGATGAATTGTAGAGTACCATTCATTGGAGTGATCCACGAGATCCCATTAGGATATCTAGTGCCAAATGGTTGAATCTCTTATAGAAAATTGTGTAAGTGATCCTGACTTGAGATCACCATAGTATCTTGAGTGTGAATCACACCTTTTGATTCTGTTTCTTGTTACTCATCAGGAGTGACTTAAAGAATAGAAATTGGGGGTAGTGTGAAGCATGGAAAGATAGTGAGTGATCAAGAGAGGATTCACCACTCCGATAATGGGAGTTGATATCCAGTAAGGTAGTTGGAATGTAACCTTAGTAGACTACATTAGGTTAATTGAAGAGTGTCTTCAAGTGCTAACCCAATCTAAGGTTAATTCGAACTAGAAAATTACTCAGTCATTAGGGAATTGGCACTTGTTCCTTATTCCCTAACTAATTGGATATCGATGGTGAAAGGATAATAATTACACGGTAATTTTCCATGGAAAGGTTAGGTCGGAATTCCCCTTGACCAATTCCGAATACCTGAGTGGTTGTGATGTGTTGCTAGACACCGCTCACAATTTATAATTATGAATAATTAATTATTGTAATTAATGATGAAATAAAGGTGTTTATTTTATCTAATTCTTTTAAGAATTATAATTCATAATTATTACCAGTGTATTTGGGACCTATTGGATCACACGCATAGAGATTGGGTTCTGGATTAAATTGTGTGTCCAAGTACGGACTTGGAAATAAATACTTCTGGGGTTTAATTATAAAGATAAATAAATTTTGGGGTCATCTAACAGATAAGATAAAAGTGTTATCCTTTATCTGTCAGATAACAGAAAGGATAGAGTCACATCAGATGTTACGGTGGTTTGATTTTGAATCAAACCTCCAAACTCTATCCTTCTGTTTCTCTTCTCATCTCTCTCTCTCTCTCTATCAATAAGTATCAGATACTACGATAGGAAAACAAGAGACCTTTCTGATAGTCAGTTACGTAATACAGAGAGAAAAAGTTTCTCCAAGAGAAACCTTACGTAGAGAGAAAAAGAGAGTCTGTGAGTTAGAGTGTGAGAAAGGCTAGCACCCGTTCTTCACACACACACACACATAGATCGTAGACGATCAGGAGTAATCCAGGAGCACTCTCGCGTGGATTACAGTAGAGGCAGGACATTTGGACTACTGCTCAGGGGATTCTCAGTCTTCTCAGACAAGTCAGAGACGCCATCTGTGAATTAAGGTAATTCTAGAACCCCCTTTGTAAGTCATACGTAGAACTAGAGTGAATCCTGGTGGGAGACTGGGGTAAAAATTTTAAATTTCCGCTGTGCCTGCTGCCTCAGTTCCTAACATATGATCCCTACAATATCAAGAATGTATCTAAAGCATCAAACAGATTTTAAAAACCATGCAAAACACCTAAAATAGCATCTAAACTTCAAGAACATAACCTTAACGTTGTTTTTTTAAACTAAACAAAAATCATTGAAAACCAAATGATCACATTCTTGATGCAATGAGAATGATTTACATCAAAATTTCTAGACCTAGAATGCGCATATCAAAACTAGGGATGGTAATGGGTGTGGGAGTCATGGGATCAAGTGGGGGTATGACAGGATACCTCCACGGGAGGAGTCATCGGACCCCTGGGAGGGGACGGGATTTTCCTCTCCCCACTTTAAATGGGCAGGGAACGGGGAAGTGTGGCGGCCCCACGTTTCCCAAGGCGAACCATAGGACCCACCAGCCTCGCCAGACTCAAGCAGTAAATACTTTAGGGTTTTCAAACCAATATATTTTCAAATAGATCGACATAACTTCTAACCAACATCCATTTTGAGTTCGACTCTCAACCTTACACAATAATTCAAAAGACAATTCTTATACATTATCCTCGACATCATAATAGGGTCAAATACACCAATATTCAAAAGATTCAACCAGCTTGTACTCCTTCGCATTTCTTCAATACCGGAAGTCCTGGATGGGAAATATATGGGTGAGTTTCTAAACCCGGAGAGTCCCAAAACACATATCAATTAAATACATAAACACAACAGCTTTTGTAAACATTTAAAACTGCATAAGACTAGTTTCAAATATAGTAACATCCATTTAAGGAAAGTTGGGAGATAGTATATATATACATATATATTTTTCTTTTCTTTTCTTTTCATAACAGTTGTGAACCTGAATAATCAAGATGCTCATTGAGCCATTTAAGTAGTAACGAAAGCATTAAGTAACAATCACAATAATATTCTCAAGAAGGAGAACGAGTCGCAGAACTCGGTCATTTCGCTTTCTTTCTCCTTTCCTTTCACCCAACTTGATCCCAACTAAACAAGGGAGGCGTGTACACTCGAGGTAACCTTTGAACAGACCTGTGGTCCGCCGACGCATCTAAGCCCCACTGCCGCTCGAATAGGCCGACTCGCCTCGGGTTTGGGATCCCCACGCCAATGTGTCATGCACAGCTTGACATGCACAAGCACGTGTATGGTGGTTTAATTTAATACTTTAGAGGCGAGGGACAACCGACAATTAATTTCAACCTCGAGCCCCTTAGAGAGTGCACCAGCCTTTAGGGCCTTGAAGGCCAGCCTCTTCACCTCAAGCCTCAAAAGAAAACAAGTTTTATTGTTTTTTTTTTTTAAAACAAAGCATACTAAACCACCTAAGCACGTTGAGTCAAATCAAGAAATAAACTTATTTTACATAAAACCCTAGTTTCCATCATTCAACGATAAATCACATTTAGAAACCAGTCATATAATAACAAGTAATTCCTAACAACAAGGATCAAGTAGCAACAAATAGGAACCCTCACCTTAGATGGTCAAGGTTGAGTAGATGAGTCGAAGTCCTCGGTCTCAAAGCCCTCGTCTATATTACCGTCGGTTCCTGAGGTACATAATTATTAATTATTAAAATCAATTTTGACCAATTCACTTCTTTTATAAGAATGAGAATATTTTTAGGTTTACCTCACGAGTCGATAGGGTGATAAAACGGTGGTTTGTATCTTGAAAATATAGGTCTCGTTAGATAGGGTAAAATGTGTGAGTTTTGAGAAAATCTACGTAATTAGGGTTGAAACAATTTTGTTAGTTTAGGTTTAGAAAGACTTGAGTAACGAAGGCCATCCATTTGGAAATTTTGAGAAAGGGTTTGCTTAGTTGAAAAATCACTAACGGTGTTTAATTTTATTTGTTTAGTGAACAAAACAATCTTTCGAGGCTTTGATTAAAACCAATTTGATTTTGGTCTTTCATGCTTAAAACAAGTTTTCGTATAAGATCAAAAATAGTACAATTTAGGGTTTTGGTCGACAATCACAATTTTGAAAGTGGAGTGTCATTACGCTTTCATGGCCAAAACTAACCGCCATGGTTTCTTTCAAAATTCAAATCGAAGTCTTTCTTTTGCAAGTTGTATGATTTCAAAATCGTGGAAAACTAGTTTCATAATCGCTTATTTCCTCATAAAATAGCAACGCCAAGTCAATTTGGAAAATACTCAATTTTGGGCATTCATTTTCAAAAACTACTGGTTTACAAGTTTGATTTTCAGCGATGCTTGTTGGTTCGCCACGATGTGTAGGAAATGAGCCAAGGTATTAGGTACTGAAACGGCTCTTTGGTCTAGTTTCGATGCCACTGATGGCTCGTGATTTGGAGTTATAAACAGCGAGATATGAGCATTTTACTTCAGTGTGGTTTTGCCCACTTATTTCTTAGAAAAATCTGATTTTGGTAACTTTTGTGAAATTTTCAGCCATGTAGTCGCGTGGTTAAAGGTTTAGTTGGATTTCCAGAATGTTAAGCGGGACTCTTAGCATGTGATACATTCATCTAATGATCCAAAATCATGCATACGGTCAAAGTTAACAATAATATAACTAGACAAAATTTTGTTCCAAATTGAAAAGAAATCATTAAGTCCGATTCCCCCTTTTTGTTTTCTTCTTTGTTGAAAAATTAACATCTACTCAAAACCAGGTTTCATGTCATTACTCATGCGGCTCTCAACTGACCGAGAGGTCTCATGCAAGGAAAAATAGATTTTCAACTTTCCAACAAGCAACTAAACAACTCAAGCTTGGCTTTTGTTTCACACTTTACCCATGCAAACGTTTAATTAAAATCTCATCAACCAAGTGGAATGTGAAGCATGCAAGGGTCGATTTCAGCATGTTAAACCATACAAGAGCTGCGGATGGAGTAGGGCCAAGCTCATCAGCTCACATCCATCCCAAAACAGCAAATAATCAAAGTTGTTGAATCACAACTAAGCACAAGAAAAGGTTCAATCATTATTCGATCATCATGCATGGAGTAAGTAGAGCAAATCTATGATTTAAGCTTCGGTCAGCTTAGGGACATCAAGAATGATGTTCCATATCAGTCCACCGAATTTCCAGCAATATAACAAGGAAGTATGTGCATGCAAATAAAATTTCAAGTCCATTAGTACATGCATGGCAGTTTTTAAGAAGTAATATGATACCTTTAGAGGTAAAATAGCTTCTTTATATTAAAGAGGTGTAAAAATGGATTCCTACCTCCAACCGGTCTCAAGGTCAAATGCACAAGTAGTGAGTTGAGCTAATGAAGTCCGTTGTCCAGCTACAAGAAAAGGAACATGCTAAGGATGGAATAACTAAGCTGTGGAAGGAATTTGTACAAGATGCTACAGCTTACCGCTGGTAACCAAGAAACGGAGGAACAAGGGCTGCTTGAAGTTGGATCAATTCTGTTTTCCAGCTACAAGACACAAAATGAGCTAAGGAGAGGGTTTCAAGCTACCTAGGAAGTTCACAAAAGAGATTAGGATTTACCTCTTGCTTGCCTAAAATCGGGTGGAGGATGACTAGCTTGGTTCTTCCAGAATTTTTAATGCTTGTTTCCAGCAGTGTTCGGCCAAGATTACTCTTGGTGAAAGGGTTGATTGACCAAGAAAAGACAAGGAGATGTAGGGGAAAGGAGGAAGAGCTTCTCGGTTGAAGCTTGAGGAAGAAATTTTTTTGGAGTGAAGTGTGAGAGTGGAGAGGGAAGTTTCGAGTGAGGCTTGGAAAGAAAATGCTGGAGTGTAAGGAGAGTGAGTGGGAGAGTGTGGAAGTGAAAGGGAAGATGGATTTTTGCTGAAGAGGATCGGCCAGCCTTGAAGAGGAATTTCTGTTGAGTTTGCTTGTTCAAGTGAACAAGCTTTGGCTGAAAAAAAATTTCCAAGTGGCACATCCCTCTCATGCATTGGGCATGAAGGGAGGTAAGCATCATTAGCCTTGGTTGAATACATCTGAAACCCATGCTCGCCATGATGCTGCCGGTTTTTGGAAGAGAGGGGAGAAGCATGCTTGCTGCCAGATTTTTAGCTCAAGCTTGACAAGTGGCAGCCATGGAATGGGGTGCAAGTGGGCGGCTGGTTTGGCTGAAGTTTCTTGGGTTAATTTCGAAATTACATTGGAGGGAATTGTGGTTCAATTTGCTGGAATTGGTCCGACTTTAACTGAAGTGAATCGGTTTCATTCGTGATCATGTAGGTTGGAAACGATGGAAGGGAAACCGGTTGGAAATTGGAAGGAAGAAGGAAACGTTTAAGGTTTTGTACATGCTATTGTCGTAATTTTAAGATGATTTGTTTTAAGTATGGTATCTTAGTTTATCGAAATGATTTCAATTACTTACTTGGGGCTATCGCTGAAAAATCTTTCGTGGATTTTCAAATTTTCATGATCATGCACATGTAATAATGAAACTACTAAAATCGCTCATAAAAGTCTAAACAAGAGTTAGAGTTTTGTTACGCCCTCACAACCTCCCCACTTAAGAAATTTCGCCCTCAAATTATTACCTCCCTGTCTTTGAAGCTCGGGTATTTCTGTTCATCTCTTCCTCCAGCTCCCACGTGGCTTCTTCCAATCCATGATGTCGCCAAAGGACTTTTACCAATTGGATTTGTCTCTTTCTTAAGACTTTAACCTTCTCGTCAGAATTTTCAAAGGTTTCTCTTGATAAGTCAACGATTCATCTAAGTCAACCTCTAGGGTTGGTAGAACGTGAGATGGATCCTTGTAATACTTTCTTAACCAAGACACGTGGAAGACATTATGAATTCTGGCTAAGCTTGCCGGCAAGTCCAGCTGATACGCCACCTTTCCAACTCTTTTTGAAATTTTAAAGGGCCCTATAAACCTGGGTTTCAGCTTCTTTCCTTTTCCTGATTTGAGAATCCCCCTTAATGGTGTAACTCTTAAGAAAACTTCATCTCCAACTTGAAATTCCAAGTCCTTCCTTCGGTTGTCGGTGTAACTTTTCTGACGACTTTGGGCCACTTGAACCCTTTGACAAATTAACTTAACTTTCTCATATGCCGCTTCAACCCATGGTATTCTTTCGGCACCCAAAATTTTCCTTTCACCTATTTCATCCCAGTATATTGGAGATCTACATTTCCTTCCATATAATGCCTCATACGGAGCCATTTGAATTGAGGAGTGGTAGCTATTGTTGTAAGCAAATTCGACCAAAGTTAAATGCTGGTCCCAACTGCCTCCAAAATCCATGATACATGCCCTCAACATATCTTCCAAGGTTTGTATGGTCCGTTCAGATTGTCCATCGGTTTGAGGGTGATAGGCAGTACTTAGATTTAGCTTAGTCCCTAAGGCACTTTGTATCTGCTGCCAAAATCTAGAAGTGAAACGTGGGTCTCTATCCGATACAATACTTACTGGCACCCCGTGTAATCTAACAATCTCATCCAAATAGATTTGAGCCAGTTTTTCCATCTTGTATTTCATGTTCACAGGTAGAAAATGGGCTGACTTAGTTAACCGATCTACTATGACCCAAATTGCATCATGACCTCGACGAGAAAGGGGTAACCCTGTAACAAAATCCATTGTGATTTGATCCCATTTCCATTCAGGTACTTCTAATGGTTGCAGCAATCCTGAGGGTCTCTGGTGTTCAGATTTGACTTGCTGGCACGTAAGACATGACTGTACAAACTGAGCTATGTCCCTTTTCATGTTATCCCACCAGTACAACTTCTTTACATCCTGATACATCTTGTTTCTTCCAGATGGATGGTATACTTAGACCGTGTGCTTCATAATTTCCTTTTAAATCCTCTTGGTCGTACTACTGCACGGTTTTGTATCTTAAAATTCCATCTTCTCCCGCTTAAAATTGGGTAATCCTCCTTCCTTGACCTTATTTATCCATTTTTGCACCAGTGGGTTTTTGGCTTGAGACTCCTTGATGCGCTCAGTTAGAGGAGAACTTAGAGTAATACTACCCAAATTACTTTGCCAATTGTGGGCTCCAAGTACTAAGTTCTTCTAACATCTTCCATTCTTTAACCATTAGTCCCAAATTTGACTTTCCTACTGAGCCTGCTACCTTATTGGTTTTTCCTGATGGTACTTAATAGTACATTCATAATCTTCCAAAATTCCATCCATCGCCGTTGTCTCAAGTTCGGCCTTTTGGGAAAATAAGTACTTAAGACTCGGTGATCGGTATAAACCTCAAAACCACTCCATATAAATAGTGCCTCCATTTCTTGAGCAAACACTATTGCTGCCAGTTCTAGATCATGAGTTGGATAATTTTGCTCATGAGGCTTTAATTTTCTCGAGGCATAAGCCACTACTTTTCCAGCCTGCATTAAAACACATCCTAAACCTTCCTTGGATGCTGTACAGTAAAGCTATCTCTCCATTTGGTAAGACCAACACAGGGGCTTTGGTCAGGCGACTCTTGAGTTCTTGGAAGCTATTCTCACATTTCTCATCCCACACAAAACGGTTATTCTTTCGAGTCAGGTTGGTTAGAGGACTCGCAAGTTTAGAGAAGTCCTGAATGAACCTTCGGTAGTATCCAGCCAGTCCTAGGAAACTACGAACTTCCGTTGGGTTCTTTGGCTGTTTCCATTCTAACACTGCTTTTACTTTAGCTGGATCTACCGTAATGCCCTTCTTGGAGATTACATGACCTAGAAATGATACTTCCTCTAGCCAAAACTTGCACTTACTAAACTTAGCGCAATTGATGCTCCTTCGGTTTGCAAACTAACCTCAAATGTTGATCGTGTTCTTCTTTGGACTTTGAATAGATCAAAATATCATCTATGAAGATTACTACGAATTGATCTAAATAAGACTTGAAAACACGATGCATTAAATCCATAAATGCTGCCGGGGCATTAGTTAGTCCAAATGGCATAACCAAAAACTCATAATGCCCATATCTGGAATTGAAGGCTGTTTTTGGAACGTCTTCCTCCCGATCTTTAACCTGTAATAGCCTTGTTTGAGGTCAATCTTAGAAAACACTACGGCACCTTGCGCTTGATCAACAATTCATCAAGGTAAGGGTACTTATTCTTAATAGTAACCTCGCTCAATCCTCGATAGTCTATGCAAAGCCGTAAACCTCCATCTTTCTTTTCACGAACAACACCGGGCTCCCACCTGAGACTCACTCAATCTGATGAATCCCTTTTCTAATAAATCTTGTAACTGAAATTTTAATTCCTTGAGCTCATTTTGGCCATCCCGTAAGAGTCTTAGAGATAGGTGCTGCCCTGTGGGTGAGTTCAATCTTAAATTCAATGTCTCTATCGGGGTAAGGATGTTAACTCTTGGGAATACTACGATACTCGTTTACTATAGGCACATCTTCTAATCTTGATTTATCTTCTTGAGGGTTTATCAAAATGCCAAGTATCCTCGAGCTCCTTTACTTAACAATTTTCTAGCTCAATCCAGAAATAAGAGCGGTAGAAGCTAAACCTTGTCTTGCATTAAATCTTAGAATAGGTTCCCCTGGAATGTGAAATTCAACTACTTTCATTCTACAATCCATTGCGCATGAAGTGGGCCGACTATCCATCCCGAGTATGACATCGTAACCCTTAATAGGTAGAGAAATTAGGTCTGCCAAAATTCTCCTTTCTCCTACCCACAGCTCACAGTTCCTATAGACCCCATTCGTTGCTAAGCATGGATCCTTCGTAGGAGTTTGTATTACCAGATCAAAGGGTAAGAGGTCAGACTTAACATCAATGGCACACATAAAGTCGGGATTTACGAATGAATGACTAGCACCAGGATCAATTAAAATCTTAGCTAGTCTATGAAATAGAGAAATGGTACCTTCCACCACTCCAGATGGGTCAGTGCACGCTCACGATCAAGGGAGTAAATTCTGCCAAAATTCTAGGTCGATTTCCTTTTCTATTGGCGGTTTAGGGTTTGGACCTTTGAATGTTGTGTTCCAGCTTCCGGGTCGACGGTGGCAATTGCTAATCATGTGCTCTGTACTTCCACAGGCTAGACATTTCCCGGCCTTTTTCCAACAATCGTTCTCATGATGGCCTGTCTTACCACAATATCCACAAGGTGTACGGTTTGGTAGGTTTTGTCTTGGTTGAGATGGACCACCCTTTTGGCCTTTTCCTGTCGGTCCAGCTCGCCTCCTCCAGGCCCTTTTCCAATCTTCAGGCTGGTTTCCTCCGGTCTCCCGAACTACGGTCGGGCTGCTTTTTTACTGCTTTGAAAAGCTTTGACTTGAGCCTTGGTGTTCTCTACTCTTAGAGCCTTTTCTAGAGCATCAGTAAAAGTGAGCATCCGGGCTTGCTAAAGCCTCTTGAATTTCTAAGTTTAGACCCGGATAAAAGCGGCACCCACAAGGTTGGGTGGCAATCAATTGGGCAAACTTAGATAAACGGTAAATTGTGCTTCGGCTACACTCGGTGGTTCCTTGGCAACCTTATAAACTCGTCTTCCCGTCTTTCTTGGACTAGGGGAGGCAGGTATTTCTCATTAAACTCCCTAGTAAAGTTAACCCAGGTCCAGGTCTGGTTCCTAGCCCATTTCTCCCTAATAACATTCCACCGGGCACCTTCAAATTGAAAGACAGCAAAGTCACGCCACTTCCTGTAACCTAAAGTTCCAAAAATATTAATCATGCTCTCTAGCCACCGTTCGGCTAAATCTGGGTCGTGTCCTCCCGCAAACTTGGGAGGAGAGAACCTTTGAAATCTCTCCAAGGCTCTGTCTTCACCTAACTCCGGTCCTCTTTGGTCCATTGTCGGTCCTTGATTTTGTCGATCAGTCACACGTTCTAAAAGAGTTGTCATTCGGTTCAAGGCCTCAGCTATTTGATCTCTAGGTTGCTCCCCATGCTCCCGGCTGAGATGGGCGGTAGATGCCTCTTCCTCACCCTGGTTTCGTGTTTGCCTAGTAGGCCTTCCTCTCCTTTTTCCTGTTCCTTCCATTTCCTCTATACTCACGTACAAGAGTTTCGTTTTATAAATGTGAATTAGAAAAGGAGAAAGGAAAAAGAGTTGCAAGTAATCATTAATAAACATAAAACAACTTACATTAATAACAAAACACCATACATCAAGTTCTTAAAACAGCACAACACGATAATCATAACAGCCACGAAATTTCAAAAGCATAACATAACATCAATCTAGTACAGTCATCCAACAAGAGCAAGTAGGACCCCATTAGGTATTCAGTCTCAACCCTAACTCAAGGGGACATAGGAAAGTCAGGGTCCTCTGAGGGGTCACTCTCAGGGCTGTAAGTAGGAGAAGCCTCACGATCTCCTCTGGAATCATCTCCCTCAACATCTCCTGGAACTATCTCTCCAATACTAGAACGCTCTCCACCCTGATCCTCTGTATAAATCTCCAACATCTCCTCAATCATCGTCTCACAATCAGTCATGATGCCAGCGGTGCAATCTCGCACCGTGTTAGACAGTCGGAGGAACTGATTAGCCATCTCCTCAAGTTCTCGGACCCTAGCACGTAACAGCTGGTTCTCGGTCCTCAATGTCTCTATCTCAGCATTGGCCCTGAACGAGCGAGCCAAAGTCTTCCTTTCCTTATCCACAGCCAGCACTACATGGTTAGGGTAGGCATAGTCTCTCAAACAGCTACATGGGTTGGTCTTGGAAGCAGGACTCCAATGGAGTGCAGGGCCTCCAATCATGGTCGATATCGCACTAAAGGCAAAGGCATTCTAGGTGGGGCATTGTTACCATCAGCTCCATTTCCAGCCATAACCTACAACCACAATCAACTTTATGTGAGTTCCAAATGTACCGTAATTTCAATTATCGGGTTTCTAACCTAACAAAACCAGACCTCATAACCTCACAGGGCTCATTTTTCTATCCTAGGCTCTGATACCACCAAATGTGGCGGCCCCACGTTTCCCAAGGCATGAACCATAGGACCAGCGCCCGCGCCAGGACTCAAGCAGGCAAATACTTCGGTTAGGGTTTTCAAACCAATATATTTTCAAATAGATCGACATAACTTCTAACCAACATCCATTTTGAGTTCGACTCTCAACCTTACACAATAATTCAAAAGACAATTCTTATACATTATCCTCGACATCATAATAGGGTCAAATACACCAATATTCAAAAGATTCAACCAGCTTGTACTCCTTCAGTACTTTCTTCAATACCTGGAAGTCCTGGGATGGGAAATATATGGGGTGAGTTTCTAAACCCAGTGAGAGTCCCAAAACACATATCAATTAAATACATAAACACAACAGTTTTGTAAACATTTAAAATCCATAAGACTAGTTTCAAATATAGTAACATCCATTTAAGGAAAGTTGGGAGATAGTATATATATACATATATATTTTTCTTTTCTTTTCTTTTCATAACAGGTTGTGAAACTGTAACAATCAAGATGCTCATTGAGCCATTTAAGTAGTAACGAGCATTAAGTAACAATCACAATAATATTCTCAAGAAGGAGAACAGAGTCTGCAGAACTCTGGTCATTTCGTTTCTTTCTCCTTTCCTTTTCACCCAACTTCGGATCCAAACTAAACAAGGAGGCGGTGTACACTCGAGGTAACCTTTGAACGGGACCTGGGTCCGTCGGCGACGACCAAGCCCCACTGCCGGCTCGGAATAGGCGACTTCACTGGGTTTGGGATCCCCACGCCAACGGTCATGCAGTTGACATGCACAAGCATGTATGGTGGTTTAATTTAATACTTTAGAGGCGAGGGACAACCTGACAATTAATTTCAACCTCGAGCCCCTTGGAGAGTGCACCAGCCTTTAGGGAAGGGCCTTGAAGCCTCTTCACCTCAAGCCTCCAAAAAGAAAACAAGTTTTATTGTTTTTTTTTTTTTAAAAAACAAAGCATACTAAACCACCTAAGCACGTTGAGTCAAATCAAGAAATAAACTTATTTTACATAAAACCCTAGTTTCCATCATTCAACGATAAATCACATTTAGAAACCAGTCATATAATAACAAGTAATTCCTAACAACAAGGATCAAGTAGCAACAAATAGGAACCCTCACCTTAGATGGTCAAGGTTGAGTAGATGAGTCAAGTCCTGTCTCAAAGCCCTGCGTCTATATTACCGTCGGTTCTTGAGGTACATAATTATTAATTATTAAAATCAATTTTGACCAATTCACTTCTTTTATAAGAATGAGAATATTTTTAGGTTTACCTCACGAGTCGATAGGGTGATAAAACGGTGGTTTGTATCTTGAAAATATAGGTCTCGGTTAGATAGGGTAAAATGTGTGAGTTTTGAGAAAAATCTACGTAATTAGGGTTGAAACAATTTTGTTAGTTTAGGTTTAGAAAGACTTGAGTAACGTAGCGTCATCCATTTGGAAATTTTGAGAAAGGGTTTGCTTAGTTGAAAAATCACTAACGGTGTTTAATTTTATTTGTTTAGTGAACAAAACAATCTTTCTTTGATTAAAACCAATTTGATTTTGGTCTTTCATGCTTAAAACAAGTTTTCGCTAAGATCAAAAAAATAGTACAATTTAGGGTTTTGGTCGACAATCACAATTTTGAAAGTGGAGTGTCATTACGCTTTCATGGCCAAAACTAACCGCCATGGTTTCTTTCAAAATTCAAATCGGAAGTCTTTCTTTTGCAAGTTGTATGATTTCAAAATCGTGGAAAACTAGTTTCATAATCGTTTATTTCCTCATAAAATAGCAACGGCCAAGTCAATTTGGAAAATACTCAATTTTGGGCATTCATTTTCAAAAACTACTGGTTTACAAGTTTGATTTTCAGCGATGCTTGTTGGTTCGCCACGATGTGTAGGAAATGAGCCAAGGGGCGTATTAGGTACTGAAACGAAGCTCTTTGGGTCTAGTTTCGGATGCCACTGATGGCTCGTGATTTGGAGTTATAAACAGCGAGATATGAGCATTTTACTTTAGTGTGGTTTTGCCCACTTATTTCTTAGAAAAATCTAATTTTGGTAACTTTTGTGAAATTTTCAGCCATGTAGTCGCGTGGTTAAAGGTTTAGTTGGATTTCCAGAATGTTAAGCGGGACTCTTAGCATGTGATACATTCATCTAATGATCCAAAAATCATGCATACGGTCAAAGTTAACAATACGTATAACTAGACAAAATTTTGTTCCAAATTGAAAAGAAATCATTAAGTCCGATTCCCCCTTTCTGTTTTCTTCTTTGTTGAAAAATTAACATCTACTCAAAACCAGGTTTCATGTCATTACTCATGCGGCTCTCAACTGACCGAGAGGTCTCATGCAAGGAAAAATAGATTTTCAACTTTCCAACAAGCAACTAAACAACTCAAGCTTGGCTTTTGTTTCACACTTTACCCATGCAAACGTTTAATTAAAATCTCATCAACCAAGTGGAATGTGAAGCATGCAAGGGTCGATTTCAGCATGTTAAACCATACAAGAGCTGCGGATGGAGTAGGGCCAAGCTCATCAGCTCACATCCATCCCAAAACAGCAAATAATCAAAGTTGTTGAATCACAACTAAGCACAAGAAAAGGTTCAATCATTATTCGATCATCATGCATGGAGTAAGTAGAGCAAATCTATGATTTAAGCTTCGGTCAGCTTAGGGACATCAAGAATGATGTTCCATATCAGTCCACAATTTCCAGCAATATAACAAGGAAGTATGTGCATGCAAATAAAATTTCAAGTCCATTAGTACATGCATGGCAGTTTTTAAGAAGTAATATGATACCTTTAGAGGTAAAATAGCTTCTTTATATTAAAGAGGTGTAAAAATGGATTCCTACCTCAACCGGTCTCAAGGTCAAATGCACAAGTAGTGAGTTGAGCTAATGAAGTCCGTTGTCCAGCTACAAGAAAAGGAACATGCTAAGGATGGAATAACTAAGCTGTGGAAGGAATTTGTACAAGATGCTACAGCTTACCCGCGTTGGTAACCAAGAAACGGAGGAACAAGGGCTGCTTGAAGTTGGATCAATTCTGTTTTCCAGCTACAAGACACAAAATGAGCTAAGGAGAGGGTTTCAAGCTACCTAGGAAGTTCACAAAAGAGATTAGGATTTACCTCTTGCTTGCCTAAAATCGGGTGGAGGATGACTAGCTTGGTTCTTCCAGAATTTTTAATGCTTGTTTCCAGCAGTGTTCGGCCAAGATTACTTCTTGGTGAAAGGGTTGATTGACCAAGAAAAGACAAGGAGATGTAGGGGAAAGGAGGAAGAGCTTCTCGGTTGAAGCTTGAGGAAGAAATTTTTTTGGAGTGAAGTGTGAGAGTGGAGAGGAAGTTTGAGTGGGAGCTTGGAAAGAAAATGCTGGAGTGTAAGGAGAGTGAGTGGGAGAGTGTGGAAGTGAAATGGAAGAGGGATTTTTTTGCTGAAGAGGATCGGCCAGCCTTGAAGAGGAATTTCTGTTGAGTTTGCTTGTTCAAGTGAACAAGCTTTGGCTGAAAAAATTTCCAGTGGCACATCCCTCTCATGCATTGGGCATGAAGGAGGTAAGCATCATTAGCCTTGGTTGAATACATCTGAAATCCCATGCTCAAGCCATGATGCTGCCGGTTTTTGGAAGAGAGGGGAGAAGCATGCTTGCTGCCAGATTTTTAGCTCAAGCTTGACAAGTGGCAGCCATGGAATGGGGTGCAAGTGGGCGGCTGGTTTGGCTGAAGTTTCTTGGGTTAATTTCGAAATTACATTGGAGGGAATTGTGGTTCAATTTGCTGGAATTGGTCCGACTTTAACTGAAGTGAATCGGTTTCATTCGTGATCATGTAGGTTGGAAACGATGGAAGGGAAACCGGTTGGAAATTGGAAGGAAGAAGGAAACGTTTAAGGTTTTGTACATGCTATTGTCGTAATTTTAAGATGATTTGTTTTAAGTATGGTTGGCCTTAGTTTATCGAAATGATTTCAATTACTTACTTGGGGCTATCGTTGAAAAATCTTTTCGTGGATTTTCGAAATTTTCATGATCATGCACATGTAATAATGAAACTACGAAAATCGTTCATAAAAGTCTAAACAAGAGTTAGAGTTTTAGTTACGGCCCTCACAGGAAGGATACCCCTCCCCACTCCTCCTCTTCCCCTCCCCCTCTCCCATGCCCCATCCCCTGCACTAATATAAAGTTTTAAAAATATTTATGTATAGTTTTCTACATATATATACATTATAACCACATATCAATAATGTATGCATATATCATAATTGATATGATAAATAATTATTTGATTGTTTTTGGTTTACTTGAAATTTTACATATTGTAAGTTATCTACCAAAAAATAAAACTATATATGATAGTTGTTGTGAGGACCCGAAAATTTATTTTATTTGACCTACTTAGTTAATATTTTTGTGTAAATTTTAACATCGACTTTAACACAACATAATGTTAATTATAATCATTAATGTTTACCAAAGTGTTTATATGGTTTGTTTTACTTCACAAAATGTTTTGTTTTAGCTATTTTGTTTTACAAGTCTAAAAAATCCTAATTTGACATATAAACCCTAGTTTGGTTTTGATAAACCCTAGTTTGAAAATGAATTTAAATTTTATGTCCAACTACGAGTTTGTCACCTCTTTGTTTTTATGTGTGTGAATGCATGATTAAGAAGAGAGATTAAGATTTTTAGGTGATTAATGGCCTAGGTAGGTGTACTTAAGTTTTGACAGACTAGGTTAATTTGAGCACCTATGGACTAGTTTGATAGGAAAGAAAAATCATTTGGGCGAGGGTGGAATTAACCTAAGTTAGTAGGTGTAATTGAGCATGACAAATTTGACCCAATTTTGACCAAGGCCTAAAATATCTATGGAGTGTTATCTTGTAGCTCTTTCTAGAGCAAGACAATCGCCAAGCAAGGGAGAAAGAAGAGAGGAAAACCGTGAGAAGGAAAAGGAAAAGAAGAGAGGAAAAGAGAGAAAAAAAAGAGAAAAGTTTTGGGAAATTTTGCCAATTCAATTATCAATCTTTTTGGGGTTGGAAAACACTTGATTGTGAAGCTCAACCTTGGATTCAAGAGGTATTTTACCCTTTTCATAGGGTGAAATTGCTGAAATTTCTTTAAGTTGATTAAGTTGATGAAGATGATGGATTTTACTCATGTTTTAGCTTCTTGATGATCAAAGTTAGTGGAGGAGATGATTCCATGGTTTAGTTTCTTGTTTTTCTTGTCTTGAAGCTTGGCCAAGAGCTAGGGTTAGGGTTTCCTTAGGTGAAGTTCATGTTGTAGTTCATGGTTGTGATTGGTATGATGGCATTGTTGGTTAAATTTTGTGTAGGCTCTTGAATTCCCACTAGCAAGTTGTTTGGGAATTGTGTGGGCTCTTGAATTCCACTAGCATGAAATGGAAGGTTGTGGTTGTTGTTATGTTTTCCTTGGTCTTTGTTGCCCTTAGGTAATGAATTTATGGTGTGAAATGGTTGATAATTCATTACTAGTGCACTAATACAATGGATGGAAAATGCACCAGCGAGTTAGAAACGCGTTAAGTGCATTCGATGCGTAAATATATAGCGATGTGCGTGTTAGGAGTAATGTAGGATGTGTAGAAGCTGCAAATGCATGTTTGTTGTCGCATTCGAGTCGATGAGTTTGCATGTGTGTGATTTGGTTGAATGCAATGTGTTTTGGCGTAAAACTGAAAACAGGGATGATTGATCAGCAACTTCGGCTTCATTTTTTGTGTTGATCCTTTGTGATTTGGCTTTTGGCCAAAACACGAAATTTATAACCGCCGTTCTAGCTTTCCAAGCGCATCTGGAATTTCTGGATTGGTTTGTGAAGCGGTTATGATCGTTTGAATCTAGCCTATCGGCAATTCTGACGTGAAAATTTTCTAGAACTGTTTCTGCATTTTTCACCTAGAAAGAGAGAATCTGGGTAAAAATGACCTTCATGAAAGTTATAACTTGTTCTCTTAGCTTCGAAACAGCACCTCGTGTACTTCAATCCGACACTCGTACCATGAGTTATGGTCAAAATAGCAAGAGGTGTCAAATCTGCCTTTCACACCTTTTAGTGTGTGTTTTCCATTTTCGTTCCGTTCTTGTCCGTTTTCCGTCTAACGCCCATGCTTGTGCTCCTTTGCTATTTTAAGTGTTTATAAGCATTTCTCGAGTTTAGTTCATTGAGTATATGCCAATACGACGATACGTCATTTCACATTGAAAATGGATTTTCCCAAATCTTACGAGATTCCTTTTAATTGAAATCGAAGGTTAATTGTTTGAATTTGCATATCTCGAGGTTCGTGGACCTCAAAACGTGTTTGGTCCTCTAAATTTTCTCGCTTGCTCTCAACTGTTGGTGAGTGTTCAAGTGCTTGTGACTGAATACTTGGTTTGGTGAACTTCGTTTGAAAAGCATGCTTGTTTGACTTGATGAGCGTGTACTTTATCGTGCTCACCTTTGCTTGAATTTGCTTGATTTGAAGTCGTTAAGTGCTTGTACTTGTGCTTGTTCTTGACTTGATAAGACCAAACGGTTGCATGTACCACACTTCGAGGTGAGTGGGAGGCCTCTCTCTCCACGTTTTTGGTGGGATCTGGAGTTAAGTCGATTGGGCGTAGTCTGCGTCGACTCATTTACCAAGCGGTAGTATGTACCTTATATGGGCGGGAGGTACCTCATCCGACTGGTTTTGGCGTTAATTACCTAAGCGGTGGTATGTACCACGCTCGATGGGGGAGGTACTGCTTCATCCAGACTTGGTTTGATGTTAATACTATTTTTGGCCGAGCGGGCGTGCAGGGGTGTAAGTAGGCGGGTGAGTAGTAAAGTGATTTCTACGGTGGGTGAGATAGTGGTTGTGAGGTGTCAACATTCTGCTTGAGTTCTGACTTGGGACGAAGAAACTGGATGTGGAAAATGGTAGAAAGATGGAGCGACTTTGTATCCTTTTTATGCATTGATTACTTTATATTGTCTATTTCCAAGTTTTTCTACTGTGTTTATTGGTTGTCCAAAATTGTTATCAAGCTTTCCACACTGCTTGTGCATGCATTCTTGACCTCTTTGGGCTTTTCTCACCCATAGCTGTTTTCCTTGGTGCAGGTTAGGACACGAGGGGTGAGAGGAACCTAGTACCACTTGCTGGATTTCCTCTTAATACTTTTGTAGGATTTCCTCTTTTATATAAGATTGAAATTAATGAATGATTTTGATGGTTTATAGTATTTTGGAGAACTTGGGTTGTATTTACTATTGGGACATACTTGTGCCGGATTTTAGCATTTTTTGTACTTTTGGGTTTAGAATTGTAATTGTTATTTATTGGAGTTTTAATTTGTAGTGGTAAGAGGCATGTAGTGAGTCTGGCGAGCTAGACAAGCGGTCAGTCCTTCTTTCTGGTTTGCCTTAGGGGAAGGTGGGGCTGTCACAGTTGTGACTTTAGATTTGCTATACACATTATATTTACACATCAATAATATATATATATATCTATTATAATTTGAGAAAAAAATTATAATTTTTAGATAAGATAATGATTTGATCATTTTTAATTAACTTCAATTTTCTTTTCATATTGTAAGTTGTTTAAACAAATGTGAGGGTTATAAGTTTACATTTGCTAAAATGAAAAAGATAAAAAGATTTTTGACCTTGATTTCACATTGAATATTTAGCTAAAAATCTAAAAAAGTGATTTACAATGTTGTTATTGATATTATATATACATATACATATACATATACATATCCATATATACATATATGCATGCATACATGCATACATATACATATACGTGTGTGTGTGTAAAAATAAGAAATAAAAATATATTAAACAACCGCGGGGATACTTGCAAGGGGTATAGGAAGGGGCAAGGGGGGGTTAGAAAAAGTGGGGGACGAGGTGGGGTAAAGGGAGATTTTGCAGCATGGGCCATTGTCATCCCTAATCAAAATTGGCCATTTGCAGGTTTCCTATTTTTTGTTCATGAACCTTCATTGACTATAACATACTTTCTGACCCAAAGCAAAACATAAACTACCATGGAACTTCAGAAATACCAAATATTTAAGCAAACATAGATCCAAATCCAAAACTTTGAGACAGACGAAGATAAGAATGAAATGACCTTTTAAATCTACATGGCATGGGAATGAAAAGAGGTTTTGATATGATTACCTATGATGTTTTGATGAGGACTTGCGAGTCTCTCAGAGGCAAAAGAATGCAAGAAATCAACGGACCCAAGAAGCTTGCTGGAACTGACTGATGGTTAATGGTTGGTTTTCAGTCATTTTTTAGCCTAATTTTGAGGACCTTAGAGTACTCTTTTCGAGAGGTTACTGTTAGGATCCGAACGCGGAATGCACGACTATTGAAAAATTAAGAATACAACAATTTAATGACAAACAAGTCACAAGCATGAAATACAAGCGATGCACAAGATTTAACGTGGTTCGACTCCACCATTGAGTCTACATCCATAGAGAGAAAACCTGTTCTTTATTATGAGAAAAAAACCCAATACAAAAATACAATTAGAATCCAAACCCAATCTCTTATATAATTTCTCCCATCTCCCAAGAACTCTCTCTCATCTCATATATAAGGCTACATGTTGCCTCTTGTGTACTTCTTGTATGTCCCTTGTGTGTCCCCTTGTAGTATGTCAAATCCCACTTATTTATGGACCATATTACTTGGCCAATACCCAAGTAACAACAAGAAATAATTGCTAATTTCTAATTCTATACAGAATAGGAAATAATTTCTAATTCCTAAACTCATACAAATAGGAAATTCCTTGACTACTACTCCAAGTAACCAAACCAACTAGGAAACTAGTTTTCTCACACACAAAATAAGAAACCTATCTAAAAGAAATTAAGCCAATTTCCTAACAAATCTCCACCTTGGCGAACATTTCTTTTAGCAATCATTTGCTTTTGACTACCAAACAATACGGTACCACACTACACGCCTGAATCAATACAGTCTCGACACCAATTGATTCAATCGGCAAATGAATATGTGTAGTTACCCCGAGTCCAACCTCCAGTTGACTCGTGAGAAGGTGTCTCAATTCACCATACTTTCTTTTGTAGGATTTCTTCTCATCACTACTTGCAATTTGGATCCCCTTCTTTGTTCATGATCATTGAAATAATCAAGTGGTAAAATCACCATATTTCTTCCCATTCTCAGGACTGTCTCATCATGTGTGCTTTTCAAGACTCTACCTCCAACGAAAATCTCGTAGCCATCAAAGTCTCCTAGTGCATGAAAATTAGATTCCTTTGCTTCCTTAGAACTTATGCCACACCACCTAAAGAACACAATCCGAATTTAAAAACCACCGGGATGAAGTATCAACTACTGGAGTTGTGAGAAAGTCTCCAACAGTTCATGTTCAAACTTAATATTGGACTCCACCTTTACCTTGACTCTTGAATCATCTACCAAGATTCACTGTCAAGAATCTCCATGATTTTTGACTTCTCATCCTTCACCTTCAATGCTTCTTGTCAAGCCATTGATAAAAGGATATCACCCATTAAATTATTGAATTGATAAAATCACCAACCCACTTGATCTCAATAGACCACTGGGATCCAACCACGAACCCGCTCTGATACCAGTTTGTTGGGATCCGGACGTGGAATGCACGACTATTGAGAAATCAAGAACATAACAATTTAACGACAAACAAGCTACCAGCATAAAATACAAGCGACACACAAGATTTGACGTTGTTCAATTCCACCATTGAATCTACATCTACGGAGAGAAAACTCGTTCTTTATTATGGAAAAATCCAATACAAGAATACAATTGGAACCCAATTCCAATCTCTTGTATAATTTCTCTCACCTCCCAAGAGCTCTCTCTTACCCCATGTATAAAGTTACATGTTGCCTCTTGTGTACTTCTTGTGCGTCCTTTGTATGTCCCCTTGTAGTATGCTAAACCCCACCTATTTATAAAACATATTATTTGGCCAATACCCAAGTAATAATAGGAAATAACTATTAGTTTCTAATTCTATACAGAATAGGAAATAATTTCTGATTCCTAAACTCATACAAATACGAAATTCCTTGGCTATGACTCCAAGTAACTAAACCAACTAGGAGACTAGTTACTTCACACACAAAATAAGAAATCTACCTAAAAGAAATTAAGCCAATTTCCTAACAATTACCAATAGAGAAACTGCTCTATTACAATCTTAACAAGTGCAGAAAAAATAAGCTCTCAAAAGACTGACAAACGAAAGAGAAAATCGTCTTCAGTCTGCCCAGTCAGACTGCTTTCTTGCGTTCTTCTCCAGAAAAATTTTCTGCTCTTTTCTTTTCCTCTCATTTTCTTTTTTTCATGGCTTTCAAATTGAATTTATGGGCTTCAACGAAATGATTTTAGAAGGGGTAAATGAAAAAGATTCAGGCCGAATAGTTCTAATTCTTGGTTCTTAACAATGATGACCAGTGATGAATTCCACAGGAGTAATTCTCTCGGGTCCTCTTTTGGAAGGTAGTAGTAGTAGTACTAGCTAAGAATAAGTGTGTGCGAGTGAGTGTATTGGTGTGTGTGTGTACACGCGGGCCTGAGGCAAAGAGAGAGGGGGTTAGGGTGAGAGTGAATTAGTTTTATGGTTAGTGTGTGAAATATGAGAGGGGACCTGGAAAGAAAGAAAGGGCAGGTGGAAAGACATGATCTTGCACTTATCTGCATGATTTTAATGAGGCTGAGCGTAGCCTGATCAGAGAACTGAAAAAAGGCAGGGCTTTCTTCCCGATACATGCTCCGACGCTCAAGTCAGTGGGAGAAATAAATGGGGAAAAATTTTTAGTAATGAATGAAGGAATGAGAAGAGATCCCTTTTTGCATGTGATTTTGGTAAATATCCATTTAGTGGTTTGGCAAACACTATAGTGACAGTATAATATGTGAATTTGAAACCGAGGATCTCAAGGTCTCACGTGAGATGTCATTTCCATATATTGCCAACACTTTGTCACACAATGACTCATACTTTTAATTTTTTCTTGCTAGCACCTGGTCAACACGTGTCCATTTACTATCCAAAATTTGTCCTTTTACTCTCTAGAGTTTGGCACTTGTATTTACTCTCTAAAGTTTAACACTTGTCTTTTTTATCATTTTTTTCCCACTTCAGTACGTAAGTAGAAAATTTCTTGGAAGCTCAATCTGGGTCTTAGGAAATTTCTTAGAAGCTCAATGTAGGTTTTGAGAAATTTTCTGAAAACTCACAATTATTATTATTATTATTATTTTCCCCTTTTGAAACAAGTAGGTTGGTTTTGGGGATTTGTGGTTTGGGTAGTTTTGTTATATTTGAATTTTGTACGCTTGGGTTTTACTGGGGCCATTGAAATTGGGCGTAACAAATTCTCTCAAGCTAAAGCATATTTATTTTAGCCTCAAACACCATTTGAAAAAGAAAAAAGCCTATTTGCGTTATCTCTAAATGTCAAAAGGAAAATTAAATAAAAAAAAGGGGTTAAATTAAAGAAATTAAACTCAACTCCTAAAAGATATGTGTATGCAAAATATGACTTGAAAATGTGAAATGAACGTCATTAGGCAAACAAAAATTTTCTACTAAAGTCAAAATTCGTGTCTACACCCTTTCAACTCTAGAAAAATTTTAAAATTGTAAAGAAAACTACCAAATCATTGAATGTTTCTTTAGAATTGGCACCTCCTAAATTTTCAACATTGCTCTTTTCTCTGAAATTGCCCACCAAAAAAAATCTAAAATAGGTTCAAATATCTATTGTCTTCTATTTTACAATTCAAAATCATATTACAAGATTGTGAGTAAAATTTATCAATTTGTAAACCAAATTATTCACATAGTCAATGTTTTGGTATTGCTTCATTATCATATTTTTCATTACAAAATATGTAATTAAAAATAACATCTTTATATAACTCTGATTTTAGTGCATTAGTAACATAACTTTTTTCTTTCCTCTTCTATCTTTTGCCCCCACTGATTCCGAGTCCTGGCTCTACCATTGGCATAGCTACACATAACTAATTCCATAAGTGATTAGGAAAATCCATCAATTGTTCTAAACCTGCTTCAAAGTAAATAGATTTATTTATTTAGAAATTTTAGTGACTAAAATTGCACTAAATGCCAAATATTGTGGACCAAATTCATTTTTTATCAAAACTTTAGATACTAAAACCGAATTAATGCCAAATATTGAGTACCAAAAATGCACTTATCCCTGTAGCTAGGTAACTTGTGACATGCTTGCTAATTATTCGGTTTTCTTCAGTAGTTGCATTCTTGATATGCCGCTCAGTTGCTAGTGGTTTTCAACACTAGTGGAGCTGTAGCTGTATTTAAATTTCTTGACCAAGCACCCTATGTTTTTTAATTTTTTGGGTTGAATCCACACTATAGTTATTTATTTATTATTTTTTTTATTTTGAATCTTCTTTGTCAATTAAGCTGTGCTTCTTTGAACTTTAATCCATTAATCTGCTTTTGTTTGATGAAGTGGAGATGCAATTGCACTTTCTTTTTTTTTTTTTTTGGTTTTTGGAGTGCTTCGGAGGGCCCGTGGCCCTAATTGATGTACAAGAAATCAAACGTGGGTTGATGTAAGGACTTACACGAATATGCATAATGAAAATTTTAATTTTCTTTATTATCTTAGTAGATCTCTTTTGGTTAAGTCCACGTGACATATAGTTAGTTTGAGAAAATTATCTAAACTCATGAAAATCTTCTTAAATAAGTGGAGATTCGATGTAAAAAATGGCAAAGAAATTCACGTAGCCGTGCACATGTTCAGCCTCTAACGATAATTTACACGAACCTTCTTAATTAAAACCTTCTCAGTTGAATTAGTTTAAATTAGATTACTGCTAACTATTATCATGACACATCACACAAATTCTACAAGACAAACTCTAGCATTTCACTGTGAAGAACCTGCTCTAGTGGGAGAAATAAGAGATGTACTTTTTCACCTTTTCTTGAACGAATTTTTGGATATTTTCTCTCAAGATTTTTCTTAACTCACAAGAAAATTTATTTGTCAATTATAAACTAGGAATATATCTAGAGTTTAAACATATATCAACATCCTACTTTTTATTTTCAGTAACTCAAGACAAATAAGACATCCATATCCTTATAGAAAACCAGTTTGCAATAGTATTTAATTACCTTATTCTAATTCAGTTAAAATTCTTACCACCGTTTGGTTGGTGCTTTGGAGTAGCAATAGTAATGAGTGTCAAAAAGCCGTCAACCGTAATGGGTTTTGGCTATTCTTTTTCAAGTGCTTGGCAGTTGTGGTGCAATCCGAATCTATAGAATTTTCTTATTATTTTTTAATATGTAAAATTATTTTCTTTTTTCTTTTTTTCTACACCAAATTTTGTTCTTTCTTCTTGACGAAATTCTACAGCCGCACAGCCTTCAGTTGGCCGTTGCCACCGACATCAATAACCTATTCTTGCCAAACTTGGAATATTTCCCATCTTCAGATCATCGTCAAAGCAAACTATTTTTCAAAATTTTCGTAACGCTGAAAACCACCGCCGCCATCACCAACTACTACCCAAAAATTTGATCCACCATGAATTGCCAGGTTGCATTTTCTACTGTCAATTGAATGTTTTAAAATCAATTACCCCCATCACCATCAGCTTAACATACCTCAACTATCCTTAGATTGGCTCCCATTGTTTTCCCGTTGGAGAGAGGATTAGGAGAGAGGGTAGGCTAAGAGTAGGGGTGTGCATTTTCGAATTTTTTCGAATTACCCACTGAGGATTAGGAGAGAGGGTAGGCTAAGAGTGGGGTGTGCATTTTCGAATTTTTTCAAATTACCGACTGATTTTTGAATTGAATTCGGAATTTTTGAAATCGAAAATTTGGAATTCGGAAGTTATTTTCAAAATATTCGATTTTGATATCAATGAATTTGGTTCGAATTCGGTTTAAGAATTTTGAAATCGAAGAATTCGTAATTACTGTTTCTTTGTTATGCATAAATTACTAGCTTTTTCTTTATTTAAAGTGTTCTACCTTAAACTACCAACTGTTTTTGACCTTTTAATCTTTCATAGCGAAAATTTACAGAAACCTGCTAACTTTAATTACCTAAACCAAGTACTTAGGTGCTTTTGCCTGTTTATGGCTTTTCTCCACAACAACTTAATATATACTATCCTAATATTTATTAGCATGTTCATGAAAGAGAAAATATACAGAAACTAGTGTTAAACTATTGATATGATCAAACTTGAAAAGGGAATTAAAAAAAATTAGCTATGGCAAATGCATGTATGAGAAGGTGAAATGTCATGCAAAATTTACCTACTGTTTATGGTCACTTTGATTAACTGCCCACTGTTTATGGCTTTTTTCCACCTAAAATTAATATACATTTTCCTAATATTTTAACGTGTTCATGAAAGATAAAATATACAGAAACTAGTGTTAAAATATAGATATGATTAAACATAAGGGAATAAAAAATTCAACTATTGTAACAGGATGTATAAGAATGTGAAATGTTATGTATAAATTACCTGTTTTTTCTTTGTTAAAAGTATTCTACCTTAAACTACCAGGTGTTTCTTTGTTAAAAGTATTCACTTCGATTTCGATTTTTGACCATCAGATGAATTCGGTCAATTCAATAGAATTCCAAATTCCGAATTCATTCGGATTTCAAATTGAAATCGGAACTACCGAAATCGAAAGCAAAATAGGTCGAAAATCTTTGTGCCATTTTTTCAAAAATTTTCGAATTCAAAGATCCGAATTACCGAATTCGATTCCGATTCACACTCTTAACTAAGACGTAAAAACAACGGGAGTTGAGTAATTAATGATGAGGCAGGGAAGCATGGGTAGTGAAAATGAAATGAACTTTACACAGTAGAGACGAATAGAAAGAGAGATGGGTGAATGAATAGGGATGAAGATAAGAGAGAGGAAGGGAGAGAAAGGGTTGCATCTTCTTTTTTTTTTTTTCCCCTTTTTTGTTGGGATAATGGGTAATCAGCACCAAAAGTGCTCAATTTGCTCTGGAATGGTAATTGAAGAGTTTTAGGTCTTTCATTACCATAGATTCATTACTATAGTAGAGTACCGGACACCATCAATGAGTATAATTAATGGTTATTTCCATTAATTACCCTCAAAACCCTTGAATCAATTCAACGGATGGTTAATATGTGTGACCCATCGATTCTCATATATATTGACAATAAGTATGGGTTATAACTCTTAATAAATAAGAAATAAATAAATTAAAATTTCTTTTAATTTATTATTGAATTCATTAATTTATCAACTTATTTTTATAGATCAAGATTGACATCTAACAATGCATCAAAACCACTCCAAATAATACTTCTATAGATGGCCAACCATGAGATATCAACTCCTCTTTCATAAGAAGTGGTAAATCCTTATATGTTATTCACCATCTTTCTATATTTCAAGTGTATATTTATATGCTAATGATGTGAGCATTCCTTGTTATAAGAGCGATCATATAACAAACAAAATATAACTATCCATACTCAAAACACTACGTTAATTTTAAATTTAATGATTACTTACACAAACATCACTTGAAAATTAATCCTTTGACACTTAAAAGATTCCTTTATGCAGACCAATCTAATGAATTTGATTATCTTATCAAGCACCCATATACTAGTTAATTTCTTGCACACCATAATAGATGAGGTATACCATTTTTCTAATAAAAGAGACATAGTATATGCTACTCTAACCGTATTGACAATGCCTTATCTTATTAATACTTTGATTAGACATATTTAAAAATAAACCTTATAGATAATCAATCGAAACTCACCATCGTAGCTCTTATAATTTCATCAACTAGACTTACTCTAAAGGTTTTTTATACAAATATAAATATAATATATATATAGATATATATATATATATATATATATATATAAGCAACCAATATAATAAAGATGTTGTTTATTATAACATAAATAGTTCAAATACATTATAAACCCTAAAAATTGATTGAATTTAGGGTATAAACACTTTCAATTATAACCCATCATATTGCAGCTACTCTTGAAAATTTAGTCTTACCTATCAAATTCACACTACATTGCGACCTAAACCCACTCTAGATCTAGGGGGTTAGTAAGTGTATGACAAACTTCACCTTTCTAATTTTCTCTGATTTTTTTTCCATTATAGTCAGACTAAAACGATTATGGACTTGTTCAATTTTGTCAGGAAAAGTATTAGATGTAAAGGTCGCAAATATTGTTCGCATAAGTATGAAACAACAAGATTTGTTGAATCTTGAACTTCAAACTTAGAGGTACCTAAATGGAATAATACCATCTAAACAAAATGTTGAAGTGAGTTGATTTAACTAGCATTTTTATTTTTATTTTTATCTTTTTGGAGCTAGTATCCTTTTCATGTTTAGAAAGCACAGTTTTCATCAATAACAAAACTTCAACTAAGAGTACATCGCGCATAAAAAGCAATAAAAACAGTTCATTCTGAAAATCTAATCAGTTCCAAAAGGCATAACTGTTGGAATGTATGCCCTAAAACAATTATTTTGTTTAAATACATTCCTAAATTAAGTTTTGTATTTTATGAACTTCCAATTTTATCTGTTAAATATTTGATATAACTGATAAAGTCCTTATAATATTTATTGATGTGATGGTAGTCACAAGAGTTGATGACTATGAGATATCAATCACATTTATAATAATATTCTTAAAATTCCCTAATCATAGTATTAATGAGACAGAACATCATTAATACGGAGAGACTAGTACACAGTTAGCCCCTACTTAGTGTAAGTAGTGGTTGTTCTCATCAACCATGGTAGAGGGATACTTAGGCTAATGTGTAGATGAATTGTAAGGTACAAATTCATTGGAGTGATCCACACAGAGATCCCATTAGGATATCTATCTAGTGCCAATGGTTAAATCTCTTATGGGAAATTGTGTAAGTGATCCTAGATTTGAGATCACCATAATATCTTGAGTGTGAATCACTCCCTTTTGATTCTATTTCTTGTCACTCACCAGGAATGACTTAAAGAATAGAAATTGGGGGTAGTGTGAAGCATGGACAGATAATGAGTGATCAAGAGAGGATTCACCACTCTGATAGTAGGAGTTGATATCCAGAAAGGCCACTAGTTGGAATTTAACCTTAGTAGTCGACTACATTAGGTTAATTGAAGAATGTCTTCAAGTTAACCTAATCTAAGGTTAATTCCGGGAACTAGAAAATTAATTAGTCATTAGGGAATTGGCACTTGTTCCTTATTCCCTAACTAATAGGATATTGATGGCAAAAGGATAATAATTACATGGTAATTTTCCATGGAAAGGTTAGGTCGGAATTCCCCTTGACCAATTCTGAATACCTGGGTGGTTGTGATGTGTTGCTAGACACCGCTCACAATTTATAATTATGAATGATTAATTATTGTAATTAATGATAAAATAAAGGTGTTTATTTTATCTAATTCTTTTGAGAATTATAATTCATAATTATTACCAGTGTATTTGGAACCTATTGGGTCACACGCTTAGAGATTGAATTCTGGATTAAATTGTGTGTCCAAGTAGGGATTTGGAAATAAATAATTCTGGGGTTTAATTATAAAGATAAATAAATCTTGGGGTCATCTGACAGATAAGATAAAATGGTTATCTCTTATCTGTCAGATAACAGAAAGGATAAGAGATCATCAGATGTTACGGTGGTTTGATTTTAAAATCAAACCACCTGACTCTATCCTTCTGTTTCTCTCCTTATCTCTCTCTCTCTCTCTATTAATACAATCAGATACTACAATAGGAGAGTTAATCACTCGATAGTCAACATAGAGGAGGCCGGGTTTTCGAAAGCCTGCAGAGAGAAAAGTTCTCCTGAGAAACCTTATGTAAAAAGAGATTTCAGAGAGTCTGAGAGCTTGAGTGAAAAAGGCTAGCACCTTTCTTCACTCTCACATACACACACTTAGATCGTAGAGACGGTCAGGAGAAGATCCAGATTCTCTCCCGCGTGAATTACAGTAGAGGCAGGACATCTGGACTGCTGCTCAGGGGATTCTCTGCCTTCTTCAACAAATCAGAGGCATCATTTGCTGGATTAAAGTAATCCTAGAACCCCTTTGTAAGTCATACGTAATATCTAGAGTGATTCCTGGTAGGAGTTTAGGGCTAAATTTTTAAATTTTCGCTGTGCCTGCTGCCCCAATTCCTAACAATAACAAGTCTTCAAGTACAGGTATGTGATGATTGAAGAGAACTTTCATTACCTCTAATTGCTAAATCACTAATATGTTTTGTTTCGAAATCATGAAGAACAAGCTTTACCCCATCAGTCTGTAAAAGCAATTGCCTCTTGTTCTTTGTTAAAGCTAGAGGCGTTAAGCTCCAAAATGTCAACCAGGGATTGTAACTGAAGTCAACTTGGTCCAAGATTTGTCCACTGCATATTCTTCCATCGCCCATATATCAGAACCAAATCCTCCACCCGCGTCATAGTACAGTACTAAACAAAGGCATCCATTCAAGACTTTCAGTTATGCTGAAAATAACCTAAAGGCCATGAAATCCTTGGACAAGGCATTTTCTGAAATTCTTTACTGCTAAGATCAAAGGGAACGATGTAGGTAACAACATTCGATGCCTTTCCCTCATGAACCAGTGTAATGAACCACTAGCAAGGGTACAATCTGGGTCATAGTACAGTGGTAGTTGGACTGTTTAAATGGAAAATTCTCCATCCTTCTCCCTGAGTTCTGTTTTGAGCTATAAACGTGGATTTCATCATACCAAATCAATTGATCTCCATCACATAGATTTGAAAATCTATTTCTACTCAGCACCTTGGAGTCATCGTTCACATGGTCATAATTGAATCTAAGAAGAAAAGCTGCTCTACCACACGTAATATTCAATAGGGAAAAGGGTAATTCCCAGGACTTTTGATGTAATACTTGGGAAATTTTACATTACATAATTACTAGTTACCACCCTAATTAGAAAAAGTAAAAGAATAAAAAGTTAAACTAGGTTAGTTATTTGATCATTGTAGATAAGGTAATGGGGAGACAAAGTCTCCCAAACTACGTTAACTTCTGGATAAGATCAGATAGTGGGGAAGGAGTTGTACGGGTTATACTTCAATGTTAATTAGAAAACCATTCATTCATTCCTCTTTTCTTCTCCTATCAGAACACAAAACTACTTGAAACCCCCAGAGAAGAAGAACTTGGTGGACACTATGCACATTAACTTCAATCACCCAATTAGGTAAGTTCCAATTCACACAAAAATTCTATGTTATTAAGTTTTGATTAATTATAAAATTTATTGACTTTTATCTATATATGTTTATGTAGTTAGTATTTAATCTTTAGAAATGAAATTCACGTCTGATTGATATGTGTGTGTGTGTTTGTATGTGTGTATGTATACATATGGATTTATACATATGTGTGTGTGTGTTTGTGTGTGTTTATGTATACATATATCTATCTATATATATGTATGTATGTAAATATACATATATATATATATGCATGTATGTATGTATGTATTTATAGGATATGTGTATTATATATATGATGGGCTTAGGTTTTTGCAGTTGTATGGGGATCTTTGTGTTTGTATGTAGGACATAATTCCAAAAATTATTGAACTATAGGGGTGGAATTCTGGAAAATGAAATCTGTTGGGGAGAGTTTAAAAAACAAAAGAAGGAACCAGCTAAAGCTTATGGAGGAAACCAAGGAGGGTCTCGAGCTTCAGCCACGAAGGAAACCAAAGTAGGTCATCAGACCCTCCTTCATTCTCAGGGTTATCGGCAAGAGTCGGCGATGTCATGCGTAATAAAAGGCCAGCCGATAGCCATAGCCATGAGAGGAGAAAAAAAAGAGCACCGATGGTAGTCGCAACTGCTGTTGTTTCTGCCACGGACAACAGAATTGTCAACAATGATGAAGATGATGATGGTGAAGTTGGTGGTTGGTGTTTGGGATGAAGATTAGGGTTTCGGTTTATGGTTTAAAAAAATATTTTTGCTGGAAAATTGGATAAGAAGAATATGACCCGTTTGAGTGCTAGGTTAAAGAAACGGGTCGGGTCTAACAAACTGGGTAGGTTTTCTTGACTTGGAGCGGGTCAAGTAAATCTCTATGGGTTGGACTTGTGGTTTGGGTTGAACAAATTCTAGTTAGGTTAAAGATTGGGCTTGTATGCATTAGGAAGATTGGGTTAACTTTTTAGGTAGCGTTGGATCTAAATTAGAAATCAAAGGAAGAAAACGGTCAGTCTCATTGGTTTGAGTAATTAGGTAAATGTTGGGCTAGTTAGCCCAACTTAAGTAAATTATAAAGACCTTTGTTTTATTAATTAAACCCATCTTATTAACATTTTTGCAGATCCTACGGACTATGAAATAGTAACGTTGAAGTGTCTAAAGATGATTTCTATTAATTCCTAGATGTATAGGAATTAGGAGATAGATTCCATTTGTTGTTTTTTCTTGTTTATTACAAGGGGCAGTCTTAATATCAGCTATTGAATAGTTGAATTCATCGCATGTAAGGTGTTTTACTTTGACCTTTACCGCACAATAAAATAGTTGGTTTACTTTTATCGACTTTGTTCTAACTATTTAATATCAATGTAGCCTTGTATCTCTTGAGGGTGACTCGAGGATATGGCAGGTGTCTAGTGACTAGTACGTATGGGTTAAGGGCGTGACATTTTTAGTGATATCGAGCCTAGGTTGTGATTGACGTGGCAAGGAAGACATGTAAAAAGCAAATGATGAATTACAATAGAAGATTAGGCTGGAAAGATTTATACTTGTAATTTGAAATAAGATCAGTACTAATGGTATGTTGTGATTTTGTAGGAAAAATGGTTGACCTAATGCATGCTAAGAATCAAGATTACAATTGCTCAATCCATTTAACAGGATGTGACATGGCCCGTCTTAGGAAGAGGCAAAGGTTCTACCAAAACTTGTATCTTGAGGAGTTACAGCAAGCCATGGATAGAGTTAGAAAAGCCGATGCATTGGCAAATAGAATACTTGACCAAGCGCAAGAGATTTCCACTTTGATAGTATCGAGGGAGCACATAAGACAGAGTAGGGATGCTCTGTAGAGGGAGCTTCTCCCCCTTCAAGAGGAGGTTAATCGACTGAAAGATGAAAAGAATGAATAGATGGTGTTGGCAGACTTGTGGTTAGAGAGGTTTAAGAATATGACCACCCAATTAAAGGAATGAGATGTTGCTTATTGGATCTTAGTCACTAAGTATGAAGAAAGGTGGCAGCATGAGACCAATTGGATGGAGAATCACCTACCACTTCCACCTGAGATGCCAGGATAGGCATAGTTATGGCTGGATAGTGATGCAGAATTAGCAAGTGAACCTGAGGAGAACCCACTAGAAGATGAGCCTATAATCGATAATCCCGAGAGAAATGGAGCGGAGGATGATGGTAACGATCCCCAAGAGATGAGCATTAGAGGAGTTAGGAAAATTTTGATGCTATGGATCTTATCATAGAGATAATAAGTATGTGGGTTTCTTAGTTTGATTTGTTTAATAATTCAGACCTTGATTTTAAGGTTTGATTAGGAAAATTTCAAAAGTTATACGCTAAATTTCCCAAGATAAGTTAGGATTTGAATTTTGATATGTAATAAAATTCAAGAATTTTCTTGTCTTGAATTAATGATTAAATAATTACTTTTAAATTGTTATATTGTGCATTATAATTCTCTAATGCTGCCTTAATTATAACTGTGTATACATATATGTATGTATGTGTTTGTGCGTATGTGTATAGAAATAATAGACCTTACCCTAGATTGAAATTACTCTACTTGGTCTAGAAGATGGCACCAAACACTAGATATGGTGGAAACCGATGTAATGTCCTTCACAATGAGAATGACAAGGGTAACTAGAGCAATGGACCAAATCAATGCAATGGTGGTTTGGATATGAACCAGGGAAATGGGTCCAATGGCAATGGACTAACCAACCTTATATGATGATACCTGTTAAGGTGGTAACATTCCTAACTGGAGTAGCCCAAGCATTGCAAGGGTAAGCCCAGACCCAAGCGATGTTGGCCCAAACAAAAGTCACAAATGTGCAAATCCATAGACAAGGAGGAACTCATTTTTACTACGAGAAAATGAAAAGAGTCCATGTCCCTATATTTGATGGGATCCCTAACTCAAATTTAGCAGAAAAGTGGTTGGATGAGATTGAGAATAATTTTACGCTGTTACAAGTACCTGAGGAGATGAAACATTCATAACTAAGCCCCTATTGGTGGGTGAGACAAACAAATGATGGGTAACCATTGAACCAACTATTGCTCTACCAATTAGTTGGATGAAATTCATGTAAGAATTTCTTAAGTGCTTCTTCCCACCCGCAGTTAGAATGCAAAAAATTAATCTGTTTGAAAACCTAAAACAAACACTTGGACTGTCTATGGTGCAATATTCAAATAAGTTTACCACTTTGGGAAGGTTTGTTCTGTCTATGATGGGGGATCCAAAACTGAAGAAGTATAAGTTTATATGAGAATTACTGAGTCGTATCCAGACTAGGGTAAACACCTCCCATACCCCTATATTTAACGACGTACTTGATGCTAGTATAAAGGCCGAAACTGACTGTAAGAGGTTAGATAAGGAGGCTAGGAATAAGAGACCAAAGTCTAAGAGTGAATTTGCTGTGTTAGGAGCGCTAAAATCGGATGGATGATTTCGGTTGATAAATAAGAGTCATAGACCACTCATCCTCAATGTAAGACCTGTAAGAGGTGGTATCTGAGAGAGTGTTATCTCAGGATCGGGGTAAGTTTTGAATGTGGGCAACAAGGCATAACGTAATGAATTGCCCAACAAGAATGTTAGTGGAAAGAAAAGTGACAGCTCCTCTAGTAATAAACCAAAGGTCAATGCAAGGGTGCATGTTATGATTGACTTTGAGACAGAGCCACTAGGTGATGTAGTCACAGGTATGCTTCTGATTAATTCTGTGCAAACATATGTATTATTTGATTATGGAGTTAGTCATTCATTTATTGCCCAGAAATTTACTAATTATTTGTGCATGCCTCTTGAATGGATGGACCACCCCACCAAGTGGCTACCCGTGAGATAGGATATTAATTTCTCATACTAAGTATGTGAATTGTAGTGTAGAGTTAGAAGATAGAAAATTAAAAGCGGATCTAGTGCAAATCAATATGAGTGATTTTGATGTCATTTTAGGAATGGATTGACTAGCTAAACATTATACACAGATTGAATATAGAGGAAAGAAGGTACTTTTTGCAAATCCCAATCAAGAAAATTACTAATATTAGGGAAATACTAATGAAAGAAAAACTCATAGGGTGCCACTTCTACCTGCCATGCAAGTTTGTAGGGTATTAAACAAAGGTTGTGAGACATAATTCGCATATGTGGTAGATACAGAGAATGAAGAAATACCATTAGATAAGATCCCGGTAGTAAAAGATTTTTTGGATATATTTCCGAATGATCTTCCTGGCCTACCCTCTGACAGGGAGATAGAATTTGAAATTAATCTCATTTCAGGAGCTGCACCCATATCTAAGTCCCCATATAGGATGGCCCCTGCTGAATTGAAGCAACTCAAGATACAGTTGCAAAAATTGTTGGATAAGAAATTTATTAGAACCAGTGTTTCACTATGGATGTACCAGTGTTGTTTACTAAGAAAAAAGATGGTAGCCCAAGATTATGTATTGACTATCGGGAGTTGAATTGAATTATGGTAAAGAACAAATACCCTCTTCCTAGAATTCATGATCTTTTTGATCAATTAAAAAGAGCAAAAGTGTTTTCTAAGATAGATTTGAGATTGGGTTATTATCAATTGAAAATCAAAGGAGTATATCTAGAAAAATGCTTTTCGTACTAGATATGGGCACTATGAATTTTAGTAATGCCCTTTGGATATCACCTTTATGGATTTGATGAATAGGATGTTCAAACTACAATTAGATTACTTTGTTGTGGTATTTATTGATGATATCTTTGTGTACTCTCCTGATTAAGAAACTCATGCTGCACATCTTAGAGAAGTTCTGGAGATATTGAGGAGAGAAATTGTATGCAAAGTTTAGTAAATGTGAGTCTTGGTTGAAGAGTGCTGCTTTCTTAGGATATGTGGTATTAGCTCAAGGAATGTCAGTGGATACAAAGAAAATTGAAGCAATAGTAAAGTGGCCACGGCCCACTAATGCGATGGAGGTAAAGAGTTTCTTAAATTAGCTGGATATTATCAAAAATTTGTAGAGGGATTCTTCACCATTGCAGTGCCTCTAACTAAGTTGATTTAGAAAAGTACGAAAGAAAACTGAAGCAATAGTAAAGTGGCCACAATCCACTAATGTGATGGAGGTAAAGAATTTCTTGGAATTAGCTGGATATTATCGAAAATTTGTGCAAGGATTATCCACCATTCATGCCTCTAACTAAACTAATTTAGAAAAGAGTAAAGATTGAGTGGACAGATAAATATGAGACGAAGCCAAAAGTTAAAGAAGAAGTCAAGATCAACCCCAAAGATTTACTCTACCTTCTCGACCTCAAGGATTTGTAATTTATAGTGATATCTCTAAGAATGGATTAGGGTGTGTTTTGATATTAAATGGGAAGGTAATTGCATATTCTTCCCGTCAATTGAAACCCTATGAATAAAATTATTCGATGCATGATTTGGAGTTAGCAACAGTAGTTTTCGCTCTGAAAATATGGAGACATTACTTATATGGTATACAATGTAAAGTTTTTATAGACCACAAAATTCTCAAGTGTTTGTTCACATAGAAAAAGCTAAAAATGAGGCAAAGGAAGTGGTTAGAACTGATTAAGAACTATGATTTGATGATCAACAATCACTCGAGCAATGCAAATAAAGTACCTAACGCTCTTAGTAGGAAATCCAAAACTGTGACGACCCCACTTCTCCCTAGGGCAAACCCTAAGGTATCCGTGGATCGCCTGCTCAGCTCTCGTCAAGACTTACTCATATATAAAGATCATTAACATATCAAACTAAAACTACTCTCAAACCGAATCCATTAGATACATTACAAATACATAACTCCAATCTTACAATTTCACAACTTTAAGATTACAAACCCAAAATACACAAGGTACTTTTCCCATACATAATGGTTCCTCAATACAAAAAAGCCTCCCTCAAAACATTCAAATCTCTTAAACACACATACAAAATAAACCCCAACACTAAGGGTTGGCATCATCACTTGTTCTCTACACCGCTAAGGAAAACAAATAGAAAAGAATGAGCTAATAGCCCGTGAGTTCCAAAACATGCAATTCACTAAGCACTTATGAAAATTTCACTTCAAACATTCATAATCGAAATAAACCAGATAAGTAAACATTAAATAGCACAATAGTAGATACTGTAGCCCTCAGGCTAAGATCCACGAAGCTTGATCACGATCCGAGTAGTTGACACTCTGTCAACTTTCACAATTAAAACCATGTAGACCTTCACTTACTCCTTACTCCTCCAAAACCGGGCCTGACTCCAAACACTTAACACTTTATATCACTACACTTCACTTCACTTCACTTCACTTCACTTAGTTTGTGTACTCTCCAGTATTAGGGACGGGTCCTTAACCAAGTCCAGAGTACATTTCATTTCACTTAAAGAACCCTATGGCTTGAACTTTCTCCTTGGCCTAGACCTAACATCCGGCTCGAGTTGAAAGTCTCACCTATAGGTCTCAGGAATTCCCGACATTTTACTTATACATATAAGTCATTACACAACACTTTTACAATCAATCATTACACTACATTCTCACAATAAATCATTACACTATACTTTCACAATAAATCATTTCAAAACACTTTCACGATTATTTTCACGAAGATGAGGGTAAGTGCGATAAAGTACACACCACCCCATCGGAGGGTTCGAAAACTATGTTTCACTTCAAAATCACTGCACTAAATACAATTGCAATCATTTTCACATAAACACATAACAAGCATGGAAACTTACCGAAATAGTAAGGTTCAGCTTCCAAGTTAGGGTCGATTTCACCTCCTTCCACAACCCCTAAAAAAATAAATAAAAACAATAGTTGAGTTTCACTTTTCACTCGTTCACTAAAATAAATCACTTTCACTTCTTAGTTTCAATCAATATTTTTTCCAAAATATCCCTCAAGGAAAAACATTCATTTCACACTATACAATGTCTTAATCGGATCTTTTACAATGGCTATATCATTACAAATGTAGCACTCCATCGATGTACTCCCAAACCCTCATTTTTTTCAAACCCTTTTTATTACGAAATTTATGTGAGGTCACTTACCTCAAAATCACTCTTTTTACAATTACTCAACATTTGCTCTTAATCAAAGTTTTAGCACAAGTTTAAACAATTATCATCAAGTCTTTGCATTCAAAATTCATAGAAATTAACCACAATGTTGTAAAACTCTCGAATTTGTTTAAACAACATTTTTATCCAAATGTTCAAGAAAACTTCACTTTTTGGTCATTTAAAATTCATGACTTCACTCTATTCAAACATACACTCACAAATAAACGTTACACTTATATACTTGGGCACAATCACTTCAAGAAACATCATAAAGTTTCGAAATCACACTTCATAATTGCCAGGTAAGGGTTCTGCCATCACACCTCTTTTCTTTTGAAATTTTCAGCAACACAAGTAATTTCTAACCACAATATAAACTTATTTCACGAAATTCAAACATATCCACAATCAGGTCCTCAAGTCCGCTACCTAAAATTCACCTCAAGTCTGCTACCTAGGTTGGGAATTCAAGAGCCCAACTCAATCATTTCAAACATTATCATTTCTAGCAAAATACTGTAGATCTATCTTATTGAACACTAATCAAGCCAGATCTAAAAAGTTCAAGTCTTATACCTTCAAATCTGAGTAGATCTGACAAGATCACCCAAGATCTTATGAGCACTTTACAAGAAGGACACTCCAAGCTTGATTTCTCTACCAAGTTCCAACCTTAGCTTGAGATCTTCTTGTTTTGATGGTGATTTCCAACAAAAAGCTCAAGAACAAAGACAAGACAACTCCCCAAGCTTTATTTCTTCCTTTTTCCTCTCCCTTGAAGTTCGGATCACACACCCACACACTCTCTCACTCACGGCTGCCAAGAATGAAGAGAAACAAGCCAAAATCCTTCACTAAAGTCTCACAACTTCAAGATGATGGATAAAGAAGAAATTGAAGAACAAATAGCAAACTTCTCTCTCTTTTCTCCTTCAAATTTTCAGACCAAACCTGTCTCCTCCTTCCTCTCTCATGGCTGCTCCAATGAAGGAAGCAAGTGTCTTCAATGGTGGCTTCCTGTTCAAGAAAGAAAGGAAGAAGAAATGGAAGAACAAAGCACACTTCTCTCTCTCTCTCTCTCTCTCTCCTCCTAGCTCTTGGCCTCCCTCTCTCTTCAAGCAAAAGTGTGGCTGAAAATGGGAAGCTCAAAAGCAAGAAGATTGACTCAGGGAGAAAGTGTAAACCCCAAATCGGGAAAATGATCTTATGGTCACTTTATGTCGAATGCGACACTCTAACTTACACTATTTTATTTTATTCCAACACTGTTTAACCTTAAATATATAGCAATAATATCACTACATATGCTCATTTTCATCTTAAAGTCACTATTCATGTTTCGATAAAATTTAACGCTTAAATTAGACACACACCGCAAATAATTCTCAAAAAATTCACTAAATTAGAAAATATTCACTTTAAACATAAATTCACTCATTTTTCAATGAATAAACACAATATAAACATTATTATGCAATTTTAAAATAAAATCTGAATTTTGAGGTCTCATATCCTTCCTCCCAAAAAAATTTTGTCCCTCAAAATTTCTTACCTTCTAGGTAAACTACTTTGGTACTTCTTCTGCATTTCCTCCTCCAATTCCCAAGTCGCTCCTCAATATCATGATTTCTCCAAAGAACTTTAACCAGAGGAATCTTCTTGTTCCTCAAATCTTTCACCTCCTTATCAAGAATTTTCACAGACGCTTCACATGTTAATGATTCGCCCACTTCAATCTCCCCTAATTGTAGCACATGACTTGGTTGATGATACTTCTTGAGTATAGAAACATGAAAGACGCTAGAATTTTAGACATGATAGGGGAAAATCCAACTGGTAAGCCACTTTGCCAACTCGCTTGAGAATTTCAAATGGACCTACATATCTTGGTTTCAACTTCTTCCCTTTTTTAGACACTACTCCTCCTTTCATGGGTTTAACTCTCAGAAACACTTTATCTCCTACTTCAAATTCCAAATCCTTTCTTCGGTTATCATGTAGCTCTTTTGCTGACTTTGAGCCATCTTCGCCTCACTAACCACTTTTACCTTTTCAAAGCCTCCTCACCGAATAGTAGTAGGATCCAGAATTTTCTTTTCCCCACCTCATTCCAAGAATTGGTGACCTACATCTTCTCCCATAAAGTGCTTCATATGGCCATCCAATTGAAGCATGATAGCTATTGTTGTAGGCAAATTCAACTAAAGGCATGTGTTGACTCCACTTCCTCCAAAATCCAATATACATGACCTCAACATATCTTCCAAAGTCTGAATTGTCCTCTCAAACTGTCCATTCGTTTGAGGATGATATGCGATACTCAAAATTCACCTTAGACCCCAAAGTCTCTTGTAATTTCTACCAAAACTGAGAGACAAATCTTGGATCCCTATCAAAACAATGCTCACAGAACACCATGCAATCTCACAATTTCATCCGGTATAACCGAAGCTAATTTCTCTAAAGGACATTTCATACATACCGGTAGAAAATGTGCCTTAGTAAGTCGATCCACTACCACCCAAACCGTGATCATCTCCTTTTTGGCTTCTTGGCAAAACCAGTCACAAAATCCATAGTGATGTGATCCCATTTTCATTCAGGTATCTCTAAAGGTTGCAAAAGTCCAGATGGTTTTTGATGCTCGGCCTTAACTTGCTGGCACACGAGACAAGTTTGAACAAATTTGGCCACATCCTTCTTCAGACCATCCCACCAATACATCCCTTTCAAATCTTGATACATCTTATTGTTCCTAGGGTGAATTGTGTATTTAGTTCGATGTGCTTCTTCCAAATTTCTTTCCTTAATCCTTCGTTGTCCGGAACAACCAAACGATCTCGAAACTTCAAGACTCCTCAGCCCTAGTTTAAAATCTGGTTTCTCTTATTCACCTTTTAATCCATTTATGTATCATAGGATCTCCTTTTGTGCCTCTTTGATATGTTCTAATATTGAGATTTTAACACTATATTCTCACTATGACCTTGCTTTCTCCAAACGAGGATTCCACCGCTAACCCTTTCTAACATTTCCCATTCCCAACCATCGACACTCGCCACTTGAGCTCCTTTGACTTAGCGATCCGCTACCTTATTAGCCTTCTCGTGGTGACAATTTATGGTACTCATAATCCTCAAGATTCTACCCATCGTCTTAGATTTAATTCTTTCTGAGAAAACAAATACCTAAGACTCTTGTGATTGGTGAAAACCTCAAATGTCATCCCATACAAATAGTGTCTCCACTTTTTCAGTGCAACAATGACTGCGGCCAATTCCAAATCATGCGTTGGATAGTTCTGCTCATGAGGTTTTAATTTCCTAGAGGCATAGGGAATAACTCTCCCATTTTACATCAAAACGCACCCTAACCCTTTTTTTGAGGCATCTGAATATACTACAAATCCATCTTTTCCATTTGGCAATGTCAACATAGGGGCCGTCGTCAGATGCTTCTTTAATTTTTGAAAACTAGCCTCACACTTTGGAATCCAAGTAAACTTAACATGCTTCTTGGTCAAATCCATTAGTGGCCCCGTAATCTTTGAGAAATCCTGAATAAATCACCGGTAATACCCTGCTAAACCCAAGAAACTTCAAACCTCAGTAGGGTTTCCCGGTTGTCTCCATTGAGTCACAGTCTCTACTTTTGCAGGATCCACAGAAATTCCATCCTTAGAGATCTTATGCCCTAGAAAGGACACCTCTTCTAACCAAAACTCACACTTGTTGAACTTAGCATATAATTGATGTTTCTTAGAGTTTAGAGCACCATCTTCAAGTGTTGAGCATGATCTCTCAGTCTTTGAGTATACCAAGATGTCATCTATAAATACAACCACCAATTGATCCAAGTAGGGCTTAAAACTGCTTGCATCAAATCCATAAACACCATGGCGCATTAGTCAACCCAAAGGGCATTACCACAAACTCAAAATGTCCCGTACTTGAGTTAAAAGAAGTTCTATAACGCCTTCCTTTCTAATTCTCAACCGATAATATCCCCTGCCTAAGGTCCAACTTCAAAGACCACTCGATCCTTGTAACTGATCAAACAGTTCATCAATAAGGCAAAGGATAACTTGTTCTTTATCGCCACATCATTAAGCCCTCGTAATCTATACACAACCTCAAACTCCCATCCTTTTTCTTGACAATAGCACGGTGTACTCCCAATGGTCACTTTCCTAATGAAACCTCCTCCAACAAATCTTGCAATTAAGTTTTCAACTCCCTTAAGCTCTTGAGCCATTCGATATGGGTTTTAGAAATTGAGCTGTGCCCGTAATAGATCAATCTTAAATTCCACCATCCCGCTCGTGAGGAGATTTCTAGTTCTTCTGGAAAACATCAAGAAAGTCCTTCATAATCTGTACTTCTTCCAATTTCACTTTATTCCTTGGAGGGTTTATAAGAAAAGTTAGGTAACCTTGAGCTCTTACTTAACAATTTCCTAGTTTTAATCCCTGAAATAAGAGCGCAAGCCAACCTCCCTTTACATCCAATCCAAGGTAACCTCCAGATAGAAAATTCCATGCTTTTAGCCCTACAATCCATTTGGCATGGTAATGGGCTAGGCAATCCATTCCTATAATAACATCATACCCTTTAATATCCAAACTTATTAAATCCACTACCACTTTCTTTCTCCCTATCCAAACGCCACAATTTTGTATAAACCTCGTAATTAAACTTTGTTTCCCCCGGTGTTCTAACTTCAAGGTCATAAGGTAACTTTACAAGTTTTATATCTATTCCATTTAAAAAATGAAGGATTCACAAATGAATGCGATGCACCAAGGTCAATTAAAATCTTAGCTAAACGATGAAAAACGGGTATGGTACCTTCAACCACTTAGGTCGAACTTGTCGTTGATCAATTGTATAGACCCTAACTGCACCCTTGGCGACATTCCCCCCCGCACACACTAGCTTGACTAGCATGAGGATTACTTGTTGGTCTAGTCACACCTTCTCCTTGATCACTGGACATGCAGATAATTGATGCCCGGTACTTCTCCACACTTAAGACATGCTTTCTTCCTCCAACAACTGTTCTCGTGGTTTTTTTTCCACGTAACCCATAAGATACGCTTAGAGTAGAGGTTTGACTTCGTAGGGAACTCCCTTAACTGCCCTTCCACTCACGGCTCCTCTCGACACGCTCCTCGAAGGCAGTGCAGGTCCCCTTGAATTTGATCCCTTGATGAACCGTGAGATGATCGGCCCCTACCCATTCCTCCTGCCAAACTTAGAGTCAAGGACCCACATCCATTGAGCCACAACTATTGCTAGGTGTATTCCTTTTTCTTGCATTAAAAGTTCTCACTTGGGCCTTGGCCCTTCACCCTTCTCAGCCTTTTCTACTGCTTCACTAAAGCTATTAACTGGTCGCCACTAGACTTTCTTTGTAATTCCACATTCAACCCTTGTACAAACCTCTCCTTATTCTCTCTCATTGGCCACTAGCTGGGCAAACTTTGACAACTTAGTGGGCACTCAGGCTCTGATTCCGCGGACACTCCATAACCCCTACCTACACCTAATGTAAATCTCATCCTCCCTTCTCTGTTGAACTAATGGAGGAAGAAATTCTAGCATTAAACTCCTAGTAAAATTCACCCAAGTCCTAGGGGGTTTGTTCTCTCTCCACTTAACCCTTATCATGATCCACCATGAACTGCGAGCCTCAAATTGAACGTAAATAGCAAATGTTATTTGCCTCTCCTTGGTATAATCCAAGGCGCAGAAAAGATATCGGGAATCCTTTCTATCCAACCCTCAAGAAACCCGTGGTCGGGTCCCCTATAAAACTTAGGTGGATTAAATATTTGAAATCGCCAGAGCTCATCTACTTCTCTACCCAAGGTTAATCGGTTGTTGTTCGTTCCCTGGCTACATGTTGGCCAGCCATGCTGTCCAATATTTCAGTTATTCATAATTCACCCATGGCCGTAGCCATTTGCTCTTTACAAAATTAGCCCCAACCCTTGATTATGATCAAGAATACCCCAGCTACCTCCAATATCTTGAGTGGCCTAGTTCCACGCCCTCGTCCTTGGTCTCTTCTACCCAGCATATGCTTTGAAAGTAGACAATTCAATAATCATGCCATAAGTTAATTACACTATTAAAAATTCAACTCAAATTAAAGCAGCACTTTATTTACACACTTCATATTAGAGTGCGTGCAGAGTAGTTCCATCAAATGAACATCTTTTAACAAAGGTACACACAGTACATCAAGTTCACAAGTACACTTAAACAAAAGTACAACACTTGAGAAGTTTATAAGCATGCAATCATAGGGAATTGAGAATTCACTCTCACGCCTTTTCTGCCAAAAGGTTACATAAAACCCACCTCACTAGGCTAATCCATCAAGCCCTCAAAAAAGAAAACTCCAGAAGTAGCGGTCTCTAAGGGGTCGACTCTAGATACCGGGATTCTCAGCCATGGTGGTCTCCCTCCAAACTCACTCACATCACCTCCCCATGTGCATCAGATCTCTGTAGAGGGGTGGTGATCAACAAGGCTCCTCAACCCTATTAGCCTAAGCACCCCATCTATCGTGGTCTCACAGGTTTATACCATCTCCTGCCTGCCATTTCGCTCTCGAGCCACTCTCACCTCACTCTAGCAGCGTCATTGGCCGAGTTTAACCTCCCTCTCAAGCTCATGGATCTGCCAGCCCCTGATCCTGTCTCCACAAATAGTCCACCTCCGGTCAGAACTCTAGTAACCCTAGTCGACCTTCTCTCATGATAGGATACTGCCAAAACTACCCTATCGGTAGGTATGAGTCCTCCAACAATCACAATCACGCCTAGGTGGAGTCCATTAAGGGTTATAGGCGGCACACCACAAACCGGTCCGATAAGTCACTATAGGTTGCCGATCTCTAATGGCGTCAATCACCATCATCAGCATAACCTACAAAAGGGACCCCATTAGAACTTTATTTGAACTTAAACCCGCATTAACACTTAATCATAAACGAGCGATAACCATCATTTAGCATTCCTCTCTTAACCTATTGAACTCTCAAATAACTAATAATTTCACTCACCTATACCCTAGATTATTCAAACCTAGTGCTCGATACCGGTGATGAATTTATACTTTCTCCTCCTAGGGTGGAACCCTTAGGTATCCTCAGGACCGCCCAGCCCAACTCGCTCACCAGACTCACATATATAAAGATCATTAACATATCAAACTAAAGTCACTACTCTCAAACCCAATCCATTAGATACATTACAAATACATAACTCCAATCTTACAATTTCACAACTTCGATTACAAATCAAAATACACAAGCTAATGTACTTTTTCCATACATCGGGTACCTCCTCAATACAAAAAAGCCCTCCCTCAAAACATTCAAATCTCTTAAACACACATACAAAAGTAAACCCCAACACTAAATGTTGGCACCATCACTTGGGTTCTCATTACCTACTAAGAAAGACAAATGGAAAATAATGATCTAATAGCCCAGTGAGTTCCAAAAACATGCAATTCACTTAGCACTCATGAAAATTTCACTTCAAACATTCATAATCGAAATAAACCAGATAAGTAAACATTAAACAGCACAATAGTAGGATAATACGGGTAGCCCTCGGGGCTAAGATCCACCTAAACTTGATCATGATCCCAGTAGCCATTGACATCGTAGTAGTAGTAGTAGCAGTAGTGATAAGCAGCAGTAGTAGCAGTAGAAGGGCAAGCGATAGAAGCAAAGAGCAATAGCAAGAAAGTAGCGATAGCGGTAGAAAGAAAAGGTGCAGTAGTGGTCGCAGTGGGTCGGAGGGTCGCGGGTCGTGGTCGCCGCGTGGCTCGTGGTTGGTCAAGCTTTTGTAAAAATTAACTAAGTACTATGATCAATTGCAACAACGATAACAGAATCGATAAATAATTAATCAATTGGTGATATTTAATTCAGTGATGTGGTCAATTAAATAATTAATACTGGACAATGACAGTGTATGCATCTAACTAAATGATTAATTACTTATTTAATAATAACTAGTTAACTAATTAATGAAGATAATAATTGGTTAAAATGATTAATTAATTAATTAATTAATAATAATATTAAAATGATTAATTAAGTGATTAATTAATAATAATACTAATTAGTTAAATTATTGTGAATAATAATTAGTGAATGCTTAACTAATTAATTAATAATTATTACTTGCTTATTAATTACTTAATTAGTTAATAGTAATTATGAAATAATTAATTGATTAAATTAATTAACTAAATTGAAAATAAAGATAAGAGGAAATAGTTAATTAGGTAATTAATTTACTAATTAGTTAGAAAAAATAGAAATTTCCATTTTAGGAAATTTTTTATAATATTTATAGGTTGTCAAGACATTGAATTTGGGGTAATTTTTTTGAGGTCCTATGTATATGTGATAACAACTAATTAACATACTTATATATAATGATAGGTGCAACAGCGGTTAGCAAGAATTAAGTTTGTTTTATGAAAAATTTAAGGTAGTGGTGCTTCCTGGTTTTTTAAATGTTTTCATGTGAAATTTTGTGCCCAATGCAAATTTTATGTTCGGCTTATATGTAGTTGTCATGTACTTTTATTTAAAATGCTTTCCTCATTATAAGTTATGATTGATTAGCATATGTTATGAAGCGTTAGAAAGAAATGCATGTGATATATGAAACAAACTTTGAAAGTTTTATTTGATTAGAAGAGAAAGAAAAAGGATCGTTTATGCATGTATATAGTCAGCTGGAGTGCGTCAGATAAAGTCGATTGACTTAGTCATGAAATCGCAGAACCCGCCAATTAACTCATATCATGTCACTGCGTGACTAATGGTAGTTATGAAACCTGCTGGTCGCCTCTAAAAAGGGTAGTTTAAATTGTAAACTAAGTACTCGGTAATGGTCAATAATATCATGATTCCTCAAGTATGATAGCTATGTATTTCATTAATCTTAAGTCATGTTTGCCAATCATTAGTATTATATGAATTTGGTTGAAGCTTATTTTGACTTAACTATGCATATATTGTGTATGTAAATATTTTGGAATGAAAAGCTATAATATACGATCCAAATGTGAGGCGTGAAGCACTATTGGGTGATATCAAACTCCATCTTATTAACATTTTAATGTGGGTTTGAGAACTATGAGATAGTATATACGCTGAAGAGCTCCTCAAAGTACAATTTCTGTTAATTCTGTGATGTATAGAAATTGACTCCATTGTTGTTCTTTCATGTATTGCAAGGGACAGATAATATCAGCTATTGGAGAAGTTGAACTCACGCATGTAAGGTGTTTTACTTTGAACTTCTTTACCATACAAATGGTTGGTTTACTTTTACCTAGAGTTTCTTCTAGTTGGTTTAAGATTAATGTAGCCTTGTATTCTTAAGTGGTGACTGAGAATAATGGGCGGATATCTTGTAACTAGTATGTGCAGTTAGGGCTCCTATAAATCCTTGGATTCCATAGAACAAATTTTGTCTGTGTCGGGATACACACCAGGCAAAAGAAGTGCCATTGCAAGAGTCTGTCGAACAAACTACGCTTCCAGATCAACGTAAACAAATCAAGAGCTGCTTGGCAATCTCTGTAATAATAATAGAGCTACTGGCTTTAAGATCCAAATCTAAAGTTGTAAAAAAAGTAGTTCTGATTCAGGCTGAACAATTTGGATCCCATCAAGGAATTTGCTTGTTCATAGTTTTGTTGAGATGTATTTTGATGAAATTTGAGCTATCCATAAAGCACCCCATGATTTTGAAATGTGCCTGATTGTGCAGAGAATCGAATGTAACTGTCGTAATTTTGCAAGCAAAATGGTTTGAAAGTAATCCTGACATTGTTTTTGATCCATTGAAGGACGCATATGGATGTGGGAAGGCTCCTAGAAGAAATTTACCTGACGATAAAGTTTGATGAAAATTATGGAGAAGCTCTAACTAATTTTGGTTCAAACAAAATTGGTTATTGAAAATTTAAGCCCTATAGATGTAACTATACAGCATAGTATATACCATGTGCCATGTGTAGTTTCCAATTGATTTTTGTTTCTCTGATGCCATGGTTCATCGTTATGTCATGCAATACGCTGGCGATCGCGTTTTATTGTACATCGATTTTGACATAATGCTATGCATCGCGATACACAGTATTATGGCACATAAAAAGTTTCCAAAAAATTCAGTGCACTTACCCAACATAGAAAATATTAGAACAAGCACGCAATAATAAACTGGAACAG
>CM023096.1:27859138-27961221 GCA_013103745.1 Gardenia jasminoides
CATACTTTTGTTCAAGATTTCGTACTCACATTTACTTGTTCAAACTGCTTTTTATAAGTAATTCAAACCTTGTTTCATAAAGTTAACATTTGTAGATGCTAAACCTCAGGTTGGTACTAGAATCATTGGGTAGAATTTTAGTTCTCCTTTGCTACTTTTCTTGCTTTTCTTTCTTTCTTTCTTTTTTTTTCATATCAATTGAGAAAGGATCATTTGCCAACTATATCAATCATTTTTTGTAAAATCAATAAAAGAAATCTCATTTAATGGAAAACAAGCGGGGCATAATTTTCCCTATTTTACAAAACATACTTTCTAAAATCCAATGTCTTAATCATAACAATTATTTCAATTAAGATGGAAAAATGATTTTTTAGCATCCACCGGACTCTATTCGAGGAAGGATGAAAGAATTGCAACAAATTGGACATTGCACCTTTTGAATCAAATTTGAAAACAAATCAATTTGTGAGACAAATGTGCAATTTAGATAATTTTTTTTTGTTTTTTTTTTGTTTTCTTTTTTGTTTTTTTTTTTGTTTTTTTTTTTGAAAAATTTTTGGCGAGTTCCCCTGTGGATGAAAACTCCTGACAACCAATTTTCAAAACACATTCAACACATATAAGCATAAAAGCTAAATTTAAACAAATATACACACATGATGCAAACAAATTAATCAAAGTATTTCTATGATTAAACCTATGTCTAAAAATCAGAACACAAGATCAAACATACAAAATAAAGAAATAAAACAAGAATAGAATAAACCTACCAATGCCAGGGGATCCATCTCCTCGGTTCCATGTCCATGCTCCGGTGGCCTGGGATAGAGGCTGCTTTCGGTGGTGAATGCCAGATATTGCCTCTATCTGACCTAGTCGAGTGCTCAAAGCCCGATCTGCGCCTCCATGCGCCCCATGTGGCGTCGACTAGCGTCTCAATGTGATCCCATCTCTCGAGCATGCAGGTGCGAAATCCGCCCAGTGTCCATGTGACCTACGGGGACCGTGGTGGCGGTGGTGGTGGTGCATGAGATGATGAGCCGACCCTCTCCTCCCTCGTGTCGTAACTCTGGACCGGCTCTGCGTGGGGCAGAAGGCGATGTCTGATACATCTATGTGTAGATCCTTGATGTGGCATGCTCTCAGCCAGCAGCCTCGGGAGTAGGTGGGATACGGGTGGAATCACCCTCGCTCACATGGAGGAGAAATGAAATAAATTCGGAAACCAGAAATGGAATGATGTGGGCGTCCTCCTTGCGTCGTCCTAATATGACTAATAATAATGTTGGCGAGGGGAATGCGGCGAATGGTGAGTCTGACAGTGGAACATCCGATCTAAAAGTATAGATGTTGTTCCTCGACTCCCAGCCAGCTCTCTTTGGGATGACGTTGGGGTGGAGGTGTACAAAATATACGGTGGCGTCTTTAGAAAGATCGACCAGTTTGCCGACTCCGGGACCCTCGGAACTCCTGGTATGTAACCCTTGAGAGCGTGCCATGGCATGTGGGGATCCACTCTCGGTCAAGTGACAGAAGTCCTTCTTCAAATCAATATTTGGACCCTAGTCCTTTGCGTCCCGTGGTGAGCTATCGTGCTCGGGTGATCACTAATCGAACCCCTAGCAGAGGACTCAATCCTCTGCTTGTGCCCCTTTCTTGTCCTCGATGTTAGCATAGAACTAAGATGAACAAGTCGGGGAGGAAGATCTAGTAGAGCAATGTCGAGTCGGGGCCCTTGAGTCTTTGTAGCGGCGGTAGCTCGGTGGGCAGCGTCCACCTCCGACTATGTGTATATACAAAATCTATGCTCTCTCGAGCGTACCACTCACGGTTCTCTTTAGAGGAGAGCAGGGTGATATCAAAATCTGGCGGTAGGCTGTCTCGGTGTAGATCTCTTTCTCACCAATGGCGTCTCAGGCTCCACTCTCCTCCACCGACCAACTTGCAGTTTTTTGCTTTACGTGACATAGTACAGAGATAATGGTTTTAGATGATTAATTTTGAGATTAATTTCAAACAATTTTGACAAAGCGATGGGTAAATGTATAAACAAATTAGAAACTCTTGGAAAATACCTAAAACAAAATTCCTAAAACACGAAATTCAAACAATTTCTACAAAGTCCTAAAATTCAAAATTCTAAAGATTTCAATCAAATTTACAAGGATGTGTAGGAATTTCAAAATTCCTTTGAAATTCAACAAAATTACGAGAACAAAGGTGCAATAATTCAACAAACTTTCCAAAATTTTCAAGAACTTTCAAGACCTATGAAAATCTAGGGAATTTACAAACAAAAAATACCAACCAAAATCCAAAGTTTCTAAAAATTCAATAAATTTCACAAAATCATTTAAATTCCTAAAAATCTAAGAACTCATGAGAATTCCACACAAAACTTCGAGAAATTCAACAATTCCTGTAAATTACAAAGACTTCAACAATTCAATTGATTGTGACAAAATTCAAAACTCCCAATCTTTCCATAAATTTGCCTGAAAAATCAACAATTCACAAATTTTATCGAACTCAGCGAATTCCACACAAAATAGAAAATTCAACAATTCCTATAAATTACAAGACTTCAACAATTCAATTGATTGTGACAAAATTCAAAACTCCCGATCTTTCCATAAATTTCCACAAAAAATCAACAATTCACAAATTTTGTAGAACTCCGAAATTCGACACAAAATCGAAAATTCAACAATTCCTATAAATTACAAAGACTTAAACAATTCAATTGATTGTGACAAAATTCAAAACTCCCAATCTTTCCATAAATTTCCACAAAATCAACAATTCACAAATTTTATCAAATTTCTATAAAAGTACAAAATCAAATAATTGAGTGATTTCTAGTTTTCACATTAATTCTAACGATTGCAAAATCCCACAAATTCCAAGCGGACTAGAAATTTCAACAAGTTCAAACTATTCTAAAAAACAAAAATTCTACAATTCTACATTTGACCACTCAAGCGTGCTCAATTTTAATCCAACAATCATATCAAAGTCTATTAACAATAAATTAAATTGAGAGTGACAAAATTACACAATTCAAATAAATAATAAATAAACAAATAAAATAAAATAAATAAAATAGATAAGCGGACTCATAGCATCTTTTAATCACATAAACAAGTTTAATAAACATAAGAAACAACAACAATGACCATTATAATTAAAAGCAGAAAAATATGAGAAAAGGAAAAAATATCAAATATTGAATCTTAAAGAAGTAATTGCGTTAGGATTTCTTCACAGTAATCCGTGAGTGGAGTGTTTGAGGGTGAAATGATGCAAGAAACCCCAAAAAACAAACTCGATCGACCCAATCACCGGTTTAGTTTGAGAACTACCTCAATCCAGAGCTTTTGATGCGTTTTAGTGATGTTTTGTTAGGATAAAGGTTCTAAGAGGCCTAGGGAGTGTTTTGGTGGAGGTATGGAAGAAAAATGGTTTTACGAGGGATTTGGGGTGAGTTCTTGGGGAGAGATGAAGAAGCTGTGAAGAAGGCGTCAGCACTGCTTTTGAGCTTTACAGGAAATGGAAAAGGGTGAGAGATGCGGACTACTCCGATTCTGGTCCTAGCGTTACCATATGAACTTATGAAACTTTGTGAGATAAGCAGGCTGGGATGAAGCGGGGTGACTACACTGCCGCCATCAGCGTTTCTTTGAATATGAAAATACAAGAGCAGAGGGGAAGCAGCGGGACAATCCGCATAGAACTCAGCGTTACACTCGAGAAGACATGAATTTCAAAGCGGGATGAAGCAGCGGGACTACTCCATAACAACCAGCGTTACTTCTCGGAGGATATAATTTGTAAAAAGGAAATCACGGTGAAGCTAGCGGACTAGTCCATAACCTCCAGCGTCACTTGTCAAATTTTTTTTTTTAATTTTTTTTTTTGAAAATTATTATTTTAAAATGGGACCTATAGCATGGTGGTGTCGCGTAAAAACCTTGCTTCAAAATTTTTCAAAATTTATCCTTCCTTGATTTTCAAAACATCTATCTTTATTTATTTTTATATGCATGCTTCAAAATGGTCTAAGTCATACATTCTAAACATTACTCAAAACAAGCTGACTTCTTGATTGGACCGATTGGTCACTTGTCCACTGCTTCTCACTAAAGAAAGAAATGGTGAAAAATAATGATAGTGCGCATCACCATTCTACCCTTTTATCTCGAGCAGCAACCAGTAAACATGAGTTCTTGGACGTCGGCGGCGGTGTCGACTGAATTCCTTTTGTTTTACGGTGCGGATCTGTTATCGTTCAGTTCTTACGAACCATATCACCTTACCTTCATGGTAATCTAAGAGGATTGTCCTTTGATGAAAGTGCCATTTTGATGAAAATATGTGCAAAAATTTGTACAAAGGAAAAAATTTATTTTGACATCATGACCATAGAATAGATACTAAACATGACATTTTAAATCAATAGAAATAAGCGCCGGAAAATTATTTAAAACAAAAGTGTCGCACTTGACCTTTGGATATCATCTCCTTGGAACTTGGCTGACAAGGGAGTGCTTGATATAAGGTAAACCAGGATAAGCGTAATCCACCAAGCTTCCTTGTCCCATGAACTTTTCCTACTACTTTTGTTGCTTTTCAAAACTGCCTTAGTATCCTCATTTGGTTGCAAGTTGGTGATAAGGTAGTATAATGAAATGGACGGAGACTTAAACTAATTTTGTCAATTTAAACATGTTTGTTAAAATGGTAGGCATCGATTGAGACAATCCTTGGACAAAATTCAGAGAATGTATTTGCATCATTTGCCTTTTGATTGAGAAAGTTCCTTCAGAAATTTTGAAAAAAGGGTGGAAGTCTATAACACTAGGATTTTGCAAGGGGGTTTAGGTATGGTGTAGGGGCAAGTTTTAAACTCGAAAGAAAAATTTTTTTTTTTTAAAAAAATTTCCCCAGTTTGGTCATTTTCTTCTTTTCTTTCTTTTTTTTTTAATACAAAAATTGCCCCAGTGTGGGGTTTGTGATTCTCAGGGGGTTTTGCTAAATAATTAATTGTTCTTTTATAGGCTCAAATAAGAAAATTAGGGGTTGAAGTGTTTAAGCGAAAGAAAAGAATGTTGGCAGGACCACCTTTTGCGACAATTTCTAGAAAACTTTGCTCAATCATATGAAAATCTTTTACATGTCTGAATTGATTGGTTGAGGAAAAATCTGTCCATCCATCTCCATGAGAACCAATGCTCCTCAGGTGCACCTTTTGAATAATGAGCGGCCCTTGCCATTGTGGGACGAACTTCCTTAGCCTCTTCTTTGTACCAGTTCATTTCAAAACCTTGTCCCCGCCTGAACCTGCGAGGTCTAACTTTCTTGTTATAAGCCACCATCCTGCTAGTGGTAACATTGCCCATGACAAATGGCATTCAACCTTCTTTCATTGATCAGGCGGTTGCTGCGTGGCGTTGCTTGGTCCGTTCGACCTTCTTCTGGCGAGCTTCCATTAGAATCGCAAAGATGGGATTTCAACTTGAGTTGTCACACTTCCATCCCACATGAGGGAGTAAGGTGTTGCCCGGTAGAAATCGATTGCAATTCTACATGCCAAAAGGTAGTTCTCATTACCAATTTGATTGTGTTTGATTATCTTACAAATGATGACATCCAAGTTCATGAGATATCAAATTTTAGGTCATCAAATTCAAAATGGTGGCGTCCAAGGGTCAAGGTTTTTTATTTGTGGTCATCAAGAACAAATAAAATAAATGTGTGAAAATAAAATGGGTGGACATGAAGGACAAAAGGAGAAATTTCATTTCATTTGCAAAGACAAGACCAGGATAATACCATGGAAGCATAATTAAAGGCATAATTTTAAACAAACAAAAGTGAAATAACAAGTGCATTGTTTTTGAAGAAATGATTGACATTAAAAGCATGATTCATTTTTTTAAGGACAATCCCCTCAGTTACGAAACCTCCTACTGACGGGTAGATGTCGGTGTAATTTTGCATGGCCTTTTGAGGGGAATCAAAGAAAACTCCACATTCTCCATAGGCGATGGTGTTGGGATGGCCCAGAAAGCAGTTGAGATAACATTGTCTCTATATCATATGCTCGGACCTTTTCTTAAATGATCCACCACCATCCTCATCTTCTTCTTTAATGGGCGAGCATGGTCAAGCAATTTCCTCCTCCCTGCTGATCATTCCAACGGCGTTTTTATGTTCGGTAGGGGTTTCTATTGACGTTGACCCTTGCTCATTCTTTTGAGAACTATATCCCGGCATCCACCATGTCTTGAATTTTATGCTTCAAGACCAACAATGTAATCGTCGAATGTCGGACTTCCAGAATGGTAAGTCACGGATAGCATGGGGATTATACCCGGTGAGGAGTCCCTCAGGGATCAGTTTGGGAGGGCGGTGCCGATTTTCCAGTGACTTTCAAGCTGCTCATACATTGGTCAATGGGTAGCGGATTGGTGAAGTCGAAGGTTTTGATTTTGCATTTCATTATGCTGAAAAGAATTTTGGACAGGATTTTTGTGTGGGACAAGTCTAGGAGCATAGTTTTGGCCAGGGGTGGGAGATAGGTTTGGAAGTTGAAAAAAAAAAGGTTGGGGTCCAAATGAATAGGTCGGGAGCTGAGGAGCATCGGCGGCGGTGATCGCATGATGTGGTGGATAAGGTAAGTATGAGCTTGATTGGTAGGGGTGACTCGAGCTCTAGGCACTGAGGTGGGCTCGATCCCACACAAAGCAAGCTTCTCCTTCATTCTTTTTTAGCGGGAGTTTCCTCCCGGCGCCATTTTGCCCTTACAATGCTTCAATTCTTGTTTCCAGGTAGGTCACATTGACAATTTTTCTAGCTTTAACAAACTCATCATACTCTTCTAGTTTATTATTGACAATTGCGACAAAGAACTCCCAGTCATGCAGAAAATTTCTTCAAAATAAGGTGGGTCATGTGCTTTGATGAAAGTCTGAACAATCTCTTCTTGTCATAGGAGGCTCCATTGCGTGACTAATTTTCTCCAACGGCATATGACTTGTGATCTTACGAGGGTCTCCTTTTGATTCCTTCAATGTTGTTGCGTGTGGTTGCCAACTCACAATTGAATTCATCTTGCTTCACAAAGGCGTTGACAAATCCGATAAGTTTTGATCTCTTGAGATTTGGTTGAGTACCAATCAAAGCATCCCCTTCTAGGCTCTGGGGAATAGGCGCGCATAGGCAAGTTCTCATCATCCCTTGGTTTACCAAGTTTGTTGGCAAACATTTTAAGGTCGTCTTAGGGTTCCAGTACCATCGTATTTGCTGAACTTGGGGTCTTGAAACCCATAGGTAGTTGGATGTCGGAAATACCTGAATCATCGTAATCAATCCACCATAACCGGTTGGACCTTGGTTCTTCTTTATAAATTCCTTAAACCTTTCCAATCTCTTCATGGATCTTTAGCCATTGTGGCATGGAGGCTTATCCATCTGGCTTTCCTTGCAGGAGGCAATGTCCAGCCTAAGGGTTCCGTGGTATGAAGATGAGGCTTAGTATGACTGAGGAGGTATGTTTAAGGTAGGCTGGGGTTAGAAGTATAATGGTTTTACCTTTTGGTTGGGCTCGACAAGATATAGTGGAGAGGGGTGAGTGTTAGCAAACCGGTGTTGTGGTGAAAAGCAATCATGAAGGTTAGAATAGGTTGGAACAAGAGTGGTTTGAATATTGGTGGGGAAGGGGTGGATTACTTGTCGGGGAATGCCCCAACATGTTCATGATCCTTCGGTACCACCTCCTATTGGCCAACTGATCAATTACATCTTTGCGCATATCTTGGCCTTCGTCTCATTAAACCTTCAGATTACTTCCTTAGCGGGCTCCCAAGGCGCAAGCAAAAGTCGGTAGTGACCAAAGCATTCCCTATCGAGCCTTACATTGCAGAACTCACAGCTTGAGACGGGCTGATTTGAGCTTTACTTTTTTAGATCGGTGCTTGATGGGGCTTAGCATTGAAGCTATTTTAAAAGTACACGAGGTGGAAGAAACACACTTTAGGAGCTTATTCAAAGGGAGACTTCGGAGATTTATTTGAAAGAAAAGGAAAAAAAACGAAGTTAGTGATTGCTTATATAGTGGGATTCTAGGGGAGTCCCTAGGGGGGGCCTTTTATGCAAGGGTAGGCCTAGCATGAAAATACAATCCTCTGGAGTCACCTTTACAATACGATGGATCCGATCCTTCACTGCTATCACGATTAGTAAAACAACCTAGGGATTGACTAAAAGAATATCTTATTTTTTGGCGCATTATGAGACGAGTTGAATGGATTCATTACTAATTGATATGTGAAGAGGGTAAAGGTTAATTTAGCATGAAAGGTTATTCTTGAAGGAATGGAGTGCCTTAACTTGTATCTTTGGGGAAAATATGGATTGGGCGGGATTGATGGTTTACTCAAAATCAGTTGGGTTTATTGCTTGCTGTAACTCCACATCTCAATGTTATTTACAGCACCACTAGCTCATAAGTCTCTAAAATCAGATTTGGCCTTGATAAAATTATTATTTCAACAATGAGAAATTATTTGTGAATTTTTTGATTTAGTGTCCCTTATGCATGGGATTTTACCAACTTTGATAAAATGGCAAAATGATTACTAGAGGTTTATATTCTAGCATGTGAAGGTCGGCTCCATATCTTTGGATGTCATCATAGAAGGGATGGGACCCTACCTTACCTTGTACACTACCCTTTGGATGTTCTTGCTCATGCAAATCCTCATTTGGATTATATATCGGGAGACACAAGATTGGTTTATTCCTAACATGGGATTCCCTATGCGGCATTCCCTCTATGGCTCATGCATGATGCCAGTTTATTAAAACAAGTAAAGGTGCAAAATGAAACATGGCCTAGGAGAACCCCGTTTGATAATAGGGTAAACCCTAAAGTGATATGCAATTACAACTTAAATGCAATAGCATAAATTCAAGCGTGCAAATAGCCTATTTAGAAGGATGGCTTGTCTTAAAAGAGTGCAAGACTCTTATTTTTTAGAGTTTGTGAAATGCAAGAAAAGGAGAGAGCAACAAAGGTTAGTTTAATCAGGCGACTATCACATATGCGCGTTGGAGCAACAAATTGCACAAGAATAAAAGAGGGGTGGAATCCCTCTCTCTAGGTGTCTAGTGATCCTTAATAGGGTAAGGTGGACTCACCCTAGGCAATTCTAACATGGATGCATGAAGTTGGGCTCACTAATGCATCTAGACTCGACAAGGTTACAGCTCCCAAACCTTGAGGACCAAAGGCAAGGTCATCAATCCAAATGCCTCGAGTGGGTGGTTGAGTGATCCCAGACATTACTACGTGCCCGCGTGGGTACCACTACATGTCAAGTGGATCAATCCTAATCCTAATAGGAAGGTGGTGACAAACCACTAAAGTAAAAGTGGGGTCAAAGTAAAATACATATGCGCATGTATGAAAGTGATTCCCTGAGGAGGATTCAAATACAAACATTCTCGAGGCTCTGGGGTGGTCATGCAAATGCAAGGCGGTACAAGTAAATAAATAAACAATAATTCATTCATTATAATGCCTTGATGTGTAAGGTGATTGCGGAAAAATCCTAAACAAGAAAGGAAAAAAGAAAAGGAAATGCAACCTAAAACATCAAATGTGATATATAAGAAAGTTAAAAAAATGAAATAATCAACTAAATCAAGATTTACTCAGGACCCTGGGGAAAATCCCAAGTGGAGTGCATGGTATGGCGCCAGCATTATTTTTGTGAAAGGAAAATTGATTTTTTGAAAAAGAAAGGATCATGGGACTACAAAAATCTGACGATTTGGACAAAATAAAGAGTCTAGAAAGGGTTTTAGAAAAATTTGGAGTAAACACTTGGTATGGGTTTAGGTGTACCAAGTCACCTTAAAATTTTAATTAATGAAAATAAACTAGAAAACCCTTTTTAGATTTAGACTCGGTCTTTGAAAACTAGAGAAAAGGTTAGAGGGTCCGCAGGTTAAAAGAGGAGGCAAAGGAATTGATGTTACTCGTCTCTAAGGGCACCACTTCTTAATAAACTAGTTGCAAGATTTAGTTAAAATTCCTAATTCTAACTTTAAAATTTATCACATTTGGATATTATCTATATGGATGCAAAACCTAAATCTAATGTTGGATCGAGAGGGCAAAATGTCTCCTTGAGGTTTGATTGGGTGATCACATTGGTTGTGTCATCCAAATTTGATCTCTGAGGAGGTCTCACAAAATGCAATGACACTTTCAGAACAAAAAGCGGAGAAAGTGGGGTTTTCAAAGAAATAATTTTTTATAACAGTACAAAATGAGGAAGAAACTCTAAAAGTGAAAAGTGTGTTGAAATTTGTATCTAATGTATGACGGCATTTAAGGGTCTAGCATTGGACTAAGCTCGTCAAAAGTTCTTACTAACATTGGATTAATTGGTGAAATCGAAAGGAAAGAATTTTAACTAGCGTTGGACTAGTGTGGTGGCGATCAATATATTTACACAATAAACATGTAGACATGATAATAAAAGAATAAACACATAAAACACATAAACACATAACACGTAAGCATAATATCTAGATGCAAGACCCTAGGAAAACAAGTAAACACACTTAATCATGCAAGCATGACAAAATAAGCATATAAAACCAATTATTACATTGGGAACCTAAATACATTCTAAGGAAAAAAATTTGAATAATAATCTAACTATTACATTTTCAGAATAAATACACTTTTTGCAAATTAAACTTATCTATTACAACTTGGCATCCAAGACCTCAAATGATTTACCCAAAATTAAATGACATAAATAAAGACTAGACATGAATAAAACAAAGGAAAGAAAACTTAATTTAAAACATGCAAGATCATGCAAAAACATAAGAGCACATAATGGGAGAAAGTTACCATCCCTTGATGTGATGCCTTAGTGAATCCTTAAATGAGGGGAATGGTTATCTAAGACTCAATGTCAACAAAGGGATCAAAGGTACCAATTTAAGGGAAAAATCAATCAAAATTCAAATAGGGAATTATCTAAGCAGTTACGCAAGCAACATAGACAAGACTAGGAAATGAGTAAGATTACGGAACAAAAAGCGGGAAATATCAACGAGGAAAAAGCAGAGAGGTTCGTGGGTAAAGCGCGTGAGAGCAGCAACTCGTCTGCGTTACAAGCAAAAATCAAAGTCGAGGAAAGCGAAGACGAGGAAGCGTGGACTACGCCGCGTAGCGTAAAACGTCTCTCTCTTCAAAATATCGGAATTGCTTCAGGTTTTGGAACAATAACACAAAACAAATCTTGAGGCAAGGATCTATTCAAAGCATTAAACATCATCATTGATCATCAAAACAAGCTAAAGCAGAAAAGGCCAAATCTTAAGCATCGGCATCATCAAATAGACAAAGGGGAAGGGAAGCGGGCTAGAAGCGTGGGTAGATTCTTGGACTAGCATACACAACGTACTTCCTGTAGAATAGCGTTTCTTCACATCTTCAAATATTCAAGCAGGCGGGTGGTCCCCAGCAGAATAACAAGCGCGCAAGATCTCAGCGTTTCTTCGTCTTGAGCAAACATTCAAGGGAAGCGGATCGTTCTTGGTCCTGCCGCCAAGTGGCCAGCGTTCTTCACATCTTCAGCGTGAAGAACATTTTTCCAGAAATTTTTCGAGAAAACCATGAGAATCATCTGAAGCATCAAATGTCAGATTTTAAGCGTAAAACAAATCTACTAGCCTTACCAAGGCTATCTAAACATACTCATATAACAACAAATAAACATCATCAACTGTTATTATAAAACATCAAAACATAGTCAAGACCTTGGTTCCCACAAAAGGTCAGATTTCTGCAATATTTCGACCGGAAAAACAATAGAATAGTGTATGGGAAGACTACACGATTGGGAAGCTTGAAGAGCAGGAAATCACCAATATTCAGAAAATCTTCACTAAAAAAAGAAACCCTAGTTCTTTCTTTTCTCTCTTTTCTCTTTTTTCTTTGATTTTCAATCATTATTTTCTCTCTTTTCTCTCTCTCGACCTCCCTCTTCTCTCTTTCTCTCTGACTTTCACCCTTTTCAGAAAAACCCTAACATGGGCTATTTATAGGCATTAAAACCTACAACCAAAGGCTTAGATACTTTGAGGGGTTTTCTTGGGTTAATCTTGATCATTGGATCGCGTTTATTTGTGTCTTGGGATCAAGGGTGATTTGGGCATTAACTAAAAGCGATTACTTGATGCCAAGACACAAAATACAGCTGGAAATGAGGAAGGAAGGAAAGGCTGGAAGAAGCAGCCGCGTGTGCGATATTTTTTTTCCGCCGATCAAAAAGTTCACACGGCTGGTTCACAGCGGACTTATCATGCTTGGTCCAGCGTTTTTTGACTTTCTCTTTTTTTTTTTGAAAAACCTACAAAAATAAGAAAAAATGTGTTAGAATATTCAAAATAGATAACTAAATATTAATAGATAAAACATAAGAAAAAAATTGAAATAGTCAAAATTTTGGTGTCTCTAGTAATGTATAACTACATGATCGGCAGGGGGTAAGCACTATCTCTTGAGCATGTGTCAGCTCAACCCATATTTTTATAACTTTTTCTTGCAGATCTCAAAAAAGCAGGATTGGGATATGAGTGAGCGATAGGCAAGACCAAAGATTAGATAGTTGAGAAGCTTATGTTGGTGTATGTATAAGTTTTTTAGCTTGGCTATATTGGTTTATATGTAGGTATGTATTACTCTAACATTTGTAAGTTTTTAAATTTTAGTGAATTTTGTAAGTTATGATCATGTTGCCTTGTATTTAGATGGGTCACATAGATCTACATTTTGCGTTGCAAATCCGATCCGGGGAGCATCAGAAAATAAACAGATGGCCTATTGCACAGTTTTATAAAGGTAATTTTATAATCACTGTCAATCAGTTGAATTCTCATTTTTGATAAACTTAATTCTACTAAGTCATTCAAACAGAATGTTCATTCATTAATATACAGGTGCCTAAGGTATCAGGTAGGCCTTTTGACTGCATGGGAACTCACACTAGAATAACAATAATACTTCCAAAAGTGATTGTAAACAACCATTCAATCAAATCACAAATATTGCACAATTGAAATTCAGCTTACACACTCGTTTCCCAGGTGCATTTAAAGGTACTTGGAGGTGCAACCACATTTACCATCTCAGGGGCCCTAGTATAATAAAGTCCATCCATCCATGATTACAAAGGTACAAGAATTAGCAGTCAAATACACTAAGAAGGATCTGTTCCGCGTATCCAAGTCTTGAGCCTGTGGAAAATAAAACATTTTTAGGGTGAGCTAAAGCTCGGTGAATGTTCAGATAAAGCAAGAAATTCATGGACTTTTGTTAGTTCAATCACTTTGTAAAACAATTGAGTTTCAAGCAATCATTTCATCAATACTCACTTTAATAACCATACACGGTGAAACAGTAATTCGATTACAATCAAATCCGTTATTGGAAGGATGCGATCTTTCTTGGAGCTATTTCGAGTAGTCCACTTCACGCTTATAACTCCCAATCAATCCCTCGAACAATGGCCATCACTTATCCCTCCGGTGGTAATACCGAGTATACCGTCACGGTTGCCAAGGTACCAACCTACAGGCCGAGGTCCGAACTTCGGCTCGAATGGGCCCGTGCTAACGAGAGGGGAAAAGGCCTTGTTCCGACCAATGTGGTAGTACACATAGCTTCTCGGTCATCACAAGTATGATCGAGTCAAGACCAGGTTTTGTTTTAAGATACCAACCTATCCAACCCACACTAATAGGCCTTACTCAAGTGAGCTTTTGACCTGCCGATCAGCTCAAGAAGGGGTTCTTAGATAGGCTTTCTAGCAAAGGATCTTGAGACCAGTTCATTCGATACGATAAAATACACGACACCTACAAGTAGTGAGCGATGCGATAAGGTACACATGGACTACGGTAAAATGCTCCTTGGTACACCACTATCAAACAATCAGAGTTATCAACAAAACAATCCAGGAAACAAGCAATATACAAACAATGGAAGTGTAGACAATTGAGCGGGTATATTAGCAGTTAGGTCGAGTGTGGTAAAAACTACACCTAGAAACTAAGTACGTAATTCCGTAACACGGAGATATTCACAAACTCATTTCTTTGCAAGTATAAGTTGAGTATATCATTATCACAGTCATTTTCAAGTAGTAGCAAAACATTTGATTTAAAATGGATTTGAACATCCATAAACTCTTCATAAATGGTTTCACTTGTAAAGCATTTCATTTGGGCGATAGTAAATCTTTTCAATAAATCATCATTTGGAAACTATGGCCCGATTTCATTTGAGGGGTTGAATCACTCCCAAATCCTTTATAAGATATTTCACGCGGTAAAAGCATTTTACTTAGAAATAGTGACAAATCATTTCTTAGTAAATACTAGCAAATCATTTTACAAATCATTCATTTACAAACCATGGCAAGATTTCTATTTAAAAGGGAGTTTGAACACTCACACTCGATCCCATAAACAAGGGAACAAAGAAGAAGACTAAACTTAGTTATTTGGTTCACCTCGACAAAGTCTTGACCACCCGAGCCAAAGTCCAACTATGGGATACCAGCCCAAAATCTCATGTTCCAAGTCTTAACTTAACTACTCAAAGCACCAAATCCTCACTACTAATGAAGTCTGGTTGAGACCATATTTAAAATTACCTTGTTGAAATAGTAAGGTCTCAAACCTCAAAATCATTATTTTCAAAATAACTTGACACTTACTCATCGTCAAAACTATACATTAATTTAAAATACTTCATACCAAGTTCTTATATTGAAATACATAAAATTTGACCAAAATATGGTAAAACCCCCAAATTCATTCAAATGACACTTTTCATTCAAAATTCATGAAAAACTCCACTTTTCATCTTTTAAAATTCAAACATCCCCTCCACTCAAACACACACTCACAAATGAACAAAACCCATATTTTCTCAAAGAAAATTCTTCAGAACAAACACAAATTTCGAAATCAAGTTTTAAATTTACCAAGCATGGGTTCGGCAATCACATCTATTTTCCTTCAAAATTCTCAACAACAAAACCCTACTTTTCTAACCATATCATCATATATTTCACAAATAACATTCAGATCCCAAACAGGTCCTCAAATTATTCTGCCTACCTAAAATCACCTACTCAAGTCCGCTACCTAGGTTGGGAATCAAGAGCTCCAACTCAAATGCTTCATACATAAGCATTCTTATCAAAATAAACCATGGATCTGAGCTATTTAACACTAATAAAGCTATATCTACAAGGTTCAAGCTTTATACCTTCAGATCGACTAGATCGACAAGATCAAGATGATCTCATGGGTTTCCTCTTTCCAAGAGTGCTCCCAACCTAACAACTCCTCAAGCTTTGATCTTTACCCAAGATCTTTGAGTTTTGACGATGATTTCTAACACCACACTCAAGAACAAGCTCGAGACAAACCACCAAGTTTTCCTCCCTCTTTCTTTTCCTCCAAATTTTGGGATCTTTCCCTCTTCTTCTCCCTTCACACGGCTGCCAAGAGGGAGGATCAAACCCAAGATTCCTTCACCAAGATCTCACACTTCAAGTTGATGAATGATCAAGAAGATTGAAGCTCAAACCTCAAGCTTTTCCTCTCTTTCTTCTCCAAGAAAATGGAAGCCCAGCTCTTCCCTCTCTCCCTCTCTCTCGGCTGCAAGAAGTGAGGTGGGAAGGATGGGCTTCAATGGTGGTTGAAAGCTTGAAGGAAGCAAGAAGAAGAAGAAGAAGAAGATGAAGTGCAAATTCTCTCTTTCTTTCCCTTAGCTCTCGGCTGTCTCTCTCTCTAAGGCTCCAGATGGCTGCTGAAAGTGAGGAAAGGAAGCAAGAAACAAGGCTTTAAGGGGGGCAAGGAGGTGGCTCTCCCAATTTATGGAAAAGTTGTCTCATGACCACTTTATGTGTGGCTGTATTCTACACTTGGTTTCTTCATCCGACACTATCTCACCATTAATAATATTTCCAAAATATCACTACATATGCTCGGTTTCAAGTCCAAGTTACTATTCACTTGTCGGAACAATTTTTTTAAGCAGCTAAAATAGCCAAACCACCCACACCGGCAATAAATTCGTATAAAATTCTATAAATTAGAAAATAATCACTTTAAACATATATTTACTCATATTTCAATAAATAAACATAATATAAATAATATTATGCATTTTAAAATAAAATCTAAATTTTGGGGCCTCACATCCTTCCACCTTAAAGGAATTTTGTCCTCAAAATTCTTACCTTCTACTACCTCAGTTGACCACGGAGTCTGCTTGACGAAAATGGTATATCTCTGGCCAGTGGTCGCTCCTCCTTCAATTGCTTGTTGAGAAGTATCCACATTTCCTTGGCGAGTATTACTATCTCCGGTGGGCTTGCTTCCTGAGGCAAGGTTAACTTGATGGTCGGCACTCCCACATCGTAAACACCTTGCGTTCTTTCACCCAACAATTATCCCCAGATGTGATTGCTTTTCCACAATATCCACAGTTGGTTGAAAACCGTGGCTTCGACTCCCTTGTGTTATTTCCCTTGGTTGGACTTTTCTTGTTTGAGTCCTTTGTGGGTAGTTCCTTCTAATGGCTCCATCTTATGAGAATGGGAAAAGGTGGCGTCTTACTCCATCAGTCCCTTTTCCAGCTTTGTATGGTGATACACTCTCTCTAAAAGATTCAAAGAAATTTCCACTAGCTGGGTGTATCTCTCTTGGTGGTAAGAGGCTCTCAATTTGAGCTGCTGCAGAAAGGTCCCTGAATTTCTAGAGGGTGAGTCCTTGAATAACCGCTTATTCGCTTTATTCTGTAACCACTAGTTCAGGGCAAACCTAGACAATTTGGTGAATTGGGTTTCATATTCAGCCACACTTAAGGTTCCTTGTCGAGCTTTATAAAATCCTCTTCTCTCTTCTTGGACTAGTGGAGGAAGGAACTTTCATTAAACTCGCACAAAGTTCATCCAAGTCCCTAGGAGTTTGTTCCCTTTCCACTTGTTTCTTATTACATTCCACCATGCTCATGCCGCTCCCTCAAGGTGGAACACGCAAAGGTCACTTGTCTCTCCTCGAATAGTCTAATGCATCAAATATATTTCTTATATTCTCTAACCAATTCTCAGCTTTATCGGTCGGGATCCCGTAAAACTTAGGCGGGTGAAAACTTGCAAATCTTTCTAAAGCCTTATCTTCTCCTATCTCTTGGTTTCCAAGTTGATTCACTTGTCAGTTCCATGGCCTTGTTGAGGCACTAAACGCTCTAATATATCCACATATGATTAAAACCTTGCCATTTGATCGTTTGCCTCAGCCCTTGACCCAGGTGTTTTGGTTAGCCATAGATCCACTCTCTTCTCTCTTGATTTTGGGGTTGTCTCACGTGGGCCCCCGTCCATTAGAGTGGTCTCTAGCTTCCATTTTTCAACTAAACGATAGGGACATGCATTAATGCAATATACACTTGGAGCATACACATACAAGTATCAATCCATAAAAACAAGAGACGGTTCCATTTTTGCACGTAACATTTTCACAACCACGGCTTTTAAACTTCGGTCCATGTCCCAATCCGGTACAAACTAGATCTCATTCGGTTAAAACACAAATCACGGTCAAGTTGAGTACATTTCCAGTCAATAATAGCAACAAAAGCAAGTAAATCATTATCAAAATACATTTGGTACGGTAGAACTCTGACGTTCTAATCCTGTCATGCTCATACAAGAGGTCAAAAGCAATACATCACTAGACTAATTAGAATCAAAAGATTCCCTGCTCCTCTAACACGCATAACTTCATTTCCAACGCTAGGATCACCGGGCCACGATCTTCTCCACCTCTCCCTTAGTTGTTGTGTCATTCGAGCCAAAGCGATTATTGGCTTCTTGTAATTGTACCGCGCAAAATATCGGTTAGTTCGTTTTGCTCCTGCACCCTAGTCTCCAACTCTGAATCGGTCATTTGCTCTTGCATTTTGCAATAACTAGCCTCTGCTTTCATCTACTATAGCTAAAACCACACAGTCCGGGATAATTAATATGTCATCCAACAATTACATCAACTATCCACCCCACGTCCACGGGCAATTGCAAATGGCTCACCGATTCATCGCTCAGAACATAATGGGAACGAAGTTAGCCGAGGTAGTCCTCGCGCTCCACTTCCCTCCATTCCTACAATCACAACTAGGATTAGTCTTAGAGGTAAACTATTACCATAAATCATGTCACTTAATAGTCAAACTAGTCCCACAGGCCCGAGCATCCTAAACTTAAAGCCTAGGATACACTACGAGATCTGAAGATCCAGCCTAGCTCGATGTAATGACGGTAAACACCTGCACCCCACTTCGACCCGCATTCTAAGATATCCGTGGAGTCTGCCCAGCTCTCAGACTCACTCACTAGAATAACCAATAATACTTCAAAAGTGATTGTAAACAACCATTCCAATCCAAATCACAAATATTACACAATGAAATTCAACTTACAACACTCATTCCCAAATTTGTTCAAAGTACTTAGAGTGCAACCACATTGCCATCTCACGTGCCCTAAGTATAATAAAATGTCCATCCATCCATGATTACAAAGGTACAAAGAATTAACCCAATAAAGACACTAAGAAGGATCTGAAATGCATGCGCTATCCATGCGCCTTGAGCCCTGGGGAAAATAAAACATTTTTGGGGGTGAGCTAGAGCTGGAATTGAATGTTCAAGAAAGCAAGAAATTCATGGACTTTGAGTTAACAATAACTTTGTAAAACAATTGAGTTTTCAAGCAATCATTTCATCAATACTCACTTTAATAACAACACACGGTAAAAGCGGTAATTGGGACACAATCAAATCCAGATAGGTGTGGAAGGATGCAGTTTCACTTGGAGCTATTTGGTAGTCCACTTCACCTTATAACTCCTAATCAATCCCCTCGCATAAGCTGGCCATCACCTTATCCCTCCAGGTGGTAATACCTAGAGTATACCGTGCGGTTACCCTAAGTACCAACCCTACCGACCGAGTCCGCTCTGCCCGAATAGGCCGATAACTGGGAAAAGGCCTTGTTCACCAATGTGGTAGAAGTACACATGGCCTACGCCAGTCAAATACACAAGTAATGATGGTCAGACCAAGGAGTTTTTGTTTTAAGATAAAGCTTTCCAACCTATCCGCCACACTAATGGTCAAGTAGGCTTTTGACCCACCGATGCGCATCAAGAAGGGTTCTTGGATAGGCTTTCTAGCAAAGGATCTTGAGACCCAGTTAGAGATACAATAAAGTACACATCGACCTACAAGTAGTGAACGATACGATAAGGCATCGGACTACTGGGGTAAATGCTCCTTGGTACACCACTATCAAACAATCAAGTTATCAACAAAACAATCCGGAAACAAGCAATATACAAACAATGGAAGTGTAGACAATTGAAGCGGATATTAGCGGTTAGGTCGAGTGTGGTAAAGTACACACCATGCTTAAAACAAGTAATTCACGTAACATCACGGAGATATTCACAAACTCATTTCTTTGCAAGTATAAGTTGAGTATATCGTATCACAAGTCATTTTCAAGTAGTAGCAAAACATTTGATTTAAAAATGGATTTGAACATCCATAAACTCTTCATAAATGGTTTCACTTGTAAAGCATTTCATTTGGAAGCGATAGTAAATCTTTTCAATAAATCATCCATTTGGAAACTATGGCCAGATTTCATTTGAGGGTTGAATCACTCCCAAATCCTTTATAAGATATTTCACGAGTAAAAGCATTTTACTTAGAAATAGTGACAAATCATTTCTTGGTAAATACTAGCAAATCATTTTTACAAATCATTCATTTACAAACCATGGCAAGATTTCTATTTAAAAAGGGAGTTTGAACACTCACCTCGATCCACTTAAACGAGGGAACAAAGAAGAAGACTAAACTTCGTTAGGCTAGTTGGTTCACCTCTCGACAAAGTCTTGACCCGAGCCAAAGTCCAACTATCGGATACTGACCCAAAATCTCATGTTCCAAGTCTTAACTTAACTACTCAAAAGCACCAAATCCTCACTACTACGAAGTCTGGTTCGGGCCATATTTAAAATTACCTTTGTTGAAATAGTAAGGTCTCAAACCTCAAAAATCATTATTTTCAAAATAACTTGACACTTACTCATAGTCAAAACTATACATTAATTTAAAATACTTCATACCAAGTTCTTATATTCGAAATACATAAAATTTGACCAAAATATGGTAAAACCCCCAAATTCATTCAAATGACACTTTTCATTCAAAATTCATGAAAAACTCCACTTTTCATCTTTAAAATTCAAACATCCCTCCACTCAAACATACACTCACAAATGAACAAAACCATATTTTCTCAAAAGAAAATTCTTCAAGAACAAACACAAATTTCGAAATCAAGTTTTAAATTTACCAAGCATGGGTTCGGCAATCACATCTATTTTCCTTCAAAATTCTCAACAACAAAACCCTACTTTTCTAACCATATCATCATATATTTCACAAATAACATTCAGATCCCAAACAGGTCCTCAAGTCAGCTACCTAAAATCCACCTCAAGTCCGCTACCTAGGTTGGGAATCCAAGAGCCCAACTCAAATGCTTCATACATAAGCATTCTTATCAAAATAAACCATGGATCTGAGCTATTTAACACTAATAAAGCTATATCTACAAGGTTCAAGCTTTATACCTTCAGATCGACTAGATCGACAAGATCCAAGATGATCTCGGTTTCCTCTTTCCAAGAGTGCTCCCAAGCCTAACAACTCCTCAAGCTTTGATCTTTACCCAAGATCTTTGAGTTTTGACGATGATTTCTAACACCACACTCAAGAACAAGCTCGAGACAAACCACCCAAGTTTTCCTCCTCTTTCTTTTCCTCCAAATTTTCGGATCTTTCCCCCTCTTCTTCTCCCTTCACACGGCTGCCAAGAAAGGGAGGATCAAACCCAAGATTCCTTCACCAAGATCTCACACTTCAAGTTGATGAATGATCAAGAAGATTGAAGCTCAAACCTCAAGCTTTTTCCTCTCTTCTCTCCTCCAGAATCGGCCAGCTCTTCCCTCTCTCCTCTCTCGGCTGCAAGAAGTGGGTGGGAAGGATGGGCTTCAATGGTGGTTGAAGCTTGAAGGAAGCAAAGAAGAAGAAGAAGAAGAAGATGAAGTGCAAATTCTCTCTCTTTCTTTCCCTTAGCTCTCGGCTGTCTCTCTCTCTCTAAGGCTCCAAGATGGCTGCTGAAAAGTGAGGAAAGGAAGCAAGAAACAAGGCTTTAAGGGGGCAAAAGGAGTGGCTCTCCTTAATTTATGGAAAAGTTGTCTCATGACCACTTTATGTCGCGTCGAGCGCGGTATTCTAACTTACACTGGTTTTCTTCATCCCGACACTTTATCTCACCATAATAATATTTCCAAAATATCACATATGCTGGTTTCAAGTCCAAGTTACTATTCATGGTCGGAACAATTTTAACGCTAAAATAGCCAAACCACCCACACCGGCAATAAATTCGTATAAAATTCTATAAATTAGAAAATAATCACTTTAAACATATATTTACTCATATTTCAATAAATAAACATAATATAAATAATATTATGCATTTTTAAAATAAAATCTAAATTTTGGGGCCCTCACAAACACCTCTACAAGACCAAATTTATCCCAAATCTTATGGGATATAGAATTTACAACTCTGTACGGGAGGCTTTCATCAATAAAATATCCAACTTGGCATTCCTTCCAGCGTGCATTAGCCTCTTCAATTATGGTGTTCGGTGGGCTAACGAGGATCCTACCTTCATTACGTTCCAGTTGAAAATATTGCAGCTCCGTTTTTTGTTTTGGCATACTTGGTCCAGACTTGAACAAGTTTGCCCACTGTCCCAAATTTGTTCCAGGAGCAAAAGTCTTAGCCTGGGAGGAATCCACTCTTTCAAGATGATTTTTTGAGAACTGTGGTGTTGATTTTCCAGTTGTGGGAAGACCATGAAACACTTCATGGCATGATTCAAAGTCGCGATTACGGCCTGTACCATTCCAACGGTTTCAACATATCAGTCACAGTCTCAACAAGACGCATATTTTGAATCATTTACTATTCTAAAAATTGTAAAATATCACTCAAAATATAAAAAATATATGCAAACTATAACCAACAAGAAAATTAGTAAAGAAAATCTCTAAAATATACTATTTTTACTGATATTAAAAATGGTAAATATCTTAAAACATTCAACATAATGCCATCACAAACAAAATCAAAATATCACACAAAACGCCTTTAAAAATAACAATTGCATAAGTAATATGTATGACTTACAACTTTATTTTTTATACAAATAGGAGAAACTTCACTTGTTTTATAATCAATCCCTTGCCAAAGATAGAAAAGAATAACATTAAACAAAAATGTAAGAATTTAAAAATATTTAATATTATTTTGTATTTTTATGCCTATCAATACCAAGTAAAATGACGATGCAGTTCAAAGTCATTTTCATTTCCTGATGGATGGTAAAACAAATGTGGAAGTGGCATAGACCTTGAGTAGGTAACATGTAAGAGTCCTCTGGTGCATTTGTTGGCGGTGAGGTTTGACTATGTGTTCCATAATCATAATACGTGAGAAATGATGAAACACCAATAAATTCCTGAATATGGTGGTAGTATCCAAATTCTCTATAGTTAATACTATTGCTATCACTATATGATCCAACAGAGTCATGTCCATAGAACTGATTACTATTAGAGTCCAAAAAAAAAACTATCATTATGCCTATCGATTGCTTGGTCATAATATCCACCACCATGACTACCAGTAGATCTTTCAACATGTTCAGATCCACCAAATGATACATATCCACTATAATACCCAATATTGATTTCATGTGATTGCTCATAACCATATCCCAATTGACTAGAGCTCCACTTTTGACTAGAATCATACTCACAGCTCGGATCTACACTCAAATTTTGCATTTGCTCAGCAACTTCTTCGTACCTTTGTGAGCCTGAACAGTGAGAAAACGTATCCTGACTTGTCAGTTAATTTGTTGAGAAATTCATGTTGTGCTTCTATACTTGGACAATAGTCACTATCAGTGTCCTGAGTAACATAATAATTATCTTGTCCTTTAGCCCATAACATGCCTTCTATTTGTTGGTTTTCTTGATTGTAACCACCATTGTGTCTCACAGAATTATCTCTATTTTCATTTGTTACCATAATCACCATCACCATTGTCACTGCTACTTTTATCAGAAAAGGATGGAATAGCAACATGTTTACTGGTTTGTTTAGCTTACCTTTCTGCTTCCCAATTGATGATTGAGTAACATTTTTCTTATTTTTCTTGATAATATATTGGGACAATGTATCACCAAAATCATCATCATTATCTTGTTCATTGTCGTCTTGACCTTTTCTGATTCACTTTGACAAATGCCCTAATCCAACCACTCCAAATTATCTTCAGATAATATGGGTTGTTCAATTTCTCTTATCCAATCATCTAATATATCATCTTGATGAAAAATGTGATTTAGATCAATTGGATTATAGAAATCATCACTATCTCTATGGTACATCTGATTTTTCACCTTTATGCGCATATTGTAATGCACAAAAACTAATTTATGCAATTTGTTAATTGGCAGACAATTACGAAGCTTTGTATGAATTAATGACCATGTACTCTAATTTGTTTCGCAACCAAAGGATGTGCAAGTTTGACTCAATATTCTAACTGCAATCTTTCTTAAATTGGGAAAATCTTCACCGTAATTAAGCCACCATTTAGCTAAACAAACAAAATAATAATAATCATAATAATAGTTTCAATACTAAAAAATTATTCACTTCATTAATGCAATTTAAATATTTATATAAATATAAATTGAGTTCAAACCTAGTAAGCACTTTGATAATACTTTTGTTGCAATAGTACTTCCAAATCCTTCCCTTTTCTTTGTGAAAACTTAGATCTACAAAAATAATATATGCATAGTTGATGAAATTCTAAAATTTTGTTAATGAATATAATCATGAATATATATAAATGAAGTAATCAAGAGAATACCTCATTTATTGCATCAATTTATGCATCTAAATTTGTCTCCAATTTTGTAATGATTCTTTTCAATCCTTTTTGAATTTCATCAAGATTAAATACACATGTTCCGGAGTATTGTAGGACTGGATTCAAAAAATATGCTAAATGAAATAAATTTATAAAATTAAAAAAAACAAATATACATATATTAAGTATATAAAAGCATAAGATAATATTTTAAATTACCTGCTGCATGTAAATCACAGTGTAATTGGTCGTACCATCTGTTATCAATTACTTCCCAAATCTGCTTCGAACCTTTTACCGACTTTTGAATAGTCATTTCTGCTCTATCCATTAACTCATAAATAATCTGCAAAATCTATTTATTATTTTGATCAATAGTTTTTAATACTTTGACCAAAGGCTCCATTATTGCATATACATTTCTAACATTTTTTTTGCAAAACTTTTCTCATATTATCAATTCATTACTTTAATAGCTTCGCTTTTTCATTGGTAATGTTATTGAACTCTATCCACTCATCCGATGCACACATTCTTCTCAATTTTATACAATGTCAAAGAAGACTTTTCATAGAAATAAATTCAGTAGCGAATCTAGTGATACCTGGATATAGCAGTTCCCTTTTTTTTTTTTTGTATATGTCTTCATTAGATTCACCACTTTATCACTATCGTATATGAAACTCGTTATCCTCTTCCCCTGTGCAATGATTTTTTTTTTTCTATATCCTCCATCTTACCAATATCTTCTAATATCAAATCAATACAGTGGGCAGCACAAAGTGACCAAAATAGACTTTTTCTTTTTTTTTTTCACCAGTATTTGTCCAGCTACTTTCATGCTAGACTCATTATCTGTCATAACCTATACAACATTTCTTTCTCCCACTACCTGTACTACATTATCCATTAATTTAAAAATATATTTCCCAGTTTTCTTCGCATTTTGTGTAGTCAACTAAATGTGATATATCATATGCCTATCACAATATATCATGAAATTTATTATTGGGTGCTTTGTACAAGTGCTCCAACCATCACACATAATTGTAAACCCAAAAGTTGAAAATTTATCATAAATATCTCCTATTTATTTTTCAAGCTCTTCACATTCATCATCTAAATACTCATTTTCAATTTGATAAGCCGAAGGGCCTTTAATACCAGGACCAACTTTAGCAATTTCATCAATTATTGATTGATAATATGGACTATCAGCAACATGAAATGATATAGCATTGAAATGAAAGAACTTTGAGATTATCTTACCAACTCTTTTTATATTTTCCCCCATAAACATTGCTTTGATTGACTTTTGTTTTGAAGGAAACATGTGTGAGTCAATTCCTCTGCTTCTTATTTCATCTACTTGTCTGACACTAAATTATGTGACAGTCCTCTTTTACTTCATGATGTTGTGGGCTGTGAAGTGCTAGCACCCATATTTCCTGAAATTAATGATGTTCTAAAAAATAAAAAATAAAAAATAATAACTTTATTTTATTTTAATAAAGTGATATCAATTTTTTCATAATATTTTAGTTCACAAGTATTACCTGGCATAGACATAGAAGGTAGACTTTTAGATATTAAATGCCTTCTTCGTTGTTCTTCAATAAATTGCAAGTATTGACTCTCTTTCATTGCTTGCTTCATTTGCTTATTTTCCATTTCATCAATTTGTTTGTCATCCTTATCATCCAGTACATTGATATTGCCATATATATTTTCTTCTTGTAGAGAGTTCAATATTTCTTTCTTTTTCTTTTTTATTGCAGCTCATTGAATCTTACCAGCCCTTAAATGCATTTTTATTACATCTCTAGCTCCTTTTGGAGCATTTGGACAACCTTCAAACTGTTCTGAGACATGACCAACATGTTCGTTCAATTTTGTAATTCCACCATGCATTACTTTTCCACAATAATTACATTTCACAATTTTTCTATTTCCACCCACAGGTGTACTATGTTTCAACCAGTATTATTACTTGCCATTTCACCTATTACATATGCCATTATACATGATTATTCCATGGTGTAATAATTAATAAGTTTAAAAAAATTACAAATAATTAGTAAATATTTTACAAAAAAATAATTGTTTGGATTATGTTAGTAAGTTAAAAATCTTATCTCCAATATTAATTTGTTTGCATGATCACTATTTCATTTTTTTGAAGTATTTTTTGCTAAAATTTAAATGATTATTGCAATAATTAGTGTATGCAAAAAAATCATCAAATAGCTAATGCATCATATTTATCATTACATATTTAAAACTGATTGCTCATTAAAATTTATTTGCTACACATGGAAGATATAGCAAGAATTACATGGAATTATAATAACTATTAAACTCAACAAAAATGAAATTTAGTAAATATTAATTCATAAATAAGAAAATTTATATTCATACATGTAGCAAGGATTTTATTATTTTTATATAAAATATCAAATAAATTTAGACTAATTTATTGTATAACTTGAGTAATTTATCAGATCAGTATTATGATTGAATTTGCCCTAAATTATATTCTAACACAAGAAATCAATAAAACAAATTTAACTCTTAAAACTTTAATATAGACATAAATATACTTAATCAGGTTCTGGTCCAATGTAAGGCAATTTCTAATTTATAATATCAAAGTAGGAAAATACAGACATCAATATATTTAATCAGGTTTTGTCCCAATGCAAGGCAACAATTAAACCCAGTTTCTAATTTATAATATCAAAGCAGGAAAATTAAGTAACTTATTATTTTGTCACAATGGCAATTCTAGACCTAATCCACTAGGGATTGGATAAGATATAATATAATTCCAAATATGTCTCTTTTCTAGCCAAATACCAATCCAATCAGGGCTACCAATCGCTCCTCCTCCTCCTCCTCCTTTAACGACGACTCTTCTCCCTCAAGTACAGTGCACAGACAACCTATTTTCTTCCTCCTCAAATCTCAGCTTCTCCTCCTTCAACAACTTCTTCTCCTACGCCCCAAATTTCAAATAGCTTTCTTTGGCTTCCCCTTCTCTTTTAAGTAGGAGTGCATTCGAGTCGAATCGATCTCAAGTAGTGCTATACTCGAGCTCGAACTCGAAGTATAGCTAGACTACTCGAGTGCAAACTCGAACTCGAACGAGTAATAAATGCCAAGTTCGAACTCGACTTGAAATCATAATGACGAAACTCTAACTCGACTCGCGTAGACTTGAGTTCTATGCCAAGCCCAATCGAGCTCAAGTACTCCAAAGTGCTTGGCCTTTCAGGCTCGGTTGACAATCTCTTGAGAACCTCTAAACCCTAGAAATAAAATAACCTGTTTCGTTTCAGCCATCTATAAATCCAGAAAATTCACACAAGTAACAAAGAGAAAACAAACTTTATTAAACAGAAAGAGAGAGCCGTGGGGGGCGAGGAAGGCAAAAAAGCAGAAAAAGAAATAACAAGAAAGAGATGGAGACGGCAACAGCAGTAGGAAATTAGCAATAGCCAAGGCTCCAAGCTACCTACTGGATGCATGAACAGATTAGTACCCAATAATAGAGCAGAAAAGTGGGAATTTCTGGCAGCGTTCCCGGGGGCTGCTCCAAGCTACTTTGGACAAAATTAAAGTAGACCTCAAATCACCTCTCAGACGAAGATAGAAGTTGTGTACAGAAACTCAAAGCAGCGCCGACAGACTTGAAGATTGCAGCTTGTCGACTGAAGAGAATGAAGAATGTTGTCGGCACTATACAAATCGCAGGGTGAAGATGGAGGTCGATATCTCTTGATAAAGATTGGTTTTGGGCAAAATTGACTTTGAAAACTGGTTTTAAGTTTTAGTTTTCACCATTTCTTTTATTTTTTTAATTGCAAAATGTGTTTATCACCCCTAAAAATGTTCTATAGACAGTAGGTCCATATCGTAAATTCTATGACTTATAAACCTAAAATAGTAAATTCATAATTAATAATATATAAAAAATAAAAATACTCGAGTAGGCTCGTCGAGCCCACGAGCTCAAGCCATAAAACTCGAACTCGACTTGTTTCTCCTTCCAAGTAACTTGAGCTTAGTCAACACTGAGCCCGAGTCGAGCTGTTAACCAAGTTACTCGCGAGTGGCTCGCGAGTAGCTTGGATCATATGCAGCCCTACTTTCAAGTACTTCTTCTCCTACTTCCCATAGACACAGACAAGACTTCTCTTTTTCTTGGTTGTGGCTTTTCTTTTTTCTTGGGTGTGGTTTCTGATCTTGGATGAAAGAGTTGAAATAAGGTAATGTGTGTGAAATTTCTCTCTCTCTCTCTCTCTCTCTCTCTCTCTCTCATATTATTGTGCACTAGATTGAATTATTAGTTCTAACTGTGCTTGTTTTTTCTATTATTTTGTTGTGTTTTGTGTGTGTACATCTTAGATGCTATATGGTTTTTGTCTAATAGCATCAGATTTGGCATCATATTTTGTTCACATTGCTTTTTTCTTTTGACTCCTAGTCGACTTGGGACGACTCGGGCGACTCGGCCATTTTGTGGTATTTCAATGATTTTCCGGTTAGTTGGTATTCTTAGAGTTAAATCGGAACGGTTTCAGAACGTTAAAACTCGTTACCGAGACGACTCGGCTGAGTCTTCGAACCATATTTGGTAAGCGTCCTACTCCCTAGTCTTACCTTTACCTTGTCCCTGCTTGGTAGATTGTCACAAGCCTTAGTTGTTGCATCTACAACACATGCCATAGCCTCCGAAGTACCTAGTGTCGGAGATATCTAGTTTGCCGTAGAGCTCCCTTTGGATTTCATGTTTTTAGCCTGTTTTTTAAAAAACTATTTTTTAAATACAAAATATTACAGTAATACACCAATCAGAAACAACTCCAAAAGCATCAAATCCAAACAAATATTTCATAAGCAACTTACAAATATACCCAAACAAATTACCCCCCTTCTTTTTTCACCTACCCCCACCACCTGCTTCACCCTACCCCCTCCTCCCCCCTCTCTTTCTTCTCATACTCCCTCTCTCTCCCTCCTCCCTACCTTCCCCTCCCTCCTCCCTCTTTCCTTCCCCACTCTTCTTCCCCTTCTTCCTCCCCTCTCTTCTTCCTCCCCTACCCTCCCTTCTCCCCTTCGCTCCCCTCCTTGCAACCCCCCTATCCCTCACCTCCTGGTCACAATTGGCAACTACACCCGATTGATTTAATTTTTTGTAAAGATAACCAAATAAATTTTAAATTTTAAAAATATCCTAATGTATAACACTTGAAAAAAAAACCCGAAATATATCTATATTAATTTTATTTTACATTCCAAATGCTACAGTAAAATTTTTAAAAATGCCCCCGAAAATTAGCTAATCCAAGCGGAGTTGTATTTCATATCCCAAATGCTACAGTAATATTTTTGAAAAACACTCCTAAAAATAGCTCATCTACCCAAGACAACCCAGCAGATCTCTCAAAGCCATGGTGAAGCCCTCTGCCCCCTCTATACACTTGCCTTCCTACACCTCTAACCCCAAAACTTGCTCTAGCACCACCGAGATTTGGACCTACTCCATTGTATTTTGGCTGCCATTCATCTTTCTTGGATTTCTGTAACTGCTCCCTCAATTGTTTAACCTCATTCTTAAGGGCCTCAATGTCAGCATCTTTTTCCAACTGTGGAGATTCCAGATCCTTGATGTCAGAAACACAAGGTTCTGAAACCATGGTGGAAGCAAATTAAATCAGTCACATGGTGGATGCGCTTAGGAGAGCTTCGCCAGAACACTCTTTCTTTTGGCTGTTTGCAACTTGACTATCGAACCACCGCAGAAATCGTATCATTTCTAAAGCAGGATAAATGCACCAGCCCAAAGCATTGCCGATGATTAAGAACACAAATTCCAGAAAAGATTTAACTTTCCATTGGATGTGAGCAAATTTACTGCAGTGTTAGTAACATTATAAGGAGCTCATTCAACAAACACAAACAATCGTGCATCCAAGTACGAGAACATTTTCAGGGTCTCATTTCAAAGATGAATTTTACTGGTCAACACTGCCCCAGATTGCATCACCAACTATCATAAAAGCCAAAGGTTAAAAGACCAACTACTGAAGCCTAAAGAGCCAAGAAATGGAGATGATAACCGTTGATCTTCCTGGGAACTTTGCAGCTAGAAGAACTCTATACACACCTCAACAGACAATTGAGTACTATATGATTTTTGGCAACTGCTATTGAGACTAAAATGCTCATTTTGATCGTTTGGGCCCAATTGGAAAAGATGCATGCTGAGGAACGCCTTGCAAAGCAACTATTCTTTGCTCTTGTGAAGGGTTTGGATTAGGATCAGCAGCCTCTTCATCATCCTCTGTTTCCTCAACTGGTTGCTTGCTTTGTTTCTTTGTAATAGCAAATTGGTAGTTGGGATGGATTAGGGTATCCTGTTCTGGAGGAAGTGGAATTCCAGGCCCGGCAATTGATTTTGGTAGAGGGGTCTTGTTTCTATTCCTCGCTAGCTCTAGTAGGACCTGAACAGTAACCAATACAAAATTGTTATTAGCACATTGCAAGGACACAAGACGGCATATTATTTGCATGTCAGTTGGAAGACGACTTTTCCTAAATTACAATTTTAAATACTGTGACTTCACCTCAAAAACTCACGTATCATCTACCAAGTTCCATAAACAGAATACATTGCCAATGACAATAAAACAAAAAAGCATTCAGACGATTTAACAACTCAATCAAGGAGAGCTTGTAAAAGCAGCAAATTCCAGGAAACTGACATTGCACCTTCAGCAGTGCAGTGCTATATGAATACCCCAGGCACTGTGGCACTTCTGAACAATGTTTTAAAGGTGAGGGTGTTGGGTGGGTTGTTTTATGTTCACCCAACCAGGGTGAAATCCCCGAGGTATGGGGGTGTAAGCCCCACAAATTTTGATTTTTTAAATGTATAAAAATATAAAATATACAATAATACTGCAAAATTACAATGTTCATACATGTGTGCGTCTCTGTGTGTGTGTATAATTTACTAATAAATGCAAAATTTTGACAAAATTAAGAAAAACTACAAAGATATTATTGTTGTCTAACAAGTAAAATCATAACATAACTCTAACCCATACAATTTGCCATCTAGAATCATGTTAGCAAAAAATAAAAGGGAAAAAATATAGGAAACAAAGTCATGGATGCTTCTACTTAGTATTTTCTCCGAACCATTTCCATAGAGAAGATAAAACTACACAATAATGAGAACAGGAAAGAAAGATGAGGAAGAACAAATAGTAAAATTGAAATTTATACTTCAACAAAAAAGGGGGCAAAAGCCCCAAAAGCCTAACAACACTTGTGCCCCATTCAAACACTCAGGCGCAATTGGGACTTGCCCAATAAGGCCTCTTAAAACAACTTCTGATTCAATTAGCTTGGAAGCAGAAGAATTTCAAGCTTGGTTTTGTATTTTCAATTTAAATTTAATTTTCAGTAACAAGCTTGAATTATGCTTAATCTTATTCAATCTGAACTCAATCATTTTTGATGGAGTGGCTCAATAAGCACAAAAACTTGACACAACAATCAATTAAAAATCCTCGCAGGGAAGAAAGAGGAGAGAAAATTACTCCTGTTACTACCAGTAATAATGGCTAATATGATGAAAACAGGGTTGTTTATTAACTTAATGAAGAATATACCTCACGTGGAGGAGGTTGTGAGAAGCCGAAATTGACTTTGGACTGAATGGCAAGTTTGACATCATCGGAATCGATCACAGATTTGCCGGCATGGTCTGAGTAAATTTGTGCATCCGTAAACACATCCACCACATATCTGTACCAAAGCTCCAAGAATTGGTGGATGACGCGAGGCTCATAATCTTCCACACCCATTGATTTTAGTAGAGATTTCACGATCTTTCCATCTCTCGGCATGTCTTCCTCTCCTGATCCCTCTCCCATTTTGTGCAATCAAACTACAAACTTTGCTCAAGCCTAACTTAATATTACTGTAGTCAGTATTCAGCTTTTCGACCTTATAATAAGGGAGAATTATATAGAGCTTAAGTTTCTTATATCCTAGCTATTCAGCTCTTGAATATTAAACAAACTGTAACTAGTTAAAGCTGGCATAACAACCAAATTATGCAAATCTAGATCACAATCTACAGATTATCAGCTTTATAAAATAGCTTTAGAGGGGCACGACAACTGAATTATGAAACTGTGGCAATTTTTTACTAGCTAAGCTGTCCAATGGAAATTGAGAAATATTTAGCCATTACAGTTCCCCATTTCCTCTAGAAAATGATCATACCCAAAAGCACCCTGCTTACAATAGGAACAAACATGCTCTTTACACCTCAGATTTAGCAACTAATGACATCAACACAAGAGCCATACCTTAAACCTGAACCTTTATCAAACAACAATAAGAAAAGAGAATTACAACTGCAATGCTGACCAAGTGGAAGAAATAATTGCATAAAATTATTTCAAAGCCCACATAATTCCTTGAATGAGAAAACATGCGGAGTTCCACTTCATGTATACTCACTGTATAAGGCCCGACAAACTTTAAGTCCCCAAGGTAAGCATACACCTGCTAGCAAACTAAACATCCTCTACATCTTTACCAATTCAAAAGGCCCCCAAGAGTATCACAATTAAGGAAGTTCTCAACTACTAACATACCTCTGCTTTCAATATTTCAATTGAGAAAAAATTTCAGTTTATGAACTAAGCAAATAAGCAATTGTCATGTCCACAGAAACTACCAACAAATTTTTCATTCTTGTACTTTAACAGTTAAAACCCATAAATCCAAGTACCAAGATAGAACCATATCAATCCAATAATGTTGCTTGGATGCAACCATATAAACTAATAGCTCCTATATCAAAAATAGAAAACAACCTTTGGTGTGCACAATCCTGACTTGCTCTTCTTTGTTCCCAAGTCCTTTTTTTTTTTTTCTTTCTTTTAACCATGAACAGAAAAAGGGAAAAGGTAAAAAAGGCTATACTCATCAAATCAAGCAACAAACAGACAATGAAAACCATGAAGAACACAATGAAGAGGGTCCAATAAGGAGAAATTTCACCTGCTTAAAGATAGACTAGGAGGGGACTTATAAGGTTTCCCAGAGCCCTCAGTGGCTGTATTTTTCCAATAAAGAATTAATTTTTTTTTTATAATTTTCTGTTCAGTGGTAGATAATTGAAGGATTTTGTCAACATTTCAGTAAGATTAATTTAGGTATAAACTAAGGCAGATAAGAGTTAACAAAAGAAGTAATACTAATAAAGTTGAAGAGCATAATAACACATAATATAATTGAGGTAGGCTCTCCCAATATATAACGTGCCTTTACTTGTGAAAAGGAAACAAGTTACAATTTAAGATGCATTAATCCAAAAGTGCTCTCTGGCTGGTATATCTAGAAATGCCTCTAGTCTTTGCTTGGTTAGCGTCTCATGCAATCAGCAAATTCTACTGGAACCATGTATTAGTTCTAAAAGATTAGAAAGAATCATCACAAAATTTGATGTCTATACTATAGTAAGTGATTGTCGAAATAAATAATGACTATTTGCTAAAGATTAGAAAGAATGGAAAACAAAGTATCAAGCACTCATGACAAAACTCCATTAGCTTCCAAGTTTTCACCATCTAAACATCAATCAGATCTGCCAAGAAGGAATCATATTAGAATTTAATTAACATCTTGTATAAATAGCAGAATGACAATCTTGTTTAACCACAGTTTATGCACCAGCAGTTTTTACCATGCTTTGTAGCAAAATTTTAAGGAAATACTAAAGTACAAAATATAAAACAGAGCCGTCAGAAACACATTCTGTACTCCTAAGTTTAAGCCACCATTATATTTGAAAAATACCTCTTGCCAGTCAATTTTTTCTCAAACATCAATGCTGGATAAATAAATAAAGAAAGAGTAGAAAGCCAAAAAAAGCATATGCATTTTGAGCCACTATCCTATTTGAACAATACCTCTTGCCGGCCAATTTTTTGCCAAACATGAATGCAGGATAAATAAATAATAAAGAATAGAAAGCCAAAAGACAGCATATGCATTTTAGCCAATAAATCATGTAGATATCTTTCATTCATGCCACGTTTTCACCTACACAACAAGAATGAACAATAGGACATCAATTTAAACCAAAAGAGGATTTTCTCCTCTTACTCGACAAGTTCAATGACAGAACAAACTTTTTAAATATAATTCACAATAAAAACACTGTCCTTAATAGCAAAAACCAGTCAAAGAGAGCAGTAAAAATAAAATTTTATATTCTGAATTTTTAAAAGAATAATAGAGCATATGTAAGGGAAGAGATCAGATTTCTCGATAGAACAAGAATTCAAAAAATTATCAATTCAATCAACTAGCAATGGAATGCAAATGACCAATGTTTAAGAAAAAGTTTGATAATATTCTAAATCTTGTGAAGCATGTTAAAAACACTCCCATAGACATCTCTCCCTGCACTACACCTAGTCAAAATACAGCTTTCCCGAACACCACACTGTTCCATATGAACCAGAAAATTCAATTTTAGGTTGAAAAACTTCAATCAAAAAAGCAGATATGGGAGAATAGAATATAAAACATCAAGCTGCTTTCAATCAAAGTATTCGTCAGTGATTATTAACACTACAATGATCATCATGCTCCAACCAAATTTAACAACAATACAGACAAAATGAGATCTTTGTTCTTCAGTTTCTTTCTTCCCCTTCTCCTTGTGTTTTTTCTTTAATTTAAACTAGTCCTACAATTAAATATCTACAAGCCCAAGCGTACAACACCAACTCCAAAGTCTACAAAAAGTTAATAGCCAAAGGAGAATTCAAGTCAAGAACACAAACAACGCAATCTGGTTCATGGTAATTAGAGACATCCCATCTGTTCTTCTTCTGCTTACCCTACAAAAACCTCAATTAACTTGTCCTTGATTCTTCTATAACCACTTACCATATCCTTCAACTTTTAGATTTTAACAACTTACCCTAGTATTCAAACTCAACCCACCGCAAAAGAATTGGGCATAAATTTTCAGCTAAAATGAAAATTAGGGCAACAAAATTTGGGGAATGAAAAAATTGATAATGTAAATAACCATACAGAGGTTATTGCACCCACAACTCAAAAGATTCGACAAGAATTCGGGCAGAAAATTTCAGAAAATAAAAAAGAAAGATCAGGGTAAAAATATTGGAAAAAATTAGGGGAAACAGGAGAAAGAAAGAACCAACCTTTTTAGCAGAGACTTGAACAAAACACAAGCTCTTCAACAACGGAGAGCTATGCTGGATGGATCGATTTTGTGCAGAGAGTGAGAGTGAGAGTGCGTTGTGGTATTTCTTGCGTATAGAACGAGTGAGAGTGCCTCGTGCAGACATTCAGAACTTCTGAAAGAATAGTTCGGAGAATTTTTTTTTTCTTTTTTGGGTCTTACCAAATGAGCCAATTTTTATTGGCAATTGTTTTGGAGTTATTCACTTCTAAATTGGTTAATTATGCAATTCATGTGAAAGATTTTCCCGTCATATGATCATGGTAAAAAATTATCAAAAATAATGTTATAGCACTTTTTTTGATGTCATATATATAAGATAAAAAAAATTATATTTATAATACAAATAGATAAAATTTGAAATTTATGTTTTTGCAAATCTTGAAAAACCAAACAAACCAATGTGACTTTTTTGGCCCCCGGTTTCAAGAAGATAAAATCTTCTACTTGTGACTATTTTTGGGATAATTCCACAAACCTCTCCTAAGGTTTCTTACAGTTTTACTTGGCACTTTCAAACTTTAAAAATGCCCACTTAGTTCCCCTATTTTAAACTTTTTGTAACATTCAAAACCCATTTCAAAATATAATATTAAAAAACCCATTTTAGGAAAGATAATATAATTTCATTCCAAATTTGCCCTTTTCTTGTGATTTCTTAATTACCATAATATATCAAATTTATCTCTTAATTTTTTAAAATAGATAGCTATAGTTCATTAATGAAAATTTAAAAGTTGAAAACAAGATTGAGAAACTCTTTAGTAATTTTTAGGCAACCAATCTAGGCAAATTATATTAAATTACTTAAAATTATGAATGATTTATAATACTCTTATAAAAATTCATAATCATGATAATACTGTTTTGCACTAGTTTAAAAGCAATACAAACAAAATTTATATATAATTAGCATGTTATATATTTTTAATTTCTAAGCCTTCGATTTAGACAAAAAATAGAAAATTCAAAAATATGTAAATCATTTATAAAAATTCTTAAATTAACTAAAAGCACTGTACAATAAAGAAAAATATCACCTTGTAACTTTTAAAATTCAAATATTAAATCTTGGTATATAAAAACACACTATATTTTGTCCAATCAGAATAAATTTTCATACTTTTTTTTGTTATTAATAGACTCACTTTTGATAATAAAAAGTAAGCAAACAAAAGAAGTACGACATTTAAAGGACAATTTTGGAATGAGACTACATTTACTATCCCAAGATGAATTTTTTAGTATTATATCTTTAAAATGGGTTGTAAATGACATAAAATCTTAAAGCAAGGGATACAATAAAATTTTTAAAATTTGAGAGTGCCAAGTGCAACTGTTAGAAATCTCAAAGGAGGTTTCTGAAATTATTCCTTTTTCTTTTTTTAAGTGTAAGTGTTAGACTTCTTCTTCTTCCTTTTTTTTTTTTTAGTGTAAGTGAGAGGGAGTGAATCCAAAATCTTTTATTTATACCCCTTCCTCCCAACCACTCAGACCATCCCTTCCCCCTTTCTACTTGTAACTTGACCTCTATAAGAAATGTACAAAATTCCATTAGACTTCCAAACTTTTAACACTGTGTTACAAAATAATCAAATAATTAATGGATGTCGAGCACAACTTAACACTATTTTCGAGATGATAAACGTATCACTATCTTTGAGAAGATCTTATCACTATTGTAATAAGAATTACAATTAGTTAATATACTTTAAAATCTTCTATACTCCCTATAAATAAGGGTCACCCTCACTTGCATCTTATATACAGAACTCAAGTTCATTTGAGCAAATAAAAAAAAGTTCTTCTTTCTTGTCTTTTTTTTCCTCTTTTCTTGAGTTCATCATTTTTCTTAATTTTCTTATTATAACGTCCCCTATATAAACAACACAAATATTATATCATATTAGAATTAGTTTTATAACACGTTACTAACACGAGTCTACCTTCAAGCGAAGGTGAAATATGAGTCACTACTATTGAGAAATTGTGATGCACGAAGCTTTACTTCTGGATAAAGAAGAAATACGAAATTTTATGATTTGAGCAATCAATTAAAAGTCCAAGTATTGGATCAATTGTCAGGCGCATGTTTTAGTGAACTTTTGAGGTAACATTTCTCTTTTGAACTCAATTTATTTATGATTAATATTTAAAAAATTGAGACTTTGACTTCTTGAGAAGAATAATTTATTGTGGACACTACATATTAAATTACACCTTGATACAATGAGTTCTAGAGACACCATTATAGAAAATCAATGATGCCTAAGGATACACTTGTCTTTGGAAATAATTAAGAGATAAAGATCTGATTGCTTGAAGATGATCATTCTCCTAAAACCTAGTATGATAAATTTATGTAAGGTTATTGTAAGGTCCAAAGACAACCTGAGAGAGGGGGGGGGGGGTAAATTAGGTTGATTAAAAACTAATCAAATAATGCCCCTTTTTCAAATTTTAATCACAACTTTTCACACAAATAATATGTCAAGCAAATAGACAATCAAGATCGAGATGTATAGATGATATTTCAATCAAAGAGTTCGAAAAGAAGATTGAAAAGAAACAGATTTAGAAAGCAAACCAAACTTCTTCAAAGCTCCACTTGAGCTTGAAGAAAATTCCTCAAATAAAGCTTCTTCAATTTGATGAGATTCGATCAACCTTGTGTACAATAGAAGGATCACTTCCTCCTTACCCCAAGCTCCATTTAGTCAAGTTAGGAAGTTTTACACTCTAGAATGAACTAGTGAATCTTTTAGGAAGAAAGAGAGGAGAGAAGTGTGAAATTTCATTCGAAGAGAGACAAGGAAGAAATTAGGTTTTTGTCTTTTTCTTTTTCTCTTTTTTAAAGTTTTTACCACTTATATTTTAGGTAAATTTTTCAATTTAAAAAAATCTTTAAAAGGCAATTGATAACATTATGAGTTTGTCACATAGAAAAGAATTACTAAGTGACAACATTTAGTGCTTTTCTTTTTTTTGTCTCTCCACCCATGGTAGCATTATTGACAATAGATTTTGATAACAATACAAATTGTAATAAATAATTGGTATTGTGCGACAATTAATATTGTCAATAAAATTAATTTATCTGCGACAAAGTTGGATATTGTCACTAAGTGTTGTCACTCAAAACATTATTTCTTGTAGTGTGTGGAAGGTATGGGGATATAGGATTTATTCTAAAGAACTTGTTTAATCAGATTGACTTGGAAGAGAGGAAGGAAACACATGATAGAGATAGTGAAGGAGGTATTGCTCACTTCACAGGTCAGAAAGCAACAAATCCAATGTTTCATTTTAAGTATGAGGTAGACATAAAAGGAAGGCTAAAGAATATTTTTCAAATGGATTCAGTATCTTAGATGGATTACAAAGCATTTGGAGATGTGCTTACTTTTGACTCAAAGTATAATACAAATGACTATTACAAACCATCGGTCGTTCTTCCAAGAGTGAGTAACCACTTTGGCACTACTGTTTTCGGATTAGCATTGGTAGCAGAAGAAAAAATGGAGCATATGAATGGGTTTTAATCGCCTTTGTTAAGGCTAATGGCGGTGAGAAACCAATCTCAGTTGCGATAGACGGTGACAATTCAATGCATGGGGCAATTGAAAATGTATTACGAATGCTAGACACTGCCTATGCACCTTTCATCTAAAGCGGAATATGAGATTGGAACAAATAAATGTAACATATTCACTTCAATGTTTGGAAAATTTTAAAAAAGGAAATTCCTATAGAATAGTTCGAGAAAGAGTGGCGTGTAGTTATTGCAAGTTGTGGACTAGATGGGAATGTTTGGGTTAAAAATATTTATACAAAGAGGTTGTTATAGCTGAGACATTGCTTAGGTAATAGTTTTTTATTGGAATGAGAAGCACACAATGATATGAACAGAGAACGCCTTCTTGAAGAGGTATATTGAGTCTAATATGAGAATATACCAATTTGAAAAAATCCATGCATCAATTTTAGACTTTTTCAAGGAAAAGGAGTCAAACGCACATTATGAGATAGAAGATACATTCCTAATGCTTTCTACCGAGTCGCATGCACTAGAACAACATACAAGTGAAATTTATACCAGGAATATTTTTGTCAGTATTAGAAAGCACTTGGGAAGGCAAGCACTACACGATTGCTTCAAGAGAGAACAAACGCGAATATGATATTTATTTTATCTTGCCAAATACCAAGACATAAGGACTTGGGTTGTGGATTTCAATAGGTGAACTCATCAAATGAAGTGTTTATGCAAGAAGTTAGAGTGAAAATGATCACGGCGTGCTCACATGTTTCGGTTTGTGGCAATAAAAAATTTACAAAAAATTCTGAGAACTTGCATCATAAAAAGGTGCACCATAGATGCACTATGAATGCCAATAAAGACACAAATGTTAGGAGAAGTTTCAAAATAGAGATGTTATATGATGAAATGCAATACACAATTATGTGCAGGACACTGATGACAGATTGCAAACACATGTGCTTTTATGCCTCACATATGGAGGATGGATGTCAAGCAGTGAGAGTAATCATCCATAAGGAAATTAAAAAAATGGAAGGAGGCCTTCATTTAGTGTGAAAATGGGTCATAGAGGAATGATGGTGTTAGGATTTGGGGTAGCAACGCAGCGAAAAAACAAAAATTTAAACCCCCAAAAACCCACCAGGAATCACCCTAACTTTATGCATGACTTGTAGAGAGGGTTAGCAGGATTATCTTAATCCATATGTTGTTGCTTCTGACTCGTTGGAGAAGACAAAGACTCTTTTGAGCAGTCCAAACGTCCTGCCTCTATTGATATCCATGCGAAAGTGAAGCCTGAATCGTCTCTATGATTGTGAGGTAAAGGTGCTAGCCTTCTTTTTCTCTCTTGTTTTCTCTCTACGTATGTTTTTCAGAAAAACCCTAGCCTCTCTTGTTCTGTCAATCTCTCTACAGGCGTATCATATAGTCTGTATATATTGATAGGATAGAGAGAGAGAAAAGGATAGGGTCAGGTTATTTTTTTGAAAAACATACATAGAGAGAAAACAAGAAAGTAGAGAAAAGAAGGCTAACACCTTCTTTACTCTCACACACAAATCGTATAGACGATTCAGGCTTCACTCTCGCGTGGATATCAATAGAGGCAGGATGTTTAGATTGCTCAAGGGAGTATTCGTCTTCTCCAACAAGTCAGAAGCAACAACATATGGATTAAGGTAATCCTATTAATGTGACGACCCCACCTCCCCCTAAGGCGAACCAAAAGGTTCGGCGGACCGCCTACCCAACTCTCGCCAGGACTCACTATCTTGAATAAATAATAACGCTTCGAAAGTAAATGTAAATAACCATTCCAAATCAAACCACAACTAATAACATTACTAAATTCAAATTACAACCCACCTTCTCAAATTACAGTCCAATATATTTAAGGTACAACCACAATTTCATCTTACAACCCCAAAATATCAAATTCAACATTTCAAGGCAAAATTCAAAAGATAAGTTCCAACCCTAACTAATCATGTCTTCACTCAGGTTCTCAATCCCTGTTAAAGAAAACAAATTTGAAAGAATGAGCTAAAAACCCGGTGAGTTCCAAAAGACTTGCAATTCACATAGAACAGTTTAAATCATACTTCAAGTTTACAATTTAAACATGTAGATAAACACGTAAATGGGTATTGCCTGGATATACCAGGCAAACTACTTGAGGGACATCATCCAACGAAGTAGACTAGTCGAGGGACTTCACCTAACGACATCACAATAATTCACTAAAACTACTCGAGGGATTTCGCCCAACGAAGTAGACTAGTCGTGGGACTTCACCTAACGACGTCACAATAATTCACTGAAATTACTCGAGGGACTTCGTCCAATGAAGTAGACTAGTATTAAGATTTCGCCCAACGACGTCACAATAATTCACTGAAACTACTCAAGAGATTTCGTCCAACGAAGTAGACTAGTCGTGGGACTTCACCCAACGACGTCACAAACTAGTCGAGCGTATTCACCCTACGACGTCACATACTAGTCGAGGGACTTCTTCCAACGACGTCACATTAGTCACAAGATAGCACACTATTCTTTTAATTCCAAAATCACACCGAAAGGAGCAAACACATACATGTAGTCCAAATCATAAGACAGATCAAGCATATTTCTCATGAAATTAAAATCTTTCAAATAATCCAAATTCATTTCCTTATAAATACTAGCAAATCATTTCTTTGCAAACAATAACAAGATTTTCATTTGAAAAGGAGTTGGAACACTCACCGTGATTCGGTGAAACAGACGAGAAAGCAAGAAGATCAAACTTCGGTAGTCGGGTCACCCTCGGCAAAGTCTGGGTCACCTGAGCCAAAGTTTAACTATCAATTACTAGCCAAACAATTAGCACTCAAAACTTAACCCAAACTACTTAAAATCACCAAAGGCCACACTGCTGTTTCTTGTTCGGACCATATCTAAGGCCATACTCATCAAAATTAGGCAAGGCCTATGGCTATGGAAACTAGACTCGGAGTACTACAATTCACTAGAAGGGCTCGTTTTAAGATTCATTATGCAAGATAAACAAAAGTACGTGACAAGACAACATGAAGGAACGAAAACAGTAAATCAGTTTTAGAAAACAGCCTTTTTCTCAGATTTTCTGGGGTTGATAGAAAAAGAGTTAGCATGCAAGCCATATACCGTTGGAAATCCATTGAAATCTAGTTTCAAACGCCACTGACAACGCTCAATTTTGACACCCGAGCAAGGAGTTATAGCCAATAGAAATACAGGGGGTTGCCAAGACTGATGGCCAAATTTTCCAGATTTAAAAAGCTATATTTGGAACAACATTTGGGTATTGAAATGCCATTGAAAGATTACCAAATTTTGTACACTCAAACTTCACAAGATGAACTACTTGTGTACCAAATTTGAGCCAAAAACTCGCATGGTAAAGTAACTTTTTAGATAGCCAAAATTTGCAAAAATCCTGTAACTAAACTGCCAGTTTTTTTTTTATCTTTGATTGCTAAACGTTTTGCACAATCAAATCAGCCCCAAATCATTTAAATGTTGTCACAAAAGCTCTAGAAGCACCCCTTCATCAAATGGAAGCAAAATAGTTCGGCAATTGCATAGGGGTAAACTTTTCTAGTGTTTCGTAGCATTCTTTGAAAAATCATAATTCGAGTTCTATAAGTCCAAAATTTATGAATCTTATTGTAGACACCAAATTTTGACTATTTCATTTGTTTTCCTATGTTTTTATCTGTTAATGATTAGTTATTTATTTTTGAATTTTCTAATACATTTTTCTCATTTTGTAGGTTTTCTTTAAAAAAAAAAAAAAAAAAAAAAAGCAGCGGACCAGTTGGATGAGTCCGCGTAACTAGTCCAGCGTAACCTGATCGAAAAAAAATGACGCTGGATTTTTCCGTAAGCTTGGATCATCCTTTTCCAATGTATTTTGATGCTTGAACAATAAGAAACCTATTTAGACATTCCCCAACTCACCCCTAAACCCTAACAACTGATCTAACGTTCAAGATTAGCTCACCCATCCCAAGAACATCAAAACCCTTAGTTCTAGGTTTGGGTGGCTATAAATAGCCTAGATTAGGGTTTAACAAGTGTGGAAAATCTGAGAGAAAAAGAGGCAAAAGGGAGGGAAAGAGAGAAAAATCGAGAAAACGGCTGGAAATTAGAGAGAAAAAAGGAAAAGAAAGAAGAAAAGAAAACTAGGTTTCACCTTTGAAGAGCTTATTCTGGAATTTCCCTCTTTTTTTATTCAAGCTTAGATCGGTAGCATACTTATACCCTATCTACTGTTTTTGATCGTAAAATTGTCTGAGATTTGGGCCTTTTGGTGGAACCAAGGCTTTGAGTAGTTTTTCTTTTATTTTGGGATATTTGATGATGATTATCAACTGTTATATGAGCATGTTGTGTTTATAAAGCCTTGGTAAGGCTAGTAGATTGGTTTTTACGTTTAAAATTAGACGTTTGATGCTTCTGTGATGATGCTGTTGTGATTCCTGAGAAATTTCTGGAAAAATGTTCTTCACGTTTTGAAGATGTGAAGAAACGCGGACTACTTACGCGGATCACTCCGCGTAACGCTCCGCGTTTCCTCTTGAATGTTTGAAGTTGTGAAGAAACGCGGATCTCTTGCGCGGACTACCTCGCGTAACGATCCGCGTTTCTGGTTGAATATTTGAAGATGTGAAGAAACGCTGCAGTTACGCAGGCCAGTCCGCGTAACAGTCCTCGTTTCTATCCTGACAGTTCTTCCCTTCCCCTTTTTTGCCTATTTGATGATGCTGATGCTTAAGATTTGGCCTTCTTCGATTTTAGCTTGTTTTGACATGATCTGAATGCTGATGTTTGACGCTTTAAATAGATCCCCTTGCCTCTGAGGATTTTGTTTTGTGATATTGTCTGAAAAACTGGAAGCAATCTTCCTGATATTTCGAAGATGGGAAGAAACGCGGCTGGTTACGCGGCTGAGTCCGCGTTTCCGTCCGCGTTTCCCCTCTGGACTTTGATTTTTGCCTGTAACGCGGACTGTGTTGCGCGGCTCAGGTCGCGTTTCTTATCCGCGTAACCTCTCTGTTTTTGTATTTTGTTGATATTTCCTGCTCTTTTGTTCCAGAATCTTACTCTATTTCCCAGTCTTGTCTATGTTGCTTGCAGAATCTGTTTAGATACCTTTTCTTGGATTTTGATTGATTTTTCCTTTAAATTGGTACCTTGATCCCTTTTGTTGACATTGAGTCTTAGATAATCATTCCCATCACTTAAGGATTCAATTAAGGCCTCACATCAAGGGATGGTAACTTCTTTCCCCTATTATGTGCTTATTATGTGTTTTTGCATGATTTTGCTCATTTTAAATTAAGTTTTCCTTGGCTTTTATTCATGTCTAGTCTTTATTTATGTCATTTAATTTTTGAGTAAATCATTTGGAGGCCTTGGATGCCAAGTTGTAATAGATAGATTTAATTTTGGGCAAAAAGTGTATTTAGTCTAGAAAATGTAATAGTTAGGTTATTATTTCGAATTTTTCCCTTAGAATGTATTTAGGTTCCCCCCAATGTAATAATTAGTTTTTATATGCTTATTTTGCATGCTTGCATGATTATGTGTTTATTTGCTTTCCTAGGGCCTTGCATCTAGATATTATGCCTATGTGCTATGTGTTTATGTGTTTTATATGTTTACTTGCTTTATTATCATGTCTACATAATTATTGTGTAAATATATTGACGTCACCACACTAGTCCAATGCTAGTTGTGGCCTTCTCCTTCGATTTCTCACTAATCCAATGTTAGTGAGAACCTTTTGACGAGGGCTAGTCCAATGCTAGACCCTTAAACGCCATTCATGCATTAGATACAAATTTCACACACTTTTCACTTTTAGAGTTTCTTTCCCATTTTGCATGTCACTATTCCCCCATCCCGTATGCGAAACATCTCATTTAGTTTTCTTTTTATTAGATTAGTGCATTTAAGGCATTACCCTTTGAATTAGGGAAAAGAGCGAGTATGGCTTCCTAGCCTTAGCACGCTTTTATTTCCTTCTACGAAAAGGAAGATTCAAAGTCACGAATTTAGTCCCCCGCACCCATTATGTTGCATTATCCCTCTTTAGGACATACACGTGCATTATTTCAAAGGCTATCAAAATCATTCTTTAAAAAATTAAGCTTCTTCTTCTCTTTTATCAATTCAAAGTTAAAAAGCCACTTTTTCTTAAAATTGCACCTTTTTGGAAATTCAAGTTCCTCTTTGCATTTAAAATTGATCCTTTCAAAAACTCAACTTCTTTTCTTTTGATACTTTATAAAAATTGCATTTTGAAAACCCTACTTTCTGTTTGTTCGAGTCTCATCATTTGCATTTTTTCGTGACCTCCTCGAGGGATCAAAATTGGATGACACAACTAATGTGATCAATTCCAATCACACCTCAAGGAGACATTTTGCCCCTCTCGATTCAACATTAGGTCTAGGTTTTGCATCCATATAGACAACATCCAAATGTGATAAATTTTAAAGTTAGAATTAGGAAATTTTCAACTAAATCTTGCAACTAGCTTTGGCTAGGTTAGAAGGGTGCCTTAGAGACGATCAACATCGAATCTTTGCCTTCCCTTCTTTCAACTGTGACCCCCGAACCTTTTTCTCTAGTTTTCAAAGACCTGGAGTCGTCTAAAAAAGGGTTTTCTTTGTTTATTTCATTAAATCAAAACTTTTTGGGTGACTTGGTACACCTAAACTCCATACCAAGTGGCGACTCCAAACTTTTCTAAAAACCCTTTTCTAGACTTTTTGTTTTGGGTCCAAACCGTCGCATTTTATAGTCCCATGACCCCTTTCCATTTCTTTTTCAAAAATCAATCTTTCCCTTTTCTAAACAAACAAACATTTTTCATTCGAAAAAATGGGGCGCGACACTTATACAAGACACTTATACAAGATTCAAATCAAAAACTAATTAAATTTCAATTTAAAGCCACTGCTACAGTAATAACAGGACATATCAATTTTGATTTTCAGTCAACTTTGAAAATTCACCAAAATTCACAAAATTCGAACTAACCCTTGAAATTTATACCTCCTAAATAAATTGGATTCTAGTTTCAAATTCAACAAACGGAAGTCAATTTGGACCTTCGTACACCAAGTTACAATAGATTTAAGAAGACTGTTTCATCAACCCTACTACACGAAATTCCAGATTGCAGGGTTGAAAAGAATGGTTCATTTGACCAACGAAAACCCATTATAAAATCACCAAATTTTCTACACTAAAACTTCAGTATATAAACTAGGTCTGTACCAAAATTCAGCCCAAAATTCGTAGGAAAAGTCAGTGATCAAAGCAACAAAATCAGGGCTACGAAAATAGACAAGAAACGAAAATAGACAAGAAACCGGCAGCATGCATTTCCTCCTCTTTCGATCTTGCTTCTCTCTAACTTTCTAACATCAAAAATCAACTAAAATCACCACCATATCATCTCATCAACATCAAAATAGCCACACATTCAAGTCTTGTGGGAATCCAAGAGCCCACTTCAACAACCCGAATCCAACAAGAATAACATCAAGAAGCTACAAAGCTACAAAATGAAACCAAAGGATAAGATTTTGAAGAAACTAAAAAACCTCTTCTTATCAAGTGAAACCCTAAGATGATGTGGTCTAGAAATGCTCCAAAGCCCCTTCTTTTAACCTCTCCAAAGCTTGGCTCCCTCAAGACAAGATGATCTTCAAGTTTCAAGTGAAGTGGTGGAAGATTTCTCAAGATTTCTTGGTTGATTTGGTGAAGATTTGGAGTAGTTTTTGAAGACAAAAGTGAAGGGGAAATGGGGGAGGGAGGTGCAGCTGAAACAAGAGAGAGTGGGAGGGATTTTGTGTGATTTTGGTAAAGTGAAAATGTGAGGGGAAGAAAAGATATAAAGTTTATCTTTATGGTGCCCAAAAGTCAATTTTAATTTGTGGCCAAAATGCTCCATTTGAACCTAATTTCCAATCACTAACTTCTAATCCATCAATTAGCTTTTCTTAATCTACTAATGATCACTCTTAATCTCCAAAATTACTTCACTCTCGGATCAAACGTTTGCCTCAAAAAATGTGTCTTTCTCGTTTTTCCACAATTGAGCGATAGAAAAATTAAATTGAAAGTTAAACAAGGTTTTTAAAATAGAATAAGGTAATGTATGGTATAATTGCAATTAAAATGATTTAAATCAATTATTCAGAGAAAAAAATAAATAATTAAATAAATAGATCAGATAAAAATAAATTTTCAGATTCTCACAGTTAGATGGTCCATATCAACTTTCACCACAAGTGTCACCTATTAGAATAGGAGATATTGTGAGTACCATAGCAAAGGGCGATCACTGAAACAAAGATAAGAAAAAGCATATCAAGTATGGCAGTTATGGTTAGTAGAAATTAAAATATTAGATTATAAATCATTGAAGTTATAAGAAATTGAATGTGATTTTTGGCAAAATACCTTGTTAGTATAAACTAAATTTAGTCACTTACATCATAGATTTAATTGAGATATGCAAGACAATTTTGTAGCTATCAAGAAGGACATAATAAGAGGACATGTCAAAAAGAATTCCTTTCAGCATGTAGTGGAGATACGAAACCCTTAAAATGGGATTTAATAAGAGAGATTGTTGCAAAAGTGGAGATATGAAACCCTTAAAATGGGATTTTGGGGAGTTTAGTGGCCTGCGGTAACTGGAAACAATGGCCTATCATGATCATTCATGTCTAATAGTGAGTTGTTTCTAGTTGTTTGTGTGTTTATGGATCGGATATATTCAAATACAAGTTGATAAACCCAGTTCATATTTATTTGCATTTGAAAATTTTCTTTTAGGTTATGAACTTTCTGACTCATTTTAGTAAAAGAATGGATTAATTATCAAAGCATGTCCTTGGGTTACGTCTTCTGTGTCCCAACAACTATCACATAAGAAATTGTCTGAAATTAAACTTGCGAGACCCCGTCAATGATCACATATGAAAGGATCAACTTCAATCATACTTAATAGACTACGGCCGATTTTAGCACTAAGAAATAATTACTCCTTCCGTTCCATTTTTAATGTCATGTTTTCACTTTTTGGATGTCCCCACTACTAGAGAAACATTTATTTGTAATAGTAGAAAAACTATCATATAAACTATACTAACGTCACAAAAAGGCTTTTATGACGACTTTATGACAGTTTTCTTACTATCAGCAAAAAAGATATCACAAAAACTTTGTGATAGTTTTTAACTATCGAAAAAGAGTATTTATGACGGTAGTTAAGGACATTTGGGATGCTTAAAAATGCAGAAAAAAATGCCTAACATGATACTTTTTGCTGGTAGTTCCAAAACCGTAAGCAGAACTTCATTTGCTGCACTTTTTACCATGTCAATAATGTATTTTATTATAGTTTGAAAAACATCACAAAAAATGTAAAACTTTTAGTGACGTGTTATTTATGACTAGTATATATCACTAGTAATAGTTTTTATTTAATTAAAAATGTTTGGAGTGTTATTATAATTGTTTCTTTCACTATCAAAATAATTTTTTAATTCATATCACATATTTTGTACCTTGCATTTATTGAAAAATTACAATGTACCTGTACAATAAAACTCTATCCTTGTGGAATTAAAAAAATGTTTAGCATCAATTCAAGCCAAATTTGAATTCCAAAATATACTGTTGAAAAGTCATAAAAATAACAACTAGTACATCAATCCAATTAATACATCAGAATTAAAAAAAACTATAATTGTTTGCACAGTACTAACATAATGTATTGATAAAGTATTGAGACAAACTTTAATAAACACATGACATGATTATTTTAGTTCTAATATATGAACCTGTCAATGGATCGGATCCGGGTCAGAACTGAATTTTTTAGACGTGGACCCATTTATATTCACATGTTCTGGATCTGACCCCTATACCTTATGGGTCCAATAGCAGCAGGTCCCGATCCGAATCTGATCAGGACAGAATTTGAGTCGGGTTTACCCAACAAAAAAAACTACTATCTATACATATTATTAGTATGGATATATATTTTATAATTGTAAAAGTATTAATTTATAAATATTTTATATTTGTGAGAGTATTAACATGTGTATATATAATTTAATAATATGTATTATATATTTTAATAAATATAAGAATATTAATAATATACTTGTAGGAATATTAATATGCATATATTTTTTATATTTATTAATTTATTTAATCGGGTCTGGGTTGGAATTCCATATTCCATATCCAGGCCCTTTTTATTGGAAAAAGGGATCTGGATTCAGGTCCAAATCTAAGTAAATGGAGCTATATCTAGTTCTGTACCCAGGAAAAACTAGCTAGTTTGGTTCGGATCTGGGTTTGGACCCGACCCATTGACAGACCTACCAAAAAATGACAATTCAATGATCTTCAAAGTTATCCATCACGTGCAAAACACCTAAAATTATTAGATATAACTATAGAAACCAACTTATTCAACTAGAATTATTAATAAGATCAAGAAAGAAATTTAAAAATGCATTACTAGAATGCCAAACAACATATTTGTTAACAGTTTCTCCAATTGTTAGCACACCTTGTTAAGACCTCATCAAATAATCATTGGGATCAATTGCTCTTTTCACAAACACTTTGTAAAATCTGGATCCAATGGTACTCCTTCTACTTCATCTTTTGGATCTATGCTAATAACTATACATTCAGTAATTGTGTTCTTTGGTATTTAAAAACAAAGCAAGTGCACTGTAGTTCCAATCTGCTAATAAAGAGTTCATATTTTCCTTATCACTCATTATCATCCAACAAGAATGTAATCTAAAAATGCAGAATTCATATTTATCCATTCATTTAAACTACAAAAACATATACTTGGACTATTGAATTGGTCTGTAAGATATACTACATACCTTTACGGGATTGAAATCAAATGCATCATTTGGGAATCCATTGCAAGTTTTATAATGCTCTTGCATAACCAATTCACAAAGTTAGTATTCACTCACGTCTAGTGTCAATCATATTCAATAACAATATCAAGAAAAAAAAAAGCTAATAATGCTAGAAAAGAGATTCTAGAAATCAAATTGAAAACCAAGTCAAGAAATTCTAGACCTATAAATAGTAAGTACAAAAAATGCACAAACAACCTTTGCATGTTAAGATATTCATAAGTATGTTCTATTAGCATCTTGCGTGTTCAAGCATTCACACATCAGGCATATTGTTCATATCATAAGAAGGGGGAGTGAAACAATATTCAAGTGAGAAATTTTCTACATCATCTAATTTTTATAAAGTACAAGAATAAGTACGTAAACCATATTTACAGTTTTATAAAAAAGGATTGATTATAATTTTAGTGGAAAAGTGATGAATATGTGGTTAAGGGACATTCAAATAGGCCTAAGGGATTGCTTCAATTAGGCCCAAGGTATTATTGATATGCCAAACTCTAAACTTTTTCAAATTTAATTAAATCTGCCAAATACAACTAAGCAAGCTCTCATAAATTGTCATTGATATTGGACTTGCATAGAAACTGAATAAATTTGAAAGGTAGAATATAAAAGAGAGAGGAAAAAAAAAATTAGTGGTTCAGCCTCACTGCCTATCTTTACTATCTAAATCAATCTTCCTCAAGATGTTGAAATCAAGTCACTATTTTGATCGGAATTCAATTTAAAATACAAACTAGACATAGAATAATGCTGATAAATAAACTACACATACCAACTCATGAGGAGAATTTATATCACATAATTGCTGATCTTCTTGTTCTACTTGTGTCCAAGAATCACCATTTGAAGCAGCAATTGATTTCCTTAAGCTTGATGTATCTTGACCCTACCATATTACTTGATAATTAGAAAAAAAAAATCGTCCAATGAATCTAACAAAGACAAAAATATACTAACTTGCCCAGCATTAGAATGATAGTTTACGACTGTAGGGATTTGCATTTGCTTCAGAATACCAAGATCTATATGTGCCATAATCATGTTCATGAACTCCAAGCACTCTTTCAATTCAGTATGTACTTTTTCATAAAAGTGGACATGTTGCTGAGTTATTTCCTCTCTTAGTTGATTAAGTAGGTTTTCCTGCTTTTCTTCTTTCAACTCAACCACTTGTCTTACTAGTGGGACCATTTCTTCACACATTTTTTCTAAATGTATTGGTGGAGTTGCGGTTGTGTCTTAGTTGGCATGCTACTTTTTCCTAAAAATCTAACATGACCATGCATATCATGACCCACGTGCTCAATGAATATCCTTTCTTTACATTGAGTATCACATTCTGATTCTAGCACTTGAGACATTTTCTCCCGAAATATGCCTGTAAGGATATAATACACGAAATTATAGTTTTATGTGTGTGTGTGCGCGCATGTATATGTGTGTGTTTAAACATATTAACTCACACATTTGGATCAAAAGGACTATAATATTGTGCAATACAACAAGTGGAAGCTGTTTGCCCTAAAATGTGTAATACAAGTATTAGAGGTTAACTTCCAATTATAGTAGTTGTGTACTCATCAGCAACAATTCCTGTTCCATGATTTTGACTCTCAATCCATACATCTAATAGCCTCACATCCTTCCCTTGAGACTTCATCTAATGATCACACAAGGTAAGATTTAATGAATTATAAAACTAGGATATCACTATTCAAATTTACTAACCTGCTCTGTAAGGGACCAAGAGAAGTTCTTCTGGTTTTATGTGGACATTGTTGAAGTGCTCTACTGTCTTTGTTCCTAACAGATTTTGCCCTGTACTGTTTATATTATTGATTAAAAAACTAGTACATGATATATTTTGGAGGACCATTTTAAACTATACTACCTGCACATTTTCTTGCTTCCAACATGCTGTTAATGTTTTACGTTGGCTCATTCTAAATGATCATCTGGAACATGCAAAAAGAATTCTTCATTGTCTGTATTTGGCTCAAAATATACTGCCTTTACATAGCTCTTCCAGTTTCTCCATAATACAGCAATTTTTTTCAGGATGGCCCCTTAGCTTCAGGAGGAAGAGTAGTATTAGAACGTAAATCAAGATGAATTCACACAATCATTAAATCACAAATGAAATTATTGAAAATATATAACATGTTGACATCATCCCACAAGACTTGTAATGTGTCAGAGGGTAGGTCAGTTCATTTTTGATAATTCAGAAGTGCCAATACACCATTTCTTGCGAAAACAACCTAATGTAGTAGTCACTTTAACAACATCTTTTCCAATTAATTCATCAAATTCATTGGGTTGAACCTCAAGTTTGGTTTCGAGCCCCATTCACTAGGCATTTTGTGTAGGTCGACGACCTTCTCTAGTAGAATTTCCTAATTAGTGTCAAGTTATGACAAGCTACATTAAAAGATTATAATTGACAGTTAAGGAAAATGATTTTATTTCTAAAGTAATTTGACTGATGAAAAATTATTTTACAAAATCGTACATACCTGGATTATTATGTATTACTTGTAATGGTGGAGTTATGTTAGACTGATTCTACGGTTGATTTTGCAGTTGTGGATGTGAAATATTCTCCAATTGATTATGTGGTGAAGATCCTTGTTTGAATATTTGTACAGCTGCCTGACATTGTAAAGTATTTGCCATTGTGGTACCACGGGCCTTCTTCCTTTTGCGCGCTATGATAGTAATTTCCTATAAAAAAATCAATCGAAAATCTATAGCTAATGTATTATCAACATCATTTTGAGATATACCTATGTTAAATAGTAAGTAAAGTCAATGCACCATCGTTCTATCATATTCATATAAGAATCAAAAGAAAAACTAATGGCCCTAGTACAGCTCCACTAGAGTTTCTAGAATGTCATCTTCTCTTGACTTTAGTATAGCGTGTGTTCCTATTGTTAGATGTTTTTTAGCCCCTCTAAATTTTTTTACTAGTTTTGAGGCTACAATGAGTGGCTTTCAGACTTGTAAAGTTTTTGGAACCAGTATGTAATCTCATGATAGACTTATGACATGAACATTGCCATGTTCATAATGGTTGTGGTGCATTCATGTCAATTGAAATATTTTGAAATGTGACCTTTATTTTAGTTTAATTTTTCAGTTGTATGGTTCAAAAAAAAGTTCTAAGCTCTTGCTTCAGATGGTAAATTTAATGAATTTCGAGTTAGGCAACAAGTCATAATTAAGTTAGTTAGGCAACTTCGAGTTAAGCAACTTATTCACAAGTTCCAAGTTGGTAGCTTGAATAAATTATGGTCGTTGCAAAATAAACTAAATAATAATAATAATAACAATAATAACTAGCTAGAAAATTCACAAACCTAGATTTTCTCAAAACTTCTCTATCCACTTAAAAAACCCCAAATCATCAGCATTAGTTTCCAAATCTGAAGATACAAAACAAAGTCTTTTTTTTAAGCAATTTATCGAACAATTGGCGGTTATATTCAATGTAACCATAGTTTACATATTAATGAAGTCAAACAAATTTGAAGAATTACGCCTTTTGTCGAGTGCAGAAAACCAGTACTTAATAGAGTTTTTCTTAATTTATTGGTTGCAGAAGGTTTCCCTCATGTATTAGTGGTAATGTAAAAATACACACGGGTTTAACTATGATTTTCCTTATGGTCCTTGCTCAGAAGATTTGGCCAAATTGAAGTAATGTTATCTTAGAGCATGGAATAGAATCCACTTGATCCATGCATTTTTAGGACCATCAACAATATCTAGAGTATAAGTATTTTTTCCCATCCAGAAGCAAAAATGAAGAATAAGTGCACAATATTAATTAGTTTTCAAAATTTGAAAGGTACCATATTGAGGCTTTGCTTTTAAGCTCGCGCTTGAGCCTTGAAATTTGAAGGAGCTAGTAGCGAAGGCTGGAGGTTGAAGATAGAGGAATGGTGGCTAGGTGATTGACAATTAGGGAGCAGCGGTGATAGAGGGTTAAGGCAGTATTCTGAATGAAAGAGGAGTAGGATTGTTTGTCCAATTTTATCTGGTCCTTTCTTTTTTAGTTTTCTTTTTGGGCCGTCTTTTCCTTTTTAGTTTTCTTTTTGGGTCAAATTTTATCAAAAATTAGGCTGCTAGTTTGAAAACACTAGTTTATGCTTTAGTTTGGGAAAAAAATAAAAAAATATAAGAAAGCAAAGGCTAAAAACCAAAGAAAAACCTAAAACCAATACAAACACCAATTGGCTTTTTCTTCTTCCTTTAAAATTAAATTTTCATTTTAGTTTTGCTAGGAAATGCCCCAATTTTTTACATGCTCACTTAAGAAAAAGGAAGGAAAGATGAAACTTTCATATACCCACTATAATAAAAGCATTTCTTTCAACGAACTTTTTGTGATGCCTCTAATAAAACAATCGTTAAAAGTTAATAACTGTCATATTTAAAATGACTACTTTTTCCAACGAACTCAAACTATAGTAAATAAATCTTTCGCTACGGTATAATATAAAGTGTCATGAATATTTCAAATATTAACGATGGATTAAATAAGTTTCATAAATAATTATTTTTATTACACTTTTTCACCTATCATAGAATGTACTGTCACAAAAGGCTTATTCTCTAGTAGTATCCAAAATAAGAGTCACTCTCTACAAGTCAACATAAATTTAATTAGCTTTCCCACTTTGCCAATTGAAAAAGTAACTTTTCCCACCTAACAAAACATTTCTCATCCTTTCAAATTTTGAATTTGAGGAAAATATTGTAAAATCACCCAAATCCATATCATCAAAACACAATATGATTACGTGTTCCCTTAAAAATTGGTTTCCGAAAAAGTGACTCAAGTTATAGGATAGAGGGAGTATGTCATATTGAATATGTGTCCACCAATGACCGTGGCTTATGCAAAATCTATACATATAGTAAATGATAAAACACCACCATCGAAAGCCTTAATTCCAAGTATAGTCATTCATTGAAAAATTAGGGCCACCAATTATAGGTTTTTCACATCGAAATGTGATAGCCAGTTCATGCTTCAACATAAGAAGTTTTAATTTTCCATTGGGTCAAACAAATGTGATTAATTATCCATGCTTCAATTAACCTTATTCATTGGAGAAAATATATGCATAAATTGTGGCCAATTTTATAAGTAGTATCGGGTTCGTTCTCTGTGTGAATAAGGTGTCAATGATCAAGAAAAAACTTTGTCGGTAAAAAATCAGAGTAAGGTAAGGAAGCATGATGGACCCTTCTTTTATGATAAAACTGTAAGTATAAGATAGATGATGATCACTCACTTATACAAATCTTATGAAAAATATGCGTAATATTAATTTTTCTTTCGTAATTGAATTTGCTGAATATAAAATAGACGTATTAATAAAAATGGAAATTACACCCACACATGTAAATATTCATTTAGATTTTTGGATTAACCCAGATCCATCTTTGAATTTTAATAATCTGGGCCACTCCAGACTTTAACTGATTTTTTCACGGATTTGTTTCAGTTTCACGGACTTGAACTCTTTATTTTGAATTCCGAAAATATCTTCTGACGTAAGAGCTTACGTCTTATTCCATACTTTGACAGCTGGACGAGGCTTCTTCCTCCTTTTTACTGCAGTTTGGACACGTATTGATCTTGTGCCGTCTCATCCTGCAAAGTGTCTTTATGGCCTTTTGGCTGGATCTGATGCGGCAACTTTCCAATAATTTAATTTTCCAATTTAGATAATTTAATGCAGCGTCTGGAGTCTTCCCCGCATAGGTAGTCATTATTGAAGAGAATGCTCCGTCTCCACCATGGCCAAAATTTATAGGCATAAGGGTGATTGATTAGTCTAACAACCAATGATTGCTTAACACTGGATCTATTCTACCAAATTTTTAAGAACACTTGGGGATGTTAGCTGCATGTCAACCAAATGCATTGTGATTTGCTGTTGACGCCATCTTGAGCTATAAATTGATAGGGCTTTCTCATGTTTCCGTCCTACTGGGAGTAGTTGTCTTTCTCATTGTAAGACCCCACATGATGTATCAATTCCAAGTGTTGCCCACCCATGTCCCAAGTTGTCCCACTATATCCTAATTAGAGTTTGATCTAGCAAAAATTGCTCCACCCACTCAATGTCATCCTAGTATGATGGCTCACTATAGAGGCTTGATGACCATTTTCATTAATGACACTTCTCTACTTATGGCCTACTTCTTCAAACAATTGTGGCAAAAACATAGAGGATAACAATTGTGAATGAAGAAATTTTTAGAGGGCATACTCATTAGGGTAGTAGGGATGTTCCAAATTTGCCTGTTTGCTATTCTTCAGCTATCATGGCATATGACTACTATCCTTTCAGGAAGAAGCAACTTTACATGAACATGGACATTATAATGGCTCATCACTTTATTGACACGTGAGTTTTTTTTGGAGCTGAATATGATGGATGGTTGGTAGGGGAGTACTTTAAGTAGAAGGGATATCGTGCCAATACGGTGTCACAGCTTCAACTTGGGGACGACAATGAGAGATTGGAGGACATACGGTGTCTTTAGAAGCCTGAGAGAGTCAATCTTAGCTCTGAAACTAAAGACGGTTTCAACACAATAGTTGTTGTTCAAGTAGTTATGCACTACTATAAGGAATTTCTAGAGAAAGTTATTGTGCAAGCATGACTATTCCCTGACAATATATCTTCCATGACTAGGGTCGATTAGGGGGTGATGCGGCTTTTTCCGTTGCCTTTCACTGAGGGAGAATAGTGGTTGCAAATCTTAGTTGGCTTTCAATTGTAGTTGGTAGTAAGTGTCATTAGTTTGCCTTTAATATGTATTATCTCCCTTTCTGTTTCTGTCAGCATCTGTTAGGGTTATCATATGTTATATTAGAAGTTGGGATTTTAAATTCCATGTTATGCCAAATATCAGTAGGGGTTCTTTATTATTTTGAGATAGGATCTATATATGCAAAGTCCAGGCTAGGATAGCACTACCAATCACAAAGGCCTGGGCTTTATATGTTGGGCACCCTTTGCAATTTGTACCTAGTATTTTAAAAAATTAGATTAAGGCCCGCATTAATATAACGAAAGCCCTTTTCTTAATTTCTTGAAAGAATGAAAATGACTGCATCGAGACAAGAAATAAATAATAAAAAAAGAGGCGATTGCTAGAGAAAGCAACTTGCTAATATTTGTTAAAATGTATTAAGGGGAACAATGGAATCTTTTGCATTTCAAGATAATATAGCATAGCATTAAACCACGAGATAAACGCAATAGCCTAATGCCTTACTACAAAGCAAGGGTCATAATATCTTAAAAAGGATACCAACCATAGTGCATTCTAGGTAACAGGCAATCAACTTGAACTTGGACATAGTATCTTTTTTTTTTTTTCATTTCACTATAAAGCCCTTCTACTTGTCCCCCAAGCATTTTGATTTTATCAACCTGAGCATTGGAAATATAGGTAATAAACCCACTACAGCTACAGTTATATGACTTACATCCTCGTCACGAAAGCCACCGAAATATGTGCATTTTTCCTATCCAGATTCAGTAGATAGTGTTCATATTCAATGTTGCAACATCAATAACCATGTCAACTTAAAGAAAATAAAAATGAACAATTAACATCTCCTTGGGGCAGGTGTAGTAAAATCTCTCTAGATTAGCATTTGACTTTTGTGCAACTTTAACAATGCAAATCCTACTACATCTACAATTCTTGGTTGGCCACTAATTGTTGCCAACTGCAACTAAGCTCTGTGAAATAGCCATGTACAATAGAAATTTTGAATTATCTTAGAGGAAATGTATGGAAGTTTAGCTTAAATAGGTTCAATAAATAGACATATGATAGTTTTTGTGTATGTAATTGGGGTGAAGACTGAAGACATAATAAGCATTTCAAAATTATTTCTCATGCATACACCTTTTAAGAGCACTAACAAATTTTATATAACATATACATAGGATGTGATAACAAGAAAGGCATGGACGTAAGTAATATCGCTCTCACCACTTATGCATTACAAAACCCACAAAAACAAAAACCCAAGTCCTATAGCTTTAAGAGGTATTTGCACGAGCCTTTTTCCCAAAAAAAAAAATGTCCAATATCGACCTATGGCTTCCGAGGTATTTATACTTGACCCTTCATTGGTACAAAAGTAAGTGCAATAGGAATAGAGTACATTATAGTTCAATGCCGATCAATCACATTATCCTTATCCCTCGATCCCTCATCACATTCCTATCATAAAAAAATAGCTAACTATTGTCTTCATTCACTCTACTTCAGAATCCAATCGAAAATCAAAGCAAAGTAATGCTAGATTCATTATAACTAAAATTCAAATTATAAAATAATTGAACATTATAGTGTATATATATTTAGCAAAATTTATATCAAATGATAAATCTTTACATATGTAATCATAACACTCCATGAATTTTAATAAATATACTCCACAGTCACAGTTAGAAATATAGGACTAGAATTACAAAATCAAAACCTAAAAATAACAATTAATATAAAGGATATTACCAATTCAAACTCACTCATTCAGCTAGGAAGGACACCGTTCTGGGGTATCAAAGTGAAAGTATGACAAATTAAGAGGAAAAGCATCGGCACATCCAGCAAGTAAAGTTGCCTGTAGTTTGTCACACTAATTTCCAATTCCACCAAAATGCATAGTATATAAGTTCATAGGAGCACTAATTTAAAGTAACAAAAATTAGATATGATATATATCTTGCTATAAGGGAATTCATTCTATCTTAAAACTTACAACTCGCATTGCCATGCCAATCTTGGATTCATTCTCAGTATACTTCGATAGGGAGTTAAACAAATCAACCCGTTTTGTGGGAAAATCAATCGAACGATGTGCCAATGATAAGTAGTCCAATTGATTGAGATGCAAACCTTTAACAATAAAGAAAAAAAATTCTAACAATCACACCAAATAACAGTAATTAAAATGACAGAATTTTGCAAGCTAATCATACACTATAAGAAAATAGACCTTCTCGCACTCCAGGATGGGTGCCCAGCCGTCATTTGTCAAAAAGGCAAATTAAAACTCCATGGAATTTGTTCTAGGTTTTAGTGACTCAACCTATAACATGGTCAACAAACATCAATTATTAGCATACTTCACTATATTTCATAATTCACAATCCTTGTAAAATCATTCCAAGAAATTGATAAACAAACTTGCAAACTTATCTGAATTATATACCAAAAAATCAATCGATACATATCAAATCTTTTATGCTCCATTGGTCAATGATTTCATTGCCTTTATCGTCAGTATTGAAGCATAGCATGAAATAACCTAAAAAATGTTTCAGCCATACATAGCACTTTATCATATTTAATCCAAGCATTTTCCACTATGAAACAGAAAGTCCTTATTCCTCAAAAATTAACCATCACCTTGGTTGGAGTGAATGCATGGCATCCCCTGACATCATATGAGACATCATGTAAACAATCACGGTACTTGACATTTCCAACAACAACATGAGTATATAACTTTCAAACACAAAAAAATAGATTCCATAGATAAGACATATGGACTTTTGAATACAAAAGGAAAATACTAATTTAATTGTCAACATAACAATATAAGAGTAGGGGCGGAGTCAATACGCTATAATAAGTGAGGCCAAATTTTAGTACAGTAAAATTTATTTAAAAGAAAACTACCAGCATTGCATACAAATTATAATTTTATCCTTTAAGTACTCATTTTCTTAAAAAGTTGCAAAATCAATTCATAATCAATTTTATTAAATATATTTTTTCCAATGTAAGTAACTGAAGATGCGAACTATCGTCAACTTGATCTTCTACAGGTTTCTTTAAGAAATTTATATTTAGTGTGTTATAAGCAACTTAATTTCATATTATAAATAAAAAATTTAGCGTCCACTTGAAAAATTATTGTTTATGGAAACTTTGAAATTTGAAAAAACCGGTTTCCCACTACATTTAAGAAAGCTCATCCCTTATTTTTGAAAACTTTGAAAGAATTTATTGTTGAATGAAATTCTATAAATAACTTGAAAGAAATTCAAAATTCTTGTGATGGTAAGAATTACAAATTTTCAATTGTTAGTGTGAAGTCCCGAAAATTTGTGAAATTTATTTTCTAATTTTTCACACTGGATTATCTACATTTATTGACTTTCCAATGAATGATTTGTGTACCTTATTTGCATTGACTTATTTATTGATTTAAAGTTTGGAGAAAAAATGATTTTTCTTTAGTCTTGATGATTTTATTAGTAAGTTTTCTTTGAAATATTTACCCGATTTTCTATCGGTTAGCGTTACGTGTTAATTTTTAAGATGTGACGTGAAGTTTAGTCTTAAGATGAAAACTAGAGTATGTACAGATAATTAATGATGCATGGAATGTAATTTTAAAGAGATTAGAAGGACTTATATTACAAAAAGAGGATGTTGTGAATAAGATAAGATTACCTTAGATTTCGAACCAATAGAAATTTGACATGTGGCGTAGTATTGGCCAACTCTTTTATAAGCCAAAAGACAAGACTTGGACTTCATTTTCTTCTCATTCTTCTTCCCTGCAACCAAAATAGAGAGAGAAAGTTGTATCCTTCTTCATCTTCCACCCTTGAAGCAAGAATATTGAAGAATCATCAAAGCCACAACTTTCTTCCTTTTCCTTGTTGTCAGCCGAGAGAGAAAGAGAGAGAGAGAGAGCCGAGAGAGAGAAAGAGAGAGAGAAAGTGATTCCATCTTTGGGTTCTTGAAGATTTTGAAAAAATCACCTCGTAGACGAAGAGATCTTCGACCAATCTTGAGGAAACTCAAAGGAGGAAAGTTAGGAAGAATTTCTTGGTGAAAATCTCGTCAGATCTTGAGGTAAGATTCGAAATCAACCTTGATCCCTTAATTTGCAGCCATGAAAATGATAGATCTACTTGATTTAGACAAGATCTATGGTGGATCTAATAGTTGCTTGAAGATCCAGACACTAGATGTTCTATTGATCCTTATGCTTGTTATAGATTTGAATCTTTGGTTGAATCTTGTTGGAAATTGGTTATTTATACTATAGGGCTAATGATTGATGAAGCCCATATGGATTTGAGTAAGCTTTTGTTGTTTCATGGTTGAATCATGAAGAAATTTGATGAGAAACTTGAGAAAATAGACTGCTTGCTAGCCGAATGAAAACTGGAATTTCTAGCTTTGCTTTTCGAATTTTCTTGATGTTTCTTGGTTTGATTTCACTCAAGCAATTTTGTACTATGAGTTTATGTTGATTTGGAGTTAAAATCTGGAATTTTTCATGGTTGGAAGTTGAGTTTTTCACTAACTTTTGGAAGAATTCTTATTACATACCAAGTGTTTGAAGTATTGCCCCATTTTTGTGTCAAATTGAGCAACAAATTTGTCTATGATAATGGCCAAACCAATTCTTGTGCAAAGCATGAAAGTTGTAGACATTTGAATTAAGTTTTCACCTGAAAAATTTCAGAGCAATCGAAACATTGTAGCTTGTGAAATGACCAAAATACCCCTAACTACTCCATTACCCTATTTCAACTGACAGTCTTCATTTTCAACCAAATTCCCAAACTTTCTGGCATTTGTAGGAGACGAATTAAAACCTGAATTTTATACCATTGAAAGCTAGTCTAGTTTTAAATGCCACTAACGGCACTCAATTTCGATTTTCCTACATTGAGTTATAGTCTTTCTTCCGAAACTATCCAGAAATGCTATTTTCAACCCGACAATTTCATTTTGCCTCTGTAATTGTGATTTTTGACCATGAAAATGCATGAATTGGATTTCAATGTATTCATAAGAAATGTAGATATATGTCTTAGCTTCGAGACGGTATAAGATTCATCTCAATCTGATGAGTGTAGCTCCAGTTATAATCAAAATATTGAGAGATGACAAAAACTTGATAGTTTGATGGCTACCAAGTGTTTGATAAAATGTTTGTATGATACTAGTGCTTATGCATATCAAGTGTTTGATGAAATGATTGGTATGAAACTTGTGATTCTAGGACTTGAATTGAAATGGAGATATCTATTACAGACAAGTGAAGTGAGCTGTGGTTGGTGAGTGTTCCAAACTTTTTCCAATTGACAATTTTACTACTATTTTGTTCCAACTTATTTTAAAGGAAATGTTCCACTATGATGCTTTTGTGTTACTATTGTTTCAAGGAAATCATTTGTGAAATGTTATACCACTAAATTACTATTGACTTGCATTGGTTTACAAGTATAACGATTTGATTTAATTTTGAAATGATTTATAAGTGCTTTTAAGCTTATTAGTCGAAGTGTGAATTGTTGCTTGGATGCTATCTAAATGAGTGTGATATCAACAATTAGTGAGTGCCCCAATCTCTTTACAGTTGAAAAGGTTTATTCCTATTTCTACAAGAGATGGTTTCCATTGTTTTCTAGTGAAATGATTTGTGAATGTTGTGAGTGATTTAAACTTTATTTTCAAATGAAATATTTCATTAATGTTTACAAATGAAATGATTTTCATGACCTGATTTCTAAGAATGTTTGCCAAACTTCATTTTAAAATTCGAATCATTATCAAACTTGATTTTTAGTCTTGATTTCTAAACTTGCCAAACTTGAGTTCTAAACTCGATTTTCAAACTCATGTTTACAAATAAAATCATTTCCAAACTCATGTTTATAACTAAAATCATTTCCAAACATGATTTCATATGATTAGCTATTGAGATGATTCTAAATGAAATGAGTTTTACGAAATGATTTTTAAGTAAAAACATGTTCAACTATGTGACTTGCTTGATTCAGAAGGTTGCCTGTGCATGATTGCTTGTTAAATGTGCATGTTTGTAGGCTGATGTGTACTTTATCGCATGGGCTGAACTGAGCTCACTCTTCACTGTAACCCTATCCTTGATCCGCCATCGTGAGGTCAGGTAGGCCAAAAGTTTATCCTAGACCCGCCATCGCGAGATTAGATCAGCTTGACAGCCCTGGGTAATGACTTACCAATGTTAAGTGCAAAGCTCAAAACTCTTCGCCGAAAGGCCTTGAGTACTATATCCAATGTTCAATGTTAAATGAGGGGATCATTTATTGTTTTGGAGGACATAAGGTGAGATCAAGATAGGGGATTGTTTATCATTTTGGAGATCATAAGGTGGGAGTTTGAAGGTTATGAGGTGAAAAAATGTAGGGGATTGTTTATTGGAAGTTATAAGGTGGAAATGGCTCCAAGTGAGCACCCGTATCCTTTCAATATTTGACCTAAATGTTTAATGAATTATCATTTATCAAATTATTGTTTATTGAATTATTGTTTACTGCATTATTGATTGTTAAATTAAGTGTTTATAGAATGATTGTTTAAGGAATTATTGTTTCTTGTATCCTTTTAAATGAAAAGTTTCTTAAATAATTTCAATGTGAATGTGTGACCATGTTCTCGACTTACACGTTATACTTTTAAAAACTCAAATGTTTTACAAAATGCTATTCAATTCGAATGTCCATGAATTTGTTAAAACGTGAATTTTCTTGTTTTCACTGGACACTCACTAAGCTTTATCTCACCCAAAAATATTTTATTTCCCCTCCACAGGATTCGAAGTGAAGGAAATCACTTGTATTAATTCATTAGTGTGACTAGTTGGAATTCCATGTATGTTTTGAAGTTTGATTGACTTGTGGAATGTAAATTAGTGGAGTATGTGATGTAAATATTTGATATTGACATTATAATTTGTTTGGGAACTGTATCTATTGGAGTTCACACTTTAATTTATTCGAGTGTAGTGACTGGTAGGATTATCTCTTGTACTATTTGTAATCTTTGACTGTTGTACTTTTAGGATATTTGGACTAGTTGAAAATGTAATTATTAATTTGGAGATCTTGAAGTGTAATTATTTGAAAACTGTAAATTGATTGAGGAACTGTAGTGAGTCCCGGCGAGAGTTGGGCAGGCAGTCCGCCGAACCCTTTGGTTCGCCTTATGGGGAGATAGGGTCATCACAGATAGGGGTCAGTGTATATAGAAAAGAGAATTTGGTAAATTTTAGTGGTGTCAAATATGATGCAACTTTAAATTTTCTAAATTTTTTAAACCTAAAAAGGTGATTTTTCAAAGTTAAGTGGGGTCAATTGACCGTAGTTGGCTACATGTGGCTCTGCCACTGGCGAAGAGGCTTAGTAACAAACTAACGTGCCGGATAACTTGGTACTAATAATGTATTTGTAAACTATCCACCTTGTGTTATTACTCAGTCCCTAAGTGATTGAGTCATTTGCCTAGACATTCTTTTTTTTTTTTTTCCCAAACGATAACATAGGTTATATGTTAGCTTTCAAAAGACAAATAGTTATAATGTTTGGACAACTACACTTACATCATCTTTGGCTAGACTAGATAACCGAAGAAGGAAAGAATCCTTCCACATATTTCACTAACTAAGTTCATAGCAAATTTTGCCAATTTATGACAGACATAGTTTCCTTCTCTTTTGAAAAAAGAAAAGCAACACTTAATAAAACTATGTTTGAGTTTGTTGATGTCCTCCACAATTGGTCTTTTTCCTTGTATCATCAATATTGCCTTCTCTAATTCCTTCAATAGCATCCTTACAATCTGATTGCACCTAATGCTCTTCCATCCCTGCTCCTTTGACTTAACAAGTGCTGTTCTGATAGCCATAACTCTTTCATCATTAGTTTTCCACCTCTATTTTCATTACTTGCCCAACTACTTATGATTTCTAACAATAATGCCCCATCCAGACTTGTTCCCCTTTTTGTCCAATGCACCATCTATATTGATCATTATAGTGCCTTCAAGAGGTTTTCTCACCTTGTTTGTGTCTTCCTTTGATCATCCTCCCCCTTCCCTCATATCTTTCCACATTTTTTTGCTTGTTGATATTCCTACCATTCCTTAATTGCTTTATTCACTACTATTCTTTGATTATTCCTTTCCCCATTGAACTGTATTTGGTTTCTAGACTTTCAAATTTGTCACAAAATATTCACAATCAGTACTATATGTTATCTCTCATCTAGTCTTTGCTTTGCTTCCATCAAACTTGTTCACCACAACAAAAAATTTTGCCTATAATCCTCCAATCCTTCCCATTTGAGTGGTGCTATCTTCCATATCAGTTTAGCATGTTTACAAAAGAAAAACATATGCTCCATTGTTTAAACATTTTCCTCGCAGCAAGAGCAAGTTGTCTCTCTTTTTCTTGTTCTACTTCTTATCACTTTGTTCACTGGTAGAACCCCATGTAAACACTTCCACATGAAGTGTTTTAGTTTCTCAACTCTGGCACTGTCAAATTGCTACCTAATCTCCTCAAAAGCTCTAGAGAAATTTTCCTACTTCTGAATTCTGCTTATCTTTGATGTTGTATTCTCCTTTTTGCATTCCATGGCTATCCTCTTTTTGCATTTCTCTTGCTAATATATATCTAGTCGTAATTGTGTATTCCTCAAATCTAGAATGGGGCCATATCAGTCTGTCCTTTCCTCTAAATAAACTTGGTTACAATTCTTTTGCAATCTCCTTGATTAAAGGTTGTGTGTATCAAATCCATATTCCAGCCTTTCTCAAGTATCAGTTCATTTCACTTTCTGAATTTGGCGATTAGCTAGTATATGAGTCCTAATCATTCCTTCACTTTTACGAGCTATCCATTTAGCTAACCATATATCTATAGTCTGTCTATCTCTAACTCTCTTCTTGGCTCTTCTCTCAAGCAAATTTCTAGCATTCATTATACTTCTCCACATCCACGAATCACATGCCTTTGTTTTCATCTTTGATATAGGCTCTCCTTTGTAATTCTTCACTCTCAAGATTTTACTCATTGTCAGATTTGGTTTTATGATCATTCTCTATGGTTGTCTTTCTAGCAGTGCTTTGTTGAACTCCTCCAATTCTTTAAAGAAGATAGATGAATTTCTATGTTAATGATTTGTCCAAAAGCTTCTCCATATATCTTCAGAATTTCCATTACCTATTTTGCTTCCTCTTGATTTTGCCTTCCAGAAGATTAAAGTATCATCTGGCGAAAAAAAAAAATACAAATTTGATAGTGTAGGACTATTTTTTGCAATATTTAATCCAGATGTACTATAATTCTCCATGGCACTTTCAAGTAAGCTAGATAGGTCTTCTTAGACCAAAAGGAACAAGTATAGTACAGTGGGTCACCTCGTCTAAGATCCCTAGAAGGTTGCACATATCCTGTTTTTCACCATTCAAATTGAAAGAGAATGTGATAGAATACATGAATTTCATAATCCACTAAATCCATTTTGTACAAAAACCCATTTTCTACATGATTTCTCCTACAAAAACCCATTCTACTCTATCATATGCCTCAAGACATATCCAGTTTTAGTGCCGTGAGTGCATCTTTTATTTCTCCTATTATTTAAGCAATGGATACTCTCATGTGTAGTCACCATATTATCAAGAATCTGATGGCCAGGAATAAATGCAAACTAACTGAAACTAATGCACAACTTGAGGAAAGGTTTAAGTCTATTAACCATGACTTTAGAAATAATCCTACAAACTACGTTGCATAAACTTATAGGCCTAAATTAGGAGATGGAAATAGGAGATTCAATATTTGAGATTAGAGCTATAATTGTATCATTGATAGATTTCTGACAAATTCCCAGAAAGGAAGAAGCTAGAAATAGCAACAATCAAATCATTTTTGAAAATATTCAAAAATTCTTGGAAAAAAAATAGGTGTCATAACATTAGGGCCAGGAACATTGTTTGGATTTAAAGGAAATACTAGTTTTTTTTTTTATCTTTGGTACAATAATAGGCCTGATTAGCTTAGAACTCATTTGAGCAGTAATAGTCATGCCCCAAATCTGCAATGATTTGGAATGCAACACGTCATGAAACTCAAGAAATAAGTTCCTCAAATTTTACACGGAATCTTATGATAGGGGTTTAGATTACCAAATTTTACCTAAATACCATTTACCGTAAGTATACAGATCAACGGGTATAGGGCATTAGGGTCAAACTCACAGGGACTAGGGGTGGCAAGCACTAAAGTTTAATCACTTGCTCCATTATCTAGACAAATGATTAATTACGAAGCAATTAGGTGGTGAAACCAACCATAGTAAATATAAATGAAGTTAAAAAAGAGAAGTAGATGGTATAACCGACCATAAGAGTAGTACTTAGGCGGTAGAACCCACGACACTTATGTAATACAACCAGCCATTTGGGTGGTAGGTGGTAAATAACAAGAAACCAATAATAAAGAAATTAACAAGTTAGAATGAGTTTTTTTTTCTTTTTTATTTAATCTTGTGGATCGGTTATCCACCCATCTTATTAAATAATTTAGAGAATTATATGAAAGAGGGGTACATGGACCTTACCTCTTATGAGAAAATCTAAAATTACAAATTTGCATGAGGTCCAGCTGTACTAGGCTACGCACAAAAGACGGGCATGCAGAAAGCGATAAATACAACTGGGGAGACATGACTGACACCCCAATATTTGCCAGAGCATTAGCCATGATATTTGCTTGACGAAAAGAATGGAAAAACTCCAACACCATGTTTATCCCCAAAATCTGTCGAACCAACCTCCTTATCCTAACTGGAACACTGAAAACACCTTGTAAGACTCCGACCATTACCCTGTGAATCCGACTCCACAATAATTCCAGAATATCCTAAAGATTGACAAAATGCAAACCCAACAAAATCGTGTTTACTTCCGCTTGAAGAGCATCTACCACTCCAAAGGCTTCAGCAAACGCAAATATAAAATGACTAGTGTCATCTCTCAAAAGACCACCACCTCCTCCTCCTTTATTACTAACAGAACCATCTGTGTTAAGCTTAACCATTCCCCGGGATGGAAACTTCCATGCAAGTTAGAATGAGTTAGTTTAAAGATAAGTAAGAGGAATCCTAGGGTTAGAATCCCTTATTGTGTCAAAGTTAGAAGTTAGTTAGATTAATTATGTTCTTGCTCCAATGATTTGCCATGGGAATAACTTACTAAAGCATGCCATCTCTTTCGCTAATAAGCATGTACTTGTCGGAAATCGTTCTCACCAATTTCTCAATTCCTTGAATCCTTCTTTAACCTTCGTAGAGAAAAGGTTAAACACAAGTTTCATAAGTTCAATGAAGTTATTACATGAAAATCCAACCAATCATATATATTCACCAATTTCATGAAAATAAGGCAAGTGTTTAAAAATTAAGATCTATATGAAGGCAACTTTCATTGCTCAACAATTATCAAATAATTCATAGTTATTGATCAAACAATCATAAATAGTAAGCACAAGTTCTTAAACCAGCCAAATCATGAAAAATATAATTATACCAAACTACTTCATATCAAAACTATAACAAGTTCATCTTCACCCTAGGAGGTAAAAAGTTTAACTAAACATAATATTTAGCATGTCCAAGCATAGAGAGAACTCGCAACAAAATATGAAAATTAAGCACAAAAAACAAAAGTTTAGAAAGAAGAATTCTTATTCAATTTCTTGAAGTTGAACTCTTGAATTCTTTCACAAGTTGATCTCTTAAATATGCTTGGTACAAGAGTGTCTCTCACTTTCTCCTTAAAGCTCTCTTTGAAACTAAACTACTTTCAAAATGAAAAATAGATCTAAAACTAAAAATTTGAACTATCCTCAAGATTCTCTACTATGTCTACCCTCTATTCTACATTTTCTTACAGGCTTGGATCATTGAGGATCAAGGGGCATTTATAGATTTGTAAAGGATAAATGACTTCATTTTGTTGACATAATGTGCTTCTACAATCTTCCAAGTCTTCTTTGTACAGTTGCAACTAAAATTTTGAGTTGGAAACGGTTTGGAATTGAGTTAGAAATGAGGTGAAAGTTGCAAAACAATCAAAATGTGTCATTATTAGGGGTCTGTGGACTAGATCCGTGAGCTACACCTGATGGATCTGGGTCATGGATCTTGCCAGAGTAGATTTCCTTCTTTTTGCTTGATCTTCAATTTGTATCAATTTTGATTACAAATTTCTCTATAATAGAGGTTGAATTAGCTCTTTATCAAAACATAAAAATTATAGTTCTTTTAGTTAGATTTCCAACGCATCAAGAATCACATAAATTGGAGCTTTGTAAACTGAGAAATGTCCAAAATACGCCTAACTGCTCAGATCCCCTATTTCAACTTTTATAGCTTACATGCATTTCTAATTTTAAGAATTTTGACCATCAAAGTGTGTCAATTGGATCATGATTCTACATAAGAAATATAGATCCATGTCTTATCTTTAAAATGGTTTAAGAATTAATCCAATGTATGCAGCTCAAGATATATCCAAAATGCCAAAATGTGTCAAAATTGACTTGACTTCCATTTAATTGCATCTCACATTTTGCCCTTTATGATCTCTTTAATAATATTTCAAATCATCAAGAAACATCCAAATATCTTATCAATTTCTCCATTTGATGATTTAATTATTAAAACATATAAAAACACAACAAATTTGCACATTAGTCCAAACTTTTGTAAATTTTGATTAATAAAACACTATTGCATGAAAATCAATCATAAAGGAGTTCAATTCTTCCATTTAATATTAAAAACACACAAAAAAACATACACTAAAAAATAGATAATTCTATGTTTATCATCTTAGTTTTACCAACCACATCAATGCAGAAATCTCATAAATTTTGAAACTTTTAAACTTTCATAAAACTAAACAAATGTTCAAGTACTTAGAAGTACTAAATAATATCACATAATATTATTATTTTAGTTATATGGATTTGAGGCGTGATATTGAGTGGTACTAGAGCTATTCTATGAAATATATTTGTTAAAATTGAATATCATGTAAATCAACATTTGATAATGATGTTTTGTAAATAATGTCATATTTTTAATAACATGCAATATCATACATAAAAATTTCAATTGGAAGTTTCACAAATGTTCAATTGTTTGAATAAAGTTTCACAAATGGAGTACTTTTACACTACTCGAACACATGTCAAATGCTTCAACAAAACTCTCAACTGTCCGAAACATACTTATCAAAGGGAAGTATAAAAGTACTAAACCCGGCCTTATCTCCTTTTTTTGTGTTGATTTTTAGGTATAATAATTTCTTATTTTGCTTTGTTGTGTAAAAGGTTGTGTAGCCATTATTAGGATTTTTTGTGTTTATTTTATTTATAAAAAGGCTTGTTTTGAGGCAAAACCAAAATAAAATGTAGTCAAAAGGGGCATTAAGAATCAACCAAGGCACATGCGGAACAAAGGGAGCTACTTAAAAAAAAAAAAAAAGTAGGCACCAAGAAAATTGCCATGCACGAATTACCCTAATATTGGTAGCAAATCATGAACAGATCAGCAGAACACTTTCGTGGTCTAAGGATCTAGATGCAGACCAAACAACTATTGAAATATTAAGTACACAACAATTTAATGACACCAAGTCAATGAACGAAACACAAGATTTAACGTGGTTCAACTCCATTATCAAGTCTACATTCATGGAGAGAAAACCAATTGTTTGTTTTGAGAGGAAAACCCTATACAAGAGTACAACTTGAATCCGAGTCCAATCCCAATCCTTGTATACCATCTCTTATCTCCTAATAACTCTTTCTTACCACATGTAAAGACTACAGGCTCCTCTTGTGTGTCATTTTGTAGTATCCCAATTCCACCTATTTATAAACCATATTATCTAACCAAAATCCAAGTAATAATAGGAAATAATTGTTAATTTCTAATCTTATACAAAATAAGAATTAACTTCTAATTGCTTCACTCATACATATAGGAAATTTCCTGACTTCTATTTCAAGTAACTAAAATAATAAGATAACTAATTACTTTCACATAAAATAAGGATCCTATCTAAAAGAAATTAATCCAATTTCCTAACAAATCTGAAACTTAGCGAATATTTCTTTTAGCAACCACTTGACTTCGACGACCAAATAATATAGTACCGAACTACACATTCACATCAATATAGTCTTAACATCAAACTGATTCAATTGGCAAATCAACATATTTAGTTACCTTAATTCCAACCTCTAGTTGACTCACGCGAAGATAGCTCAATTCACAATCTTCCTTTTGCAGGATTTCTTCTCACCATTACTTGCAACTCGAGATTCTCTTTTTTATTTATAACTATCAAGGTAACCAATTGGTAAAATCACGATACTTCTTCCCATCTTCAGGAATGTCTCGTCATGTGTGGTTTTCAAGACTCCACCTATAATGAAGAACTCGTAACTATCAGAGTCTTCTAATACTTGGAAATTAGATTCTTTTCTTTCTTTAGGATACATGCCACACCACTCAAAGAACATAAGTTGTATCTAAAAACCACTGGGATGAAGTACTAACTATTGGAGTTGTCAGTGCCTCCATGGGTTCACATCTAAAATCGATATTGGACTCTATCTTTTCCTTGGTTATTTGGATCAACTACCTAGATTTACCTTTAAGTACTCCATGCTTTCGGCCTTCCCATCCTTTAGCTTCAATGTTTCTTGCCAAATTCTTGAACTATGAATGTCCCCCATTAAATTGTTAACTTTATGATAGCCACCAACCCAATTGACTTCAGTAGTCAACCAGGACCCAACCATGAACCCCTGTTCATTCTCCATCTCTTGAACTAGTGTGGGACACAATTTTTTTACTCATGAACCTAACAATCTCTCCATTCATGAGTAACCCAAAACATTGAAATCAAGTTTATGAGTTCTTTTTCGAACCCACTTTAATACTCAATGCAAGTCCACCTTTATACCCAGATCATCTCTTCTCCTAATTGTAGACCCCACTCTATTTCAAAATCCAAACTGGATTCCAAACCCCTATCAACCATTTTGGCTCCTCAATTTAACCACCTACTAAACCCATGGCACACCTAATCCAACACCAACCAAACTCCTCAACACTTCGATCCACCACTAAAAAGAGAATTTCTTCTGCCGAATTTTGAGAAGAATTGATTTGCCAATTAGTAGTCCATTCTTGTAGACTAGAGCTTTGATACCACTTGTATAGATCTAGGCGCGGACCAAACAACTATTAAGACATCAAGCACACAACAAATAAATAAGTCCAAGCTGCAAACATGAAATATGAACAGGACACAAGATTCAACATGGTTTGCCTCCATTATCAAGCCTACATCTATGGAGAAAAAACCTATTCTTCATTATGAGCGAAAAATCCTATATAAGAATACAATTTGAACCTAATCTCAACCCTTGTATAGCATCTCTTATCTCTCACGAGCTCTTTCTCACCATAAGTAACCTATTTATAAGTCATATTGCTTTGCAAACAGCTAAGTAATAATAGAAAATAACTATAATTCCTAATTTTATATAAAATAGGAAATAACTTTTGATTCCTTACTCTTACATATAGGACATTTCTTGGTTACTACTTCAAGTAACTAAAACAATAAGGAAATTAGTCACTTCTACATAAACAAAGAATCTGCTTAAAAGAAATTAGTTTAATTTCCTAGCAGTGGGACGACGGGACAATACATTACTATTCATCAACCTTACACACTTTTAAAAGGTAGAGATGTTGCAAGCAAAGAATGTCAGTGGTGCATGGAGGGAGTGGAGTTGGTCTTTTTACTACCAACCCTGCAATAATTGCAGGATGCCATGTTTGAATACACTCCACTTTTTGTTAATTGTATTTTCACTATCATTTTGATCATATAATTTTTATTTATTAGACTATATGATAAAACAAATGATAAGAGTATAATTAACAAAAAGTGAAGTGCAATTAACATTCCTTTTCCTTTTTTTGCCAAACAAGTTGGGAAGTTCCATTAATTTGAGTATCTATGCCCCAATTTTTAGAAAATAAATAACTCATTGATGGGCAATATTTATACATGTGTATAGCAATTTATACCTCAAGTTTTTGATAGGGCACAGAAAAGTTTACAATGTATACATGTCTCTGCCTATAAACACAATTTTAGTGCTTGTAAAGAAACTCACCCTACAAGTTTGAAATTCAAAATTCTTTGGCCTTTGGTCCTTCACCTGGTGCAGAAAAATCAACCACTTGCCACCAAATATTGGTAATGACCCTTGTTAAGCCTATTCATGTATGAGACACAATACAAACACAAACTAGCTAATACACGGATTAGCAATTTTGTGATTTGTATCCAAATTTATTTGGCTTTACGTGGATCAAATCATATCTTATCTGCATCCAATTTTTCAATGATTTTTATTTTATATATAAAATAATATTTTTTTGTTAAATTTACTGAAAATCATTCAACATGAATTGCTAAATTTATATTTCATAAAAAACAACAGAGCCGGGGGGAGAGGGGAGGGGGGAGGGATTGGGTGATATAGGGTGAGAGAGGGTAAGTGAGAAGTATTGGGAACCCAAAACCTCCCACTTACACTAAGAAAAAAGAATCTAGAAATGTATTTTGCAACGACAAAACGAGTGCGCATGAGCTACCTTGTTGGTTTTGTTTGTAACCGAATTCATATCAATATAACAACGATCACGCAAAGTTGTCGACAACTCTTCAATCTTTATCTTTGTTAAATTTTACATAATCAAAAGGAGAAAATGAAATTATGAAGGCATTAGATTCCCACAAGTATCATGTCAATGATATGCTCTACTGACATACGAGCTGTTAGTCCAAACTGATTAATAGTTTTCTGTTGTATTACAGAGCAATCCATCTGCAAATGGTTTTCAGTCCCACTTTCTATGCGATGCCCTGTCTTAACATTTATTAAATAGCTATCTATCATTCACAAACATTTCATTTCAATTTTTTTCTTTTTGCTTTAAATTCTAACACTACTAACATGGTAGAATGCAAAAGACAACATACTAAAATACAAAATATTAACTAAAAAATATATATTTTTAATGACTTTTCTGCCTTTTTTCTACTATATATTGTTATTTAGTCTATCGTATTTTGTATTCTATTCTGTAAGTAATTATTGAAACTTAAAGGAATAAGAAAAAGAACTGAAATGAGATTTTCATGGAAGATATATTGCAATTTAAATAAATGTTGAAACAAAATGATACAAAAAGTGGGATACAAAATCCTTTGCGATATCCATATCATTGTTTTTCTTCATTTTTTTATAGAAGAGTATAATTCCAATTAAGAATAAATAATATTTAACACTACATCCTAAATTTTTCTCTAACAATAGTTTTAAAAGTTTAACACAATGTATAAAAAAAATAAAAAAAAGCTACTGTTGAAAAATAGTATAGACATAAATTTTGGGGGAGAGGGGGAGAGATGGGTTGAGTGATGTGGGGGGATGTGTAAGTGAGAGTTCTTAAGTTCGAGACCCTCCACTTATACTAAAAAACAAAAAGACATAATTTGAGAGAAAAGAGATCAAATTAAAATAGGATAGTTTTTTTTTTTTTACCTCCCACTTGTCCCCACACTCATCCCACCCCAAATCCTAATCTTGACCGTAGGAAGAATTTTAAGAGTATGCTCGCTACTTCGCATAGAATAGAGAAGATTTAAAGTTAATCTTTAGAAAAATTTTTCCAAATAATACAAAATCACTATGTGTATCTAATTCATATCTGCAGATCAAAACTAAAATGTGCTCCAAATCAAATTCACATAGTTGATCTGCATATGATCTGTGAGGCCCCGATTTTTCCCAAGTTTTTGGAAAATATTAAATAATGTTAATTATAGTGATTATTGTTTGCCAAAGTGTAAACGTTTATATGGTTTGTTTTACTTCTCAAAGTTTTTTGATTTAACTATTTTGTTTTACACGTCTAAAAACCCTAATTTGAAATTTAAACCCTAGTTTGCTACGAAAACCCTAAATTTCGATAAAACCTTAATTTGTTTACATCCTAATTGTAAATTAAACCCTAATTATATGTATAAATCAATGTTTGTTATTTCATGAATTTTCAGTGTGAATTTGTACGCGCACGAGAGTTATTACGGTAATTGGGTGATTAGTGGCCTAAGTAAGTGTGATTAAGCTTTGATAGGCTAGGTTAAATTGAGTACCTATGGACTAATTTGATAGAAAAAGAAATCATGTGGGCAAGAGTGGAAAATAGCCTAAGTTGTTGGGTTGAATTGGCATGACACATTTGACCAACCCTTGACTAACACTAAATATCTCTATGGTCTTATCTATTAGTCATGTTATAGCTTAAGGAGAACCGGCCAAGCAAGAAAAAAAAAGAGGGGAAAAAAACCGTGGGAAAGGAGAAGAAAAAGAAGAGAAAAAAAAAAGAGAGGAAAAAGAAGAAAAGTTTGGGGAATTCTTGCAAATGTTAACCATCCAATCTTGAAACTTGGGCTAGGAGGATAAGTGGACCAACTTGGGCTTGTAATTTCATCAAAAACATAAGCCAAGAAGGTATATTTCTCCTTATATGCAACCTAGAATTTTGATGGATAATGTGTAATTGTTGGATTTTGTGGTTCTTTTGGCTTGATTCATGCTTATACTTAGCTTATGGGATGATTCTACGGATTAGATTGGTTGATTTCGATGTATTTATACCTAGCCATGATTTTGAGTTAGGGTTAGGGTTAGGGTTTTGATTTCAAGTTCTAATGTTAGAAGTTAATGCTTGGATTGTTGGTTAACTAGCATGTTGGTTTAAGTTGTTGTGTGGGCTCTTGAATTCCCACTAGCATGTTGATTTAAGCTGTTGTGTGGGCTCTTGGATTCCCACTAGCAAGCTCATGATGTATGGTGTGTGATTATATGGAATTGGTTGATTGAAATGGACACATAAACCCCAAAGGGGGGAAACCGGCTTGAGGGAGGAATTTGGGGCGAATTTTTCTGTTTTGTTTAATTTCTTGGACTGTTATATGTGTGTGTTTGTGTGTGTCGAGGGCAATATGGGATGTGTAAGGACTGCATTTGCATGTTTGTTATCGCATTTGAGTCAATGGATTTGCATGTGTGCGTTTTGGGTGCCTGAAACACATTTGGGCGTAGAGCAGGAAACAAGGTTGTCCAGGCAGCGGCTCTGGCTTCATTTATCGTGTCGATCCTTTGTGATTTGGCGTTTGGCAAAAACATGAAAGTTATAGCCCTTCATTCTAGCTTTCCAACGCATCTGAAATTTCTTGATTTCGATTTGTGAACGCTGAGTTATGATCATTTGAATCGAGCCTGTCGGGAATTCTGACATTAAAATTTCTGGAACTGTTTCCGCATTTTTGACCTAGAAAGAGTGAATATGGGCAGAAGTTTTCTTAATGAAAGTTATAGCTTGTTCTCTTAGCTTCGAAACGGCACTTCGTGCACTTCAATCCGACACTCGTACCATGAGTTATGATCAAAATAGCGTCAAATCTGCCTTTCACACCTTCTAGTGTGTGTTTTCCGTTTTGAATCTTATCTCGTCCGTTTTTTGTTTAACGCCCATGCATGTGCTCCTTTTTCTATTTTAGGTGTTTATATGTTTCTTGAGAGTTTTAGCATTGAGTATATGTATGTCGCGTCATTTCACGTTTGAAAATGGATTTTCATATCTCAGGTGATCACGTGGACACCGAGACACTTGTATGACCTCCTGAATTTTCTCGCATGCTCTCGGTTATTTGGTGAGTGTCAAGTGCATGATTTGTTGACTTGCTTGACCTGTTACCTGTTTAAATTGATCGTAGTATTAAACTTGTCGAGGCGGATGTGTACTTTGTCTCGTCCGACCTCTCTTACTTGACCTAACTTGCTTGCTTATACTTGTTGCACTTGAAATGACTTGCCTGACTTGTACTTGTACTTGTTTGATGATTGAGCGTTGTCTCATCATCTTACACTATTTAAACTGTTGGGGATGCCCAAAACCTCATTGATAAACCTTTACCTGGTGCGACAAGGACTTGGCGGGGATTGGTAAATCATGGGTCTTTACATATTTTAGTCGGTTGGAGTGCTTCGCCGACTACCTAGGTATACCAGTATTACCAAATTTTCTATTTTGAAGCAGGCCGGTTGGCGGGTGAAAGCGGTGGGACGGAGATGGTTGACAAGTGGAGCTCTACATGGATAAGAAAGTTGGAGTGTCAACTATTTGGAATGTGATCAAGATTCATTAGAACTTGGCTCACGAGAGCCCTGTATCCTTTATTTAATGTGTAATTAAATCACGTATTTGTATTCTTGTTCAAAGTCACGGTTACTTATCTTGTTTAATAAAGGTGTAATTTTCTTGAGCCTGCATGTTTGCATGTTTTCTTGGCCTCTTGGCGTTAGCTCACCCAATTGTTTTCCTTATGAGGGTTTCGAGGTGGGGCACGTGAATCGAGGAAGCTAGTTTTTTTGTAGGATTTCCTCGCTTTGTATAAGATTGAAATTAATAGATGAATTTGATGGTTTATGGTAATTTGAGAGTTTGAGTTGTAAGTTGAATTTAGTAATGTTATTATTTATGGTTTGGAATAAAATGGTTAATTACGTTCACGTTCGAAGGGTTATTAGTCATTCGAGTGAGTGAGTCCTGGCGAGAGTTGGGCAGGCGGTCCGCCGAACCCTTTGGTTCGCCCTAGGGGGAGATAGGGCTGTCACATGATCCGATTCACAGATAATCCTAGGCAGTTGAATATCCACAAATAACTATTAAGCAATGCTGATTTTTTTCATTTTTGGATTTTTTTAAACCTTCCTCCCCCCTTCCCTAATCCCTCCCTACCTCCAAACCTGGCAGCCAAATTCAAACCCTTATCCATCAGGCTGGCCATAAAGCCCCTGATCAACAGCTCCAGCTGCCGATCTTTGGATCATCAGCTTGTTTTGAACACCCCTAGCCACAGTGCACTACACTAGACAGAGTATGAAGACCAGTACAAGGGCACATGTACCAACCAAGCACTGCAAAAAATGGTACCGGTACCTAGCACATATTTAGACAAAATATGATGACCGTTACCAGCACACCGTGCGGCGCAGTTCCCAAAAGACCATTCAATACCTTCTTTACACCAAATTTTGCCAAAACCGTCATACCATAAAAGTTTTTTTTTTTTTTTTCCTTTTGATATACTTAGATATAGATCTCATTTTAGGATGGATTTTGAATGGACCTAATTTGAAATGGATTCACCTGAAAAAATTGGCATGCCTTGTTAAAAATATTGTGCTCAAGAACTGGCCCTCAATTATGAAATTGCCACATGCAAAAGAAACCAGAGATCCAAACTATGGGCTAGACCCGGGTGAAGCTAAAGATAAATGCATTGACCTCACCCATGGATAGAATTTTTACTGGAGTTTGGACAGGTGATAACTTCTGCAAATATGCATCGCCAAGGATCAGATAAGTATGTTCCTACTATCTTTACTGCCTGTGGTTGTTACTATTCCATCAACATTCATCTTAATCAAGCTTAGGGTAAGGGAACCAAATTTATGATAAGCTCAACCTTTCTTACATACGACCACGAGTTTTATGGAGCCTTATCCAACACCTTCACCAAAACACTTACTCCTAGAAGCCTCAAACTAAGGAAATGTAAGGAAGCAAAGACATTTACATGTTGAACCAACTGTTAATTAAGGAGGAGCGCAGAGAAAATTATAGGTTCAAACTTTTTATTTAGAGTCACATGACTGATTTTAAATAGAGACTCGGAATAGATTGAAGAAATACACAAAATTTGTCTCCTAATTCTGGGAAAGGTAACTTCACACATAGTAACAATTAAGCACATTCCAACAGTGAACCAAACCAGCTTTAGAAACCCTTCTAATGGTCAGGTGAAGAATGAACCTGCTAATGCCTTGGACTATGGGCTTTGCAGGTTTTAGAAAACTCGATCTTTCATAGTACATCAAATGGCTTTTCCACTACGTTGGCTAAACATTAAGGTCCAGGAATAGCTGGACAAGGAAAGCTTGTCACAAACCTTTTAAGTATCCAATTTAAAACTACATATACAGCAAGTCGATGCAGCAACTAGATATACAGGTGCAAATAAGTCATTCGCATCCAAGCTAAAATGGCATAAATCTTGTTAAAGTTCATATGCCCAACCAAAGTTTAAAATCAATCTCAGCAAAAGAGAGTTCGAGGTACTGAGGAAATCCATTAAAAGCATCAACATTACTGACCTGAAATTGAGAATGATTGAGCTTGTTTCTAGTTGCTTTTTCATGCATACTTAGCAATCTGAATTTAGCACTAGTTAAGTTACTTACATCGTTGTGAAAGCATGTTGTCAAGTGTTGAAAAAGTGACCAACATTATATCTTAGAGTTCAGACAAATACAAAGTAATATGTATGAAACTAGCCTCTTAATTGAAGCAAGACTACTATGCCAAGTCCAAAGTTTGTACAATTTTGTCATAAGCAACTTGGAAAAGAGGGAGTATTAGTTAAAGAGCCCAAACTAAGAGGTTGTAAAGAAAGTTCGAACAAAAGGACCAACTAATTCCTCATATGAAAAATAACTAGAGCAACCTACTTTGGTCTTACGGTTCCTATCCCTTAAAATGTAAGCAGCATATTACAACACATCTGTAGACCCAATATCAAAACACTTAACACATAGAAATTAAAACCTCAATGCTACTTTAATTAGATCATTTTTCAGTAAAAAGGCGATAGTCAACTCATTTATGCCACCTAATCACACATGTAGATGACTTTCTGAGGAATATCAATATCTTCTGAAGCGACTGGAACTTTTTCTTGAAGCCACCAGCATATAGACCAGAACATAGCTCTATTTTTTTGAGGAATCTCCCATACTTCAGGACACACCTTATCATTGCAAGCTCATCTTCCAGGCCAGTAAATCCTCCAACGAACATTTCTCTGAGACTGGATGACAAGCAACTAGAAACTTGCTTAGGAAGCCTCCAGTATCCATTATGTGTTTCTTGACAATGTAGATGTGACGCCTAGTTAGAACAAAATGGCTGTTCAATACATTCTCCATAACAAAGAGTTGAAAGTATAACAGAACAACTCCTTTTACAAGTGGTAATTTTCATTCTTTCTCGATATACGACAGTCTTAGACTGACCTTGCAAAGTTGGAGAACTTGTAAATTGACCAAGTTTTCAAGCAACTCCGGCAGGAATTTCCACTCAGAGCATTAACTTTACCACCAATGTGGTTAATCTCTTGAACTTTATTGACAAATGGTTAGTCGCTCCATTAAGAGCCAATAGAAAAATCATTCAGCTTGTTCCCCTCAGAACAATTGAGCTCAGATTTTCTATTAATTGAAGCATCCAAGACCAACTAGTTTTTCAATTTCCTTAGCTTAAGTTCTTTGTGTACCATATTGAATCATCGCATTTACAATTTAATGAGAACTAAACTAATAGCTTTGCCTTACTGGTATCATATGAAAGCCTCAGAAACTTCACATGATGAAGTGCTTCAAGTAGTTTAACAACTAAATTGCAATAACTGATTTCAGCAGGGCTGTCATAGGAAACATCAATATATCCTTCTACTAAGGAGGTAATGTGACGACCCCACCTCCCTCTAAGGCGAACCAAAGGGATCGGCGGACCGCCTATCCAACTCTCGTCAGGACTCACTCGCTCGAATAACTATTAACACTTCGAAAGTAAACGTAAATAACAATTCCAAATCCAACCACAACTAATAACATTACTAAATTCAACTTACAACCCAACTTCTCAAATTATAGTTAAATATACTTAAGGTACAACCACAATTTCATCTTACAAACCCAAAATATCAAATTCAGCATTTCAAGGCAAAATTCAAAAGATAAATTCCAACCCTAATTAATCATGTCTTCACTCGGGTTGTCGATCCCTGTTAAAGAAAACAAATTTGAAAGAATGAGCTAAAAGCCCAGTGAGTTCCAAAAGACTTGCAATTCACGTAGAACAGTTCAAATCATACTTTAAGTTCACAATTTAAAACAAGTAGATAAACACGTAAATGGGTATTGCCCGGATATACCAGGTAAACTACTTGAGGGATATCGCCCAACGAAGTAGACCAGTCAAGGGATTTCGTCCAACGACGTCATAATAATTCACTGAAACTACTTGAGGGACTTTGCCCAACGAAGTAGACTAGTCGAGGGACTTCGCCCAACAACGTCGCATACTAATAGAAGCTAGTCACCCAACGGCTTCACATACTAGTCGAGGGTATTCACCCAACGACATCACATTTGTCACAAGATAGCACACTATCCATTTTCATTCCCAAAATCACACGAAAAGAAGAAACACTCACATGGTGGTTCAAATCATAAAACAAATCAAGTATATTTCTCATAAAATTCAAGTCTTTCAAATAATCCAAATTCATTTCCTTATAAATACTAGCAAATCATTTCTTTGCAAACAATAGCAAGATTTTCATTTAAAAAGGAGTTGGAACACTCACCATGATTCGGTGAAATAGACGAGCAAGCAAGAAGATCAAACTTCGGTGGTGGGGTCAGTCTCGACGAAGTCTGGGTCACCTGAGCCAAAATCCGACTATCAAACACTGGCCAAGATAGCTAAAGTTTAAAACCATAGCTTAACTACTAAAATCACCAAGACTAAACTACCACAGTTTCTTGTTTGGTCCATATCTTAGGCTACACTCATCGAAATTAGGCAAGGCCTATGGCTACAGAAACTAGACTTGGAGTACTACAATTCACTAAAAGAGCTCGCTTTGAGATTCATTAAGTAAGATAGTCTAAAATGAGCCGGAATATCTAGCAGAAACAAAATCAGGAAATCAGGTTGGAAAATCAGCCATTTTTGTGACTTTGCTGGTATTGATAGGAAAAGAACTAGTGTGCGAACCCTATACCGTTAGAAAGCTTGTGATGTCTAGTTTTAAATGCCATTAACAACGCTCAATTTTGACTCCCGAACAAAGATTTATAACCAACAGAAGTACAAGGGATTGCCAAATTTTCCAGATTTGAAAAGCTATATTTGGAACAACATTTGGGCATCGAAATGCCATTGAAAAATTACCAAATTTTGTACACTCAAATTTCACTAGATGAAATACATGTGTACCAAATTTGAGCCAAAAAATCACATGGTAAGATAACTTTTTAGATGGCCAAAGTTTACAAAAATCTTGGAACTAAACTGCCAGATTTTTCCTTCTTGATTTGCAAACATTTCGTTCAACTAAATCAGTCCCAAATCACTCAAATTTTTACACAAAACCTCTAGCAGAATCCCTTTATCAAATGGAAGTAAAATGGTTGCAAAACTTTGAATCAAAATGCTCCAAAAATAGGGCAACATTTCTATAATTTGCCTAGAGGTAAAGTTCTCTAGTTTTCGCAGCATTCTTTGAAAAACCATAACTTGAGTTCTATAAGTCCAAAATTTATGAATCTTATACCATTGGAAAATATACTCAGTTAGATAAGACTCTTGAAAAGACACTTATACAAAATTCAAATCAAAAACTAATCAAATTTCAGTTTAAATCCACTGCTACAGTAATAACAGGACATATCAGTTTTGATTTTCAGTCAAGTTTGAAAATTAACCAAAATTCACAGAATTCGAACTAGCCCTTGAAATTTATACCACTTAAATAAGTGGAATTCTAGTTTCAAACGCAACAAACGGAACTAAATTTTGATTCCCGAGGAAGAAAATATAGTCATTTGAACATGAGGCAAAAAGCTGTCCTGTCACTGTGATTTTCCAGGTTTGAAAAACAACTTTGAGACATTATTTGAGCAACGAAATGATACTAGAAAAACACCAAATTTTTTAGGCACAAACTTCAGTATGTGAGCTATGTTTATACCAAAATTTAGCCAAAAACTCATACGGGAAGGCAGTGATCAAAATGACCAAAACAGGGCAGCATGCATTTCCTTTCCTCTCGGTTTTCTCCTCTTTCACTCTTTCCTAATTTTCTAACTCCATAACTCATCACAAACCACAAACATATTCCATCACATACATATATATCATAATAGCTAATCATCAAGAATTGTGGAAATTCATAGAGCCCACATAATCATCCAAATTCAACACAAGGGCAAACAAGAAACTACAAGCTCCATATTCATACATTGGAAGCAAAGAAATTAGGGTTTGATGAAGTGAATTTTACCTCTAGTTGCTCAAGGAGAAAAATCCTAGCTTGTGGTGTCTAAGCTTGTGAGGGTCTCAAAAAAAAAATTTGTTTTTAATATTGTTAATATTTGTTATTTTAGATATGGTTATTGTTATTATTAATTCGTTTGATTATTTTAATGTCGTTCTCAAACATATTTTTTCAAGAAATTTAAATGGGAATTCATTTTTTTTTATTTTTGGGAACCCAATTTTTATTTCACACTTATTTCCTTGTTGATTTTCAACATTCCATTTATTTTATTTTAAAATTCGCCCTTTTAGTATCAATTAGACAGAAAATGGGAAAACACGTTTTTCGAGGTAAAAATTAAGGCAGTGAGTGACGTAACGATGGAATATAAGGATGATCACTCATAGGTTAAGAATATAATCAAGGGACCAGAAGTGAGATTAAGTAGGGTTTTGAAACCTTAAAACCTACTTGGACAAATTTCCCGAAAAATTAGGATTTTAACCTTGCGAATGTTCTACCCATTTAATTTCCTCCAAATCACTTCAAATACCATTCCTTTTCTCCTTAAATCAACCGAGCACCCTTTTCATTTTCTAGCCAAATTAATCACTTCATTTCCCTCCAACTTAACCTTTAAGACAAGAAATTTCAAATGGGGACAACAACCCTTGAAATAAGGTTTTAAGTCTTGTCAATACTTTATGTCAAAACAATCCAAGTCTTCTCTTCATTTTCCTTCCATTTTCAGCCAACCATTCTCTTCCTTCTTCCCTTGTGAGAGCCGAGAGACTAGAGAGAGATAGAGAGCCAAGGGAAAACTTCATCTTCTTCCTTATCAACTCAAACTCCATAGCCAAAACCCCAAGCTTCACTTCCACTTTATCTTTTCTTGTTGTTCCAGTCGAGAGGAGAGAGAGAGGGAGAGAGCTGTGAGCCGAGAGGGAGAAGGAAAAGAGGGGCAAGGGAGCTTCTTCATCTAGCCTCCAACCCACCCCAAGAAGCTCAAGCAAGACAACCCAAGCCATCACCTCCATTTCCTCCATTTTCTTGAGCAAACCGAGAGCTTGAAGGAGAGAGAGGAAGAAACAAGAAGGGCTGTTGGGTGGAGGCTGGCCGAATCAAACTTGGGCAGAGGAGAGGTGGTTGATTGCTGCCATTTTCAATTGGAGCAAGGAAACCAACCAAGGGAGCTCTAGGAAGCAAGAAATACTTGGGAAGTTGACTAGGGTTGGACATTGGAGCATTTTTTAGGAATTTTGAGCTAGGGTTTGATTGTTTGAAAGGTAAATTTTCAATGCACCTTTAATTTTCGAAATTTCAGATTTAATTAGGTTCTATATATATGATTTGTGGTATATTTATGGAAGTATTGGGTATTTGTTGGATGATTCTAGCTTAGGAATTTATTGCCCCTTTTGATGCTTTGGAATTTACCTTGAAGAAGTTGGATGATGTTGTTGAGTAGGCTCTTGGAATCCCACAAAAATGTGAATTTGCTTCTGAGCATGAAAATGGTGAAGTGTGTGTGTGTGGATGTTGGAATTTGTGGTTGGAATTTGGGGAAGAAACCTCAAGGGAAAAACTAGATGGAGAGGGGGAAATGGGGGCTGAAAATTTTCTGTTTTCCCTTAATGTTTGTGGCTGCATTTTTGTGAGATTAAGGGCTAATTATAGTGCTTAAATGATGAACTTTAAGTTGCTAATTTTCTCTACAAAAGCCTTTCAAAAGTAATAGCAAGAATGATAGTTAAATTGGAACAAGAAAAGCTGGAAATTGAGCGAGCTTGCTGTCCGGATCTATGGGCCTGTTTTGTACTAAATTTTGATAAAATCCATCATCATTTGTGATCACCATTAGGTTTACAAAGGTTAAAAATATCTTAGGTTTGAAAATGGGGTCATTTGGTGGTGGTTTAGATGTGTTAAAAGCAATGAGAAGAAGGGGAATGAAACTTTGCAGGATTGAACCAATGTTGTCGAGCCCACTTTGGGTGATTAGAAAGCTGTCTTCCCGAGGGAATTTTTGGTTGAATTTTGGTATGAACCTAGCCTATATGTGGTAGAATTGTTTACCAAATTTGGTAATTTTTGGGTTAGAAATTGTCACTCAAATGAAGCCTATAATAGTACCCTGTAAATCTGGACATCAGAAATTTCAGAATTTCAAACCAGCCCTGTTCGAACTGCTATAATTTCTTGTTCGAGAGTCGGATTTGGGTGCCTCTGGTGGCGTTTGAAACTTCTTACATAGGAATTTAAACTGTATAAATTTTAGAGGCCAATTCGTTTCCTAAAATTTTTGGTGAATTTTTTAATTTGGCTGGACAATCAACCTGATATGTTCTGTTTTGGTACTGTAGCAGTTTCTTAATAAAAAATCTGGGCAGTTTCTGTCCAGAATTTTAACTTGGTGTCTTCTGAAAAGTTTTAGAACTTTCAATGAGATTTCCAACGGTACCAAGTTTGCAAAATTTGGACTTATATAACTCAAGTTACGATTTTCCAAAGATTTCTGCTCAAGTAGGAAGTTATCGAACTTGACTTTTTCTTGAGTAAGATTTGTTTGATGAATTAGAAACTTATTTTCATTACTCTGTAAATATTTTAGGAAGTGTTGCTGAGTTGCAAAGTGATCCAAATTTAAACTCTGAGACCTACTTTGTCAGTGAGTTTCCAATGCATGTTAAATGCTTTAATTTAAATGCTTTGTGTGTGAACGTGCTTTGTGACATTTTACGTGTTTTAAATGTGAAATTTGAAACTGTTAAGCCTCTCACTTAAAGGAGAGTATACTTTATTGCTCCCTTCTAAGTAGAGTTGGTAAATTAAATGTTTTTCCTGTATTGCAAGTTGGAGAAGAAAAGTGTTATATAACCACTCTTGGCCGCGTCCCTTGAGTGGTTAACTACTTAAATGTTTAAGTGTTTGGTGTGCGGGCCCGGTAGGGGGAGTTTGGTGGAAGGAGTTTGGCGTGAAAAGTCGTCTACTTGGATTGAAAGTCGACAGAGTGTCAACTACTCTAAATGTTCGTGAACTGTGGATTGAGCTCCTGAGAGCTCCTGTATCCTCCTTGTGTGTGTTTTTGTGTTTATTTTACTTGTTTGAATTATGTCATTTACTTCGCTTTATGCATGTGCATGAATTTTGGAAACTCACGAGCTTTTAGCTCACCCCGTTCCCTTTGTTTTCCTTAACATGGTGTGAGAATCAGAGATCTAGATAGGTTTAGTACTCATTTTGGGTATTTTGCACCGAGTATGGAAAGATAAATTGTATATTCTTTTGGTTTTGAATATTTCAAATTTATGGGAATGTATTAAACTATGACTCGAGGTTTTATGTATTTTTTAGTTGATGACTGTAATTTTAAGTTCGAACACTACTTTATAGTTTCCAATATTATGGTTGATATGAATTTTTAGATTTACCCTCTTAAGTTAGTATTTCTTGAATGCTTGAGTCACAGTGAGAGTTGGGTGGGGCAGCACATAACCTTGGTTATTAGGGGAAGTGGGGCATTACGGTGGTATCGAGCTTTAGGCAGATCTCAGGTGTATCCTAGGCTTAAAATTGTTTAGGATACCGGCCTGTGGTGTTAGAGTGTTTCTTGATTGAAAGGATGAGTTGGTACTCGATGACTGGATGAGAGAAATGGAAAAATTGATAGGAATTGACATGGAGGGACTAAGCCTTTAATTCTGGATGTGTGCTAGTAAGAGATCTTCTTAAGAGTGTGAGTAAGTATGACTCCTTTCTAATTGTGATTGGTGTTAAATCGAGAGCTCTCTGTTGTGGCTAGTACTTGAGGAATCTTAGACCGGAGAGATATTAAATTTCCAGTGATCCAATTGGTGGATGATTAAGAGATACCCTTCTTAAGCTTTATTTGCTATTATGTGATGTGCGATTTTGAGATCTAATGAGAGTTAGTAAGGAAGTGTTCTGATCGAGGTTCCCTTTTTTGTTTTCCGTAAAGTTTTAAATTTTATATCTTCGGTCTATTTTAAATATTCTTTCATTTAACCTCATCATGCATGTTGAGTTTTCATGATTTGGGCAAGAAACTAGGACGATTTTGGAAGACAAGAAGTGTTTTAATTTTGAAAATTTTGGCGACTTTACACTTGAGGTGTGAAAAGAGATTTACTAACTTTTAAACTCAACATTTGACAGAATCACAAAACATCTTACACCTTATACTTGTAATAAAAAAATCTGAGTATGCACAAGGCATATTACTCGATTTACTCGAAGAAAACTTAATGAGTTTGAATGAAATTGAAGATTTTAACCATGAAAGTTTTCATTACTTGTAACTACACTAATTTCCACAAAACATTTATATACATTGTCGCATTACGTATGTTTTGGCTCGACAAGGGTCTTAGTTTGTGAATGAGCGTGCGAACCCGTAAGTTAGAACTCGTATCTAAGTATGAATTTTTCGCGAAATCAATGTTGGCTTTTAGAGTTGAAACCTTTTGGAACACTGAAGTCAATCTATGACTGAGGGATTATGGAAGGAAAGATTAATAGATAGTCTTGTGTAATCCAATGGGATCCTAATACTTGATCTGAGCCGAAACTGAAGTAGGAGATTAGATCTACTAGTGTTATGATTGATTGACCTAGTTGCATACTTAGTAAGGTTCCCCCTAATGATTGCTTTATATATATCTTGTGATTGGTCCTATGGGCATGTTTTAACCCTTTTGTAAAGAGAAACCACTAGAATGATTCTCGTCTCTGTGGGTGCATGTTTATTTACTATTTTTACTATTGTATTTTGTGTGGTGAAATGGCCATGAAAGCGATTTTTGTGAGTTCTTTAGTAATAAACATGCCACCGTGATGCACTTGACTCTCTCGGAATATATATGTATGAAATTTGGTCGGACTGTGGGATTAATTTGAATATTATGTGAAGCAAGGATTGAAGCAAGATGTAGCAAGATTTGGAGGAAGAAAATGAAGCTCAAACTAAGGGAAATGGGGGAGGAGGGAGTTCGACTGAAACAAGAGAGGAGAGAGAGAATTTTGAGAGCTTTGGGAAGATGAAAAATAGTGAAAGATGGAAAAGACATAAAGCCACTCTTTAATATACAAAAGTCAACTTTGAATTAGTGGTCAATAATGCTCCATTTGGAGTTTAATTCCAAACACTCACTTCTAATCCCTCAATTAGTTTTTCTTAATTTACTAATGATCATTCTTATTCTCTAAGATTATGTCACTCTCAGTCCAAATGTTTGTCTCGAAAAATGTGTTTTCTCATTTTTCAACAATTGAGCGATAGAAAAATTAAATTGAAGATTAAACAAGATTTTTAAAATAAAATGAGGTAATATATGATGTAATTGCAATTAAAATGTTTTAAATCAATTATTCAGAGAAAATAAATAATTAATTAAATAAATAGGTCAGATAAAATAAATTTTCGGGTCGTCACAACCTCCCTTCCTTGAAAGAATTTCGTCCTCGAAATTCACATTTTCTATTCAAATAACTCTAGATAATTCTTTTCACCATATTCTCATTCAATCCTTAATATCCAACTCACTAAATCTATTAACAACTTTCGCCCTCCAACCCAAAATTCACAATCCCTATGTACCAAGATAGTAATTAAACTCTGTCCCCAAGAAGTGTTCTAATTCTCCAAATCATAAGGCAATCTAACAGATTTTGGTCAATACCACCCATAAAGACAAGGTTCATAATGAATGTATGGCGCCTGGATCAACCACTACTTTAGCTAATCAATGAAAGATGGCGTAGTACCTTCAACAACTTCAGTTGGATTGGGGCTTTCTTGATGATTAATAGCATATACCCTGGTTGGAACCCTCGATCGTTTTCCCACAGCACTAGCCTGACTGGAGTTTGGCCTGTCCATCTATCAGTCTCCACTTCTCTCTTGGGCCTTGGGGCATGTAGCCACCCGATGCTCACTATTTCCGCATTTCAAACATTTCCCTTCTTTCTCCAACACCTATCCTCCGTATGATTTAGCCTCCCACAAAAATTGCAACACAAACCGGGAGTTAATGCTTGGCTTCCTTGAGGAACGTTCCTTGATTGTCCCTTTCCGCTTGGTGACCCGCCAGAGAATGCCCCTCTCATCATAGCTCCTCTTGACGCTCCAGGGGTATTCACTTCACTTATTTCTCTACTAAGCTTGGGAGGTGGAGCATTCGCATCCACTGGTTCACAGTTACTATTAGGAGCATTCCTTTTTCTTGTATTGAAAGCCCTCACTTGAGCCTTTGCATTTTCAATTCTTTGGGCCTTCTTGATCGTGTCACTAAAACTAGTAACTTGAACTGCCGCCAAACCTTCTTGTATCTCTACATTTAATCCCTGCACAAACCTCCTTATTCTCTTCTGCTCAGTCACCGCCAACTCAGGGGCGAACATCAACAACTTAGTGAACAGTGTCTCGTACTCTGTGACACTTAAAGTCCCCTGCCGACACCTTATAAAATCGTCTTCTCTCTTCTCTTGGATTAGCGGAGGGAGAAACTTAGCATTAAATTCCCTGGAAAAGTTCACCCAAGTCCTAGGGATTTGCACTCTATCCCACTTGGCTCTTATCATGTTCCACCAGGATCGGACGGCTCCCTCAAATTGAAATAAGGCAAAAGCTACTTGCCTTTCCTCAGTGTAATTTAAAGTAGCAAATGTCAGAGATCCTCTCTAACCAACTCTCAGCTACTTCGGGTTCGGGTCCTTCCAAGAATTTAGGTGGGGAAACCCTTTGGAATCGTTCTAAGGCCCTATCCTCACCACCCTCAGGGCCTATAGGTTGATTTGCAAGTCCAGGACCTTGTTGGTTAGCCATATGCTCTAGAATGTCTGTCATGCGGTTAATAGCAGTAGCTACTTGTTCCCCAACCTCAACCCTAGGCTCATGGTTTTGGTCAACCGCTGACCCCCGGTCACCTCCCACATTTTGGGGTTGTCTAACGCTTCTCCCATGGCCTCGTCCCCTCCTTCTACTGTCCATGATCTTTTTAGAGGACCAATGTTTAAAATAAATGTAAAATAAAATATTAGCAAATGAAATTCTAGGTGGAACTAAAAGATATTATATCTTTATAACAAGAGAAGTAGTACTCAAGTATGTCGCAAAAGTACATTCATTTTTAAAGGAAACACACCAAGTCACGTCACACTTGCAAATAGAAGCAAGTAAAGAAATAGTAGTTAGAACAATTATACAAGCATGCAAATACAGGGACGAGAACCATCCAGTGATTTTCTCACACAAGAGGATGCTCAGTATTCCATCTTCTAACCTCTCTACCCCTGCTAGGGTTTAGTGTCATATTGTTCTACTTCACTTCATAATGAAGCCAGATAACCACAGAAATCCAACACTAACATCCTGATAACACACATTTTCAAGCACCAAAATAAGAAGAAAGTCAATTCATGGTTGGCCACCGAAGAGATCAATCAACTCAATCCTCATTCCTGCCTGACATACCAAGTAGATTACACAATCTACTGCAAGAATACATCCAGCGCTCAAACCATCCCCATAGTTGTCTCTTCCTTTAATCATCGCAGTTATTGAACTCTTAAAACTATTCACAAAATCGTTAGTATATTCTGGATTCCTAATCACACTAATTGCAAGTTCTCAGATGCACTCGCTCTACTTTCTCAGTCCTTATATCTGAATTGTATGTTCAATTCCCAAAGTAAGCTTTTGAAAATACAACAAGAGCTATCGAAGTTACAAAATTCTCTTCAAGTTCAGGGTTTACCTTACTAAAACGCAAGTTCACAATTCTTTCAAACTTAAGATTTCTTTTTCAAACATGGCCAAAGTCATGGGCGAAAATGTATTAATTTAAAGTCAAGAATTGAAAAATTCAACTTTCCTCTTAGATACTCTATACAGAAATCTAGCAAACTCATCAATTTCTTTCCAATTCTTAATTCAAAAATATAGTGAAATTTACATACATATCAAGAGTGACATGCTATAAAATATTTAAAGCACATATGTGTCATTTCCAATCATCGTTTTGAAAATAAAACTAGTACATTTTAGTTTTCTTTTAGACTTCAAAGTGGAAAATTTCCAACAGTTACACAAGTAGGAAAACGCATTTTGTTCTTTTGAAACCTCTTTTATTTTAGCTCAAAACCATCACATAAGGTATCAACTAATAATTTTCAATATCTTACTTCTATAGCCAATACCGATAGTCGCCCCGATTCCTTCCATTCTTACAAGTACAATGATCATTCAAGACTCAGTCAATCTTCCACTATAAATCTCTCACATAATCTTTCACTTCAATGTAACATTACCTAGTTCTTTTTCCATCAATCCCATATAAGAAACTCTCAAGTAACAAATTCTCTTTAATCACCAGGATACAGTAGGTTCTCCAATTCACATAATATTCAAATTAATCCCACAGTCCGGTATCCTAAACTTCCAATTTAGGGTACACTACAAAGATCTGAAACCTAAACTCTGATACCAACTGTGACGACCCCACCTCCTCCTAAGGCGAACCAAATGGATCGGCGGACCGCCTGCCCAGCTCTCACCAAGACTCGCTCGCTCGAATAACTATTAACACTTCAAAAGTAAACATAAATAACAATTCCAAATCAAACCACAACTAATAACATTACTAAATTCAACTTACAACCCAACTTCTCAAATTACAGTTCAATATACTTAAGGTACAACCACAATTTCATCTTACAAACCCAAAATATCAAATTCAACATTTCAAGGCAAAATTCAAAAGATAAATTCCAACCCTAACTAATCATGTCTTCACTCGGGTTATCGATCCCTATTAAAGAAAACAAATTTGAAAGAATGAGCTAAAAGCCCAGTGAGTTCCAAAAGACTTGCAATTCACGTAGAACAGTTCAAATCATACTTCAAGTTTACAATTTAAAACAAGTAGATAAACATGTACATGGGCATTGCTTGGATATACCAGGTAAACTACGTGAAGGACATCGCCCAATGAAGTAGACTAGTCGAGGGATTTCGCCCAACGACATCACAATAATTCATTGAAACTACTCGAGGGATTTTGCCCAAAGAAGTAGACTAGTCGAAAGATTTCGCCCAACGACGTCACATAATTCACTGAAACTACTCGAGGGACTTTGCCCAACGAAGTAGACTAGTGGAGGGACTTCCCCCAATGACGTCACATACTAGTCAAAGGTAGTCACCCAACGACGTCACATACTAGTCAAGGATATTCACCCAATGACGTCACATTTGTCACAAGATAGCACACTATTCATTTTAATTTCCAAAATCACACGAAAAGGAGAAGCATTCACATGGTGGTTAAAATCATAAAACAGATCAAGTATATTTTTCTCACAAAATTCAAGTCTTTCAAATAATCCAAATTCATTTCCTTATAAATACTAGCAAATCATTTCTTTGCAAACAATAGCAAGATTTTCATTTGAAAAGGAGTTGGAACACTCACCGTGATTCGGTGTAATAGACGAGCAAGCAAGAAGATCAAACTTCTGTGGTGGGGTCACCCTCGACGCAGTCTGGGTCACCTGAGCCAAAATCCGACTATCAAACTGTGAGGACCTGGAAATTTATTTTATTTGACCTACTTATTTAATATTTTGTTTAAATTTTAACATCGACTTTAACACAACATAATGTTAATTCTAATCATTATCGTTTACCAAAGTGTTTATATGGTTTGTGTTACTTCACAAAAGGTTTTGTTTTAGCTATTTTGTTTTACAAGTCTAAAAACCCTAATTTGAAATTTAAACCCTGGTTTGCTTTGAAAACCCTAATTTGTTTGCACACTAAACCTTAAATGTACTAACCCTAATATATTTTCTCGAAACCCTAATTATATGTACAAATCAAGCGTTTGTTATTTCATGAATTTTCGATTATTGAATTTATGCTGCGAGAGTTATTAGGGTAATTGGGTGATTAGTGGCCTAAACAAGTGTGATTAAGCTTTGATAGGCTAGGTTAAATTGAGTACCTATGGACTAATTTGATAGGAAAAGAAATTATGTGGGTAAGAGTGGAAATAATCTAAGTTGGTGGTTTTATTGGCATGCTATTTTTGACCAAATTTTGACTAAGTAAAATATCTAATTGAGCTTATCATTTGGACTATTTAATGGCTTGAGGGTTGCCGGCAAACTAAGGAAAAAAAACAGAGAGGAAAACCGTGAGAAAAGAGAAGAAAAGAAGGAAAAAAAGAAAAAAAAGAAGAAAAGCTTGAGATTTTGCAACTTTCAACCATTTGATTTTGCTTTGGAGCTAGTAGGTGGAGCTTGGACTTGGAAACTTGGGGTTTCACCAAGAACATCATCTAGAAAGGTTTCTTCTATTTTCTACAAGCTTGAATTTGGATGAAGATTATGAATTGTGAGGTTTTGTGATTCCCATGCCTTGGTTCATGCTTATTTTTAGCTTATGGAATGATTCTATGGATTAGATTGGTTGATTTTGATGTATTTATGCCTAGCCATGATTTTGAGTTAGGGTTAGGGTTTTGTTTTAGTGCTAATGGTAGGAATTAGTGTTGATTCATTGATTTAAATGGTTGTGTGGGCTCTTGGATTCCCCACTTGGTTGTGTGGGCTCTTGAATTCCCACTAGTAAGCTAAGGATTTCCGTTTGGTTTAGTTTCTTGGATTGTTGTGTGTGGTGTGTGTACGTGCATGTTTGGGGCAGTGTATGTCATGTAAGGGGCTGCATTGCATGTTTGTTATCGCAATCGAGTCAATGGAATTTGCATGGGTGCGATTTAGTTGCACGGAACTTGTTTGGGCGTTGAACAGGAAAATAGAATTTTACTGGCAGCAACTTTGGCCTCGTTTTTCGTGTTGATCCTTTGTGATTTAGCTTTTGACCAAAACACAAAAGTTATAGCCCTTCGTTCTAGCTTTCCAACGCATCTGGAATTTCTTGATTTCGATTTGTGAGCGCTGAGTTATGTCCGTTTGAAATGAGCCTGTCAGACATTCTGACGGCAAAAATTTCTGAAACTGTTTTTGCATTTTTTACCTAGAAGGAGTGAATCTGGGTTGAAGTTGTTTTCATGAAAGTTGTATCTTGTTCTCTTAGCTTCGAAACGGCACCTCGTACGCTCAAATCCGACACTTGTAGCCTGAGATATGGGCAATGGCGTACAGGGTGTCAAAACTGTTTTTTCCATCTTTCAGTGTGTGTTTTCCGTTTTCATTTTGTCCTCGTCCGTTTTCCGTCCAACGCCCATGTATGTGCTTCTTTTGCTATTTTAAGTGATTATAAGCGTTTTTGAGAGCTTAGTTCATTGGGTATACGCATGTCGCGTCAGTTCACATTCGAAATGGTTTTCTTCCAATCTTACGACGAGGTTCCTTTAATTAGAAACCAAAAGGTTAATGGTTTGGTTTGCATGTTCCAGGTGAGTCCGTGGACGTTGACGAACGTGTTTAACTGCCTACATTGTCTTGCTTGCGCTCAACTGTTGGTGAGTGTTCAAGTGCTTGTTACTGAATAATTGGTTTGGTGAACTTCGTTTGAAAAGCATGCTTGTTTGGCTTGGTGAGCGTGTACTTTATCAGCTCACCCTTTAATTGCTTAATTTGAAGTCATTAAGTGCTTGTACTTGTACTTGTTCTTGACTTGATAAGACCAAAGCGGTTGCATGTACCACACTTTCGAGTGAGTGGGAGGTGCCTCTCCTCCCGTTTTGGTCGGGTTCTAGTTAAGTCGATTGGGCGTTGTCGTCGACTCATTTACCAAAGAGGTAGTATGTCTGCGCTTTATGGGCGGGAGGTGCCGCTCATCCGACTTGGTTTGATGTTAATTCCCAAAGCGGTAGTATGTACCACTATGGAGGCGGAGGTACGCTATCCGACTTGGTTTGATGTTAATACTATTTTGTGGCAAAGGCGTTGCCGGGGGTGTAAGTGAAGCGGGTGAGAGTAAAGTGATTTCTGATTTGGTGAGATAGTGGTTGTGGTGTCAACATTCCTCTGAAACTCTGACTTGGGACGGACCGAAGCTAGATGTGGAAAATGGCGGAAAGATGGAGCGACAGCGTATCCTTTTATTGTGATTACTTAATATTGTCTTATATGATTTCCAAGTTTTCTCGTTATTGGTTGTCATGAATTGTTACCGCTTTCACACTGCTTGTGCATGCATTCTTGACCTCATTTGGGCTTTGCTCACCCATAAGCTTTGTTTTCCTTAACAGAAGTGGGGCATGATCGAGGAACCTAGTACACAATGCGCGGGATTACCTCTTAGTATTTTTGGAGGATTTCCTCTTTTGTATAAGATTGAACCATTTGGATGATTTTGATAGTTGTGGTATTTTGGAGTTATTATCAATGTCTCCTTGATGAAATGTCGAGTGCAATGTATTTTGCATTGAATTTGTCAGTGATTTTAAGTACCTTTTATCGGTGGTTTCATAAATGAATGTTTGAGTCTGGCAGAGTGCCACGGTCCAGCTTACTCTGCAGTTGCCATGTGGGAAGTGGGGCTGTCATCTGCGGGTTGGTATCGAGCCTAGGTTAAAGATCTATTTGGGATACTTTAAGGATATTGTTCTTGAATATAGAGTTGGGATAGCTTTCCTATATTTTAGGTGTGTTATTTAAAATTGAAATAGTGGACTCTACAAGTTCTAAGTTTTAGTACCACTAGCTATTGCTATCAGTGTGTAGGGTTTTGAATTTCTTCACATAGGCGAGTTGTGTTGAGATCTCTTGGATAGGTAGGTAGAAAGTAAGCGACCGATTAGTAGTCACAAGTCAATATAGCCCTTATGTTGGATTTGGGAGAGTTGAATTTTAAATGGTTAGAGTTTCATAATAGTAATCGGTGATTTTGATTTCCTTGGCGGGTCAACGGAGTTAAGGGAATTAGTGACATGGCAAACTTGGAAGATTCCATAATACCATAGAAGCTCTCAAAGGATTTAGGAGTTTGAGATGGAGCTTTAAATATTGGGAAGGCGTTGGGAACAAGAATATAAGGAAAAGACTGACCTAAGAAGCAAGTACATGGAAATGAAGAAGAAATATGAAGCCATTCTAAAGGAGATGCAGTGTAAGTTTGAACTGGTGCATTCCACTACTTAGATTGAATTTCGAGATACCCCTAGCACTCAAGTTAGAAATCAAGCACGAAGCTCCTCCAATGTTAAAAGAAAGTGTAAAGGGATTAGCGAAGATGATCGTGCTGCTGAAAATAAGGGAAAGAAACTAAAAGTTGGTGGACTCATGGCACGACAACTTAGGGTTGCTAAGTGTGACTTTTGTAACAAATCTCATCCGACAGAAGGGTGTTGGGTGAAGATGGGTGCATGTTTAAGGTGTGGGAGCCTTGAACACGAATAAGGAACTACCTAAAATCTAGAATAGACTATGGAGGTCTTAGATCTTTTGAATGTTTTGTAAATGGGTTAGTTGGGGTGAAACTTATGAGGTCCATATTTGTGGCGCATGATCGTTTGTATTTTGTGGTATTTGTGCATATATGTATTGTATTTTATAACACCACTGTGATTTTCTAATTATTTGTGAACTTGTTAATGTAATGTATCTTGGTATTTCCCTATTTCAAATATTTTACCGGTGACCCTTGTACCTTTCAATGGCGGTTCATTTACGCAGTTGGATGTAGTGAGATTATAGATGGTTGAAACGAGGCGGATGGTTGAACATGTACTTGAGATGGTTGGAGGCGGATGGTTGGACATGTAAGTACGGCCGTCACTAATCGAAGGATTGATATTTTAGAATATGTGATAAAGTGTCAACTTCTTACACTAGTGAAGCTGGATAAGAGAAAAGAAGGGATAAAGTTTTGTAAGAGGTGAATCATCGATGTTTAGATTGTGAGGTAAATTAATGATTTGCGTTAGTTAGGTGAGGCGGCTTCTAGATATTAGTGATGATGATTTGGTACGATGCAGTGCTCGAACATAATTGTGTATGTAAGGCAATTTGGGTTGAAGGGGTTGTGAATTTTATTCATGTGATGGTAAAAGATTATGTCTTCACGATTAGTAAGTAAGATTCAATGATCCATGAATCAAGGGGATGTGAAATGGTTCTTCAAGTTTTAGACATAAGCTAAATAGCTTATGGGATGATATTTAATCCACCTTTGATAATGGAACTTGTTGTACTTGACTTTTGAAAGAAAATGAGATCAAAACTTCACCTTTCTAGATGTTGATATTGAGGTTTGATATAAGCGTGTTTGGGCATAATTTAGTATTTACAACATTGTTTTATTTGTTTAAATTTTAGACATTTCTTGGTTACAAAGTTTTAGTGAAATTTGAGTCTCTTAGAGTGATTTCCCTTTTAAAAAAAAAAGAGAGAAATAAGAAGGTTTTAATCAAGCCATTTTATTGTCCTGAATCTTACTCTTTTCCATTTAAAGTTAATTAGAGAGTGCCTTTTCAAGCGATTATTTTATACCATCTTCATAAAAGTTTGAACAATTTGATTTTGGTTTTCAAAGTTATATTTCATTCTTATTAGAAGGAATGAACCAGAGCCCCATTGTGCTGTAATGTAAGATTTGAATTGATGGGAGTAAGTTACGATTAGTAGAATAGTGAAGTTTTGGAAATGCTGGGTGGTTTTAAGTAGTGCGTAATGGAGGTGGCAAGTACCGACATCATAAGAAGAAGTGATTCAAACCACGAGATTAGGTTATGATACCACTTTGTCCTTATCAATTAAGGTCTCTTTTGAATTATGTATGGTACAATGAAGAGATGGAAAGAGATGGAATATCTACGGTATTTGGAATGATTAAATGTCATGGATTTTATAGGTGATTCAATCCTTGTGACTCAAGTGTGAATAGAATTCTTAATGTGTGAGCTGTATGAAAGAATTGAGGATCAAGCGAATTCTTTTATTGAAGCTATTGTGGAAACCAAAGTGTCGAGAAAGTAACTTGAGGGTTAGAGGAAGGAATTACAGAGGAAATACCTAGAATTATTTCATGGTTCACGATGAATTTGAGGGGCCGAAATTCTTTTAAGGGAAGATTGTGAGGACCTAGAAATTTATTTTATTTGACCTACTTATTTAATATTTTGTTTAAATTTTAACATCGACTTTAACACAACATAATGTTAATTCTAATCATTATCGTTTACAAAGTGTTTATATGGTTTGTGTTACTTCACAAAAGGTTTTGTTTAAGCTATTTTTGTTTTACAAGTCTAAAACCCTAATTTGAAATTTAAACCCTGGTTTGCTTTGAAAACTAATTTGTTTACTACTAAACCAAATGTACTAACCTAATAATATATTTTCTCGAAACCCTAATTATATGTACAAATCAAGCGTTTGTTATTTCATGAATTTTGATTATTGAATTTGTAATGCAGTGCGAAGTTATTAGGGTATTGGGTGATTAGTTGAGCCTAAAAAGTGTGATTAAGCTTTGATAGGCTAGGTTAAATTGAGTACCTATGGACTAATTTGATAGGAAAAGAAATTATGGGTAAGAGTGGAAATAATCTAAGTTGGTGGTTTTATTGGCGTACTATTTTGACCAAATTTTGACTAAGTAAAATATATCTAATTGAGCTTATCATTTGGACTATTTAATGGCTTGAGGGTTGCAGCCAAACTAAGGAAAAAAAAAAACTAAGGGGAAAAGCGTGAGAAAAGAGAAGAAAAGAAGGAAAAAAAAAAGAGGTAAAAAAGAAGAAAGCTTGGAGATTTTGCAACTTTCAACCATTTGATTTTGCTTTGGAGCTAGTAGGTGGAGCTTGGACTTGGAAACTTGGGGTTTCACCAAGAACATCATCTAGAAGGTTTCTTCTATTTTCTGCAGGAAACTTGAATTGGATGAAAATTATGAATTGTGTGGGGTTTTGTGATTCCCATAGCTTGGTTCATGCTTATTTTAGCTTATGGAATGATTCTATGGATTAGATTGGTTGATTTTGATGTATTTATGCCTATCATAGCTTTTTGAGTTAGGGTTAGGGTTTTGTTTTAGTGCTAATGGTAGGAATTAATGTTGATTCATTGATTTAAATGGTTGTGTGGGCTCTTGGATTCCTTGCAGTAATGGGCTGCTTGAATTCCACTAGTAAGTGGAGTTTCCGTTTGGTTTAGTTTAGTTCTTGGATTGTTGTGTGTGGTGTGTTATGCGATGCATGTTTGGGGCAGTGTATGTCATGTAAGGGGCTGCATTGCATGTTTGTTATCATAATCGAAGTCAATGGAATTTGCATGGTGCGATTTAGTTTATGAACTTGTTTGGGCGTTGAACAGGAAAACAGAATTTTACCGGCAACAACTTTGGTTTCATTTTCGTGTTGATCCTTTGTGATTTAGCTATTGACCAAAACACAAAGATTAGTCACCAGCTTTCCAAGCATCTGGAATTTCTTGATTTCGATTTGTGGCTGAGTTATGTCGTTTGAAGTGAGCCTGTCCGGACATTCGATGGCAAAATTTCTGAAAATGTTTTTGCATTTTTTACCTGAAGGTGAATCTGGGTTGAAGTTGTCTTCCATTGAAAGTTGTATCTTGTTCTCTTAGCTTGAAGCGGCACTAAATGCGCTCAAATCCGACGCACTTTGAGATATGGGCAATGGGCCAAAACGTACCGGAGGTGTCAAAACTACTTTTCCACCTTCTTGTGTGTTTTCCGTTTTCATTTTGTCCTCGTCCGTTTTCAGCGCCCATGTATGTGCTTCTTTTTTTGCTATTTTAAAGTGATTATAAGCGTTTTGAGCTTAGTTCATTGGGTCATGTCAGCGTCAGGTTCACATTTGAAATGGTTTTCTTCACTTCGGCGAGGTTCCTTTTAGAAACCAAAGGTTAATGGTTTGGTTTGCATGTTCCAGTGAGTCCGTGGATGTTGGCGTGAGCGATTTTTAGCTACCTACATTGTCTTGCTTGCTCAATTTGTTGGTGAGTGTTCAGTGTCTCTATTCCTGCAGTATTGGTTTGGTGAACTTTGAAAGATGCTTGTTTGGCTTGGTGGCGTGCTTTAGCGCTCACCCTTAATTTGCTTGATTTGAAGTCATTAAGTGCTTGTACTTGTGCTTGTTCTTGACGATAAGACCAAGCGGTTGCATGTACCACACTTTCAGTGAGTGCCTCTCCTCGTTTTGGTGAGGGTTCTAGTTAAGTCGATTGGGCGTAGTCTCCGTCGACTCATTACCAAGCGGTAGTATGTACCGCTTTGGGCGGAGGTGCAGCTCATCGACTTGGTTTGATGTTGTTCCCCAAGCGGTAGTATGCTACGCTATGGAAGCGGGAGGTACTACTCATCGGTGGTTTGATGTTAATACTATTTTGTGGCGGGCATACGAGGGTGTAAGTAGGCGGGTGAGAGTAAAGTGATTTCTACGGTTGTTGAGATAGTGGTTGGCCAGTGTCAACATTCTGAAACTTCGGCTTGGGACGGACGAAGCTAGATGAAATGGCGGAAAGATGGAGCGATGCTGTATCCTTTATTGTGATTACTTATATTGTCTTATATGATTTCCAAGTTTTCTCTACTTGTGGTTGTGCTTATTTTGACTGCACAACTTGTGCATGCATTCTTGACCTCCTTGGGCTTTACTCTCCTTAAAACTTTGTTTTCCCTTAGCAGTGCGGAAGTGAGGCACGAATGAACCTCAAAAGTACTGTTTGGGGATTACCTCTTGCTATTTTTTGGAGGATTTTCTCTTGTATAAAGATTGAACCATTTGGATACAGTTTTGACATTAGTTGTGGTATTTTGGAGTTAATACATGTTATCCTCCTTGGCGATGATGGGGAATGTCGGGGGTCACGTATTTTTCGCGTGAATTTAATGATGATTTTAAGTACCTTTTATGGAGTGGTTTCATGAGTAAGATGTTGCAGTCAAAGGAAGTTGGGCTGATCCAGCCTCAGTTGGCATGGGGAAGTAGAGTTTGACATCATAAGCAAATATCTAAAGTTTAAAACACCCATTGCTTCAAAATACCAAGACCAAGCGCACTTGATTTCTTATTTGGTTCCATATCGCAAGCTAAATCAAAATTAGTAGAAGACCTATGGCTAGGCAGTCTACTACTGATTAAATTTTAAGGAAAACCATTTTAAGGATTCATTAGAGTAAGATTGGCTAAATGGCCGGAATATGCAGTGAGAAACAAAATCGGGAAGTAAGGTAGAATCAGCCATCTTTGTGGCTTTGCTGAGTGGTGAAAAAAGAACTAAGCGTCAAGCCCTATACCATTTGAAATCTGCCAGAGTCTGTTTCAAGCCAATAGCGGCTCCCATTTTTTGACTCGACGAGGGGTTATATGCTTTTAATCTGAGGGTTGCGAGACTACTTGACTAAAATTTTTCCAGATTTGAAAAGCTATGTTTGGGCAATGGCTGGGCATCAATGCCGATGAAAATTACCAAATTTTTGTACCTCAAACCACTAGATGAACTACATGTGTGTGTACCAAATTTGAGCCAAACTCACCGGTAAGGTAACTTTTTTAGATGGCCAAATTTTAGAAAATCTTGGAACTACTTTGCCAGTTTTTCAGCATTGCTGATTTCTGACATTTAGTTCAACTAAATCAGCCCCAGATCAAAACTCAAATTTTACACGAAACTCAGCAGCATCCTTTATCAGTGGAGTAAAATGGTTTGCAAAACTTTGAATCAAATGCTCAATGAGGGTAGCTTGTATTTCATTAATTTGCACATTTATGAGAAACAAAACCCTGTCTACAAATTTCATGAAGATCTTCTTTTTCATAATTTCTCTATGGCTCCAACATTCATCAAAATTTTCAAAATGAAAACTACTTAATGTCTT